>BFEA01000002.1:8437499-8451505 GCA_003427395.1 Chara braunii
AGAGAGAGAGAGAGAGAGAGAGAGAGAGAGAGAGAGAGAGAGAGAGAGAGAGAGAGAGAGAGAGAGTCACCTACCTGGATGAGGATGCTGGAATTGGGTTGCTGAAGTGTGCGCTGATGAGCTCTGGTGACTGGAACTCGGAAACTGTTTAACATTATAATTCGTTGGATTTTTTTATTTTTTATTTATTTTTTATTCGTTGGAATTCCTAAGCTGCGCTACTTTGGACTTCGCATCTCTGGACTCCAGTGTGGATTTCGTGTGACTCTCAATGTGCATGTGCTTCAGGTGACGAACACTGTGGTTCAATGCATCTGTCCGTCTGTCTAAAAATAGATCTGACCGCAGAGGATGACTGGGACTGCAGCTAAGTCGGCAGATCATCCAATGGCTGGAGACTACTTCAAAAAAAAAGAGTGAAGAAGAGGGGGAAGCAGGCCGGGTTTGAACACTCGACCTATATCCGATTCACAGTTTCACCACAAGTACAAATGTGTGTGTGACACTGTGTGTACCATTTTTTGCTGACTTGCAGGGGTATAACATTTTCTCAAAACACTGCTTGAGGGCTTGGCGAGGAGGTTGGGAAACGAGCGGTGGGGGAGGGAAGAAAAGAAAGCAAGGAAAACAAACATTCTAGAGGGTTTGTTTTCACCTTCTAGAGGGTTAGAATTCTAACCCTCTAGAAGGTGAGAACAAGCATTCCATACCAGGTCCTACAGAATTCTCTCGAGGCAGAGAATTGGCACCGCTGCCGCCAAAAAGGACTCCGGGGAGACTTGACAGGCGTCACACTCAGCAAAAACCTTCGACACCAATCATCGTCAGCAAGCACCTCCCAGTCTTTACTCGCCACCTCCAGTCAAGACTTCTATGCTTGCTGGTACTAAGCAACCGGACTGAGACCCCCCAGAACAAAATATGCTGGCCGGGTAATAAGACTTCTATGCTTGCCGGTAATAAGCAACCGGACTGATTGAAGTTGATCGTAGCTTTTTTTGCCTTGTCTGCGTCCCGGTTGGTTTTGTCCCGTTGTTCAGCTATTTGGGATGTTGCCTGGTTGATCCTGGTAGCGGTGCTTTCATGTGGGACTGGTCATCCGGGTCCTTCCTTTTTTTTGGTATGACATCCTGGCTGGTCTTGTCCCGTTGTTAGGCCTGTAGTTGCCGGGGGCGGTGTTTGCATGTGGGACTTGTCATCTAGGATTGTCATTTAGGATTTGTTTTGCTATGGTAGAATTTGTTTTCTGGTATTCATTTATGTTGAAAATGGTCTGGCTCATCGTTCAACCATCTCACAGTTCCCGTGTCTTGAATCCTGGCTGGTTTGTCCCGTCGTTTGGCCTGTGCTGTCGGGGGCGGTGTCTGCATGTGGGACTTGTCATCTAGGATTCGTTTGCCCCCTGTTTTGTAATGTTTGGTTGTTCCCTTCCTCTTTTCTTTGCCTCTTAGCCTTTTGGCTGTGTGCAAGTGGGTCGATATGACACACGGGGGTGGGGGCAGCCGCCGCTCAACCTACATCCACGTGGGCGGCCTTGTACGCAAGAGGTTCTGAAAAGGGGGAGTTATAAGGAAGAAGATAAAAAACTGAATTCATTTTTTCCTGTTTTTCTTTTTTTCGCATTTGCGTTCTGATATCTATGTGACAATATATATATTGTCACACTGTGAATCAGAGCGTGAAGGCGAAAAAAAGCAAAACAAGGAAAGGAAAAGGAAGGAAAGCCCCACCTGTTCATCACCTCTTACGTACAAGGCCAGCCACGTGGATGACAGGTTGAGCGCTGGCTGCCCCCATCCCCGTGTGTCACAAGGACCCACTTGCACGCAGCCAAAAGGCCAAAAAGAGGTAAAGAAAAGGAGGAGGAAACCAGACCTCACAGAGGCAAGAGAAAGAGAAAGGTCAAAGAAAAGACAAAGGAAGAAAGCAAATGACACATCGCACAGATAACCCAATTGCCACTGTCACAACAAAGTTCAACATCTTTCTTTTTTTTTCTTGTTTTCTTTTTTCTTTTCTCCAGAAATTTGAACTTTTTTTCTTTTTTTCTTTTTTTCTTTTTTTCTTTTTTTCTTTTCTTTGTCCTACAATTAGTGTTTCTCCTGATCGCTTGATTCTATTGACCAGTCAGGAAGAGGAGCCCCCACCCCACCCTGGCAGATAGGACAGGCACGCTGAGGATGACGTGGATGTTCACAAGGATACCCAAGGAGAGCTGCGCCAGCACAGCATTCAGCAGGACGGCTAGCACGGACCATCCCATCGAAACAGTCCTGACAAAGGACATGCTGTCCACATGTCAAAAAACATCAGGACGTTCATCACAGTGCGGCATCATGCAGTCCTGATAGCGTCCTTGAGCACAAAAGGGACAACGAATATCTGGGTGATAGGGATGTGTACAATGAGGAAATGTTGGACACCCTTCGGCACAGACGGCGCCGGCTGCAATACATTGATACTGTAGATGGCATAGGTGAGGAATTCCACGGCCAAGACGGACCGCTATATATAGGGTTCAGCCTCCTGATGAGCCGGTGAAACTCCGACGAAACAGTTTGTCACAGCCCCTCGTATGTTCTCCTCTTCTCCCTCTCTGCCTACGGTTTACCGGGCAGTTCTGTTTGACGATATATAGACGATATATAGACGATATATATATATATACAAATATATCTATATATGTATAAGGCATAGGAGACGAAGGGCACTCGGGAAGGACCAGACGGAGGGGGAGGGGAGGGAGGGGGGGAGGGGGCACAGTTCAGAGGACGAAACAGGTAGAGGGCGAAGGAGGGGGTGAAGAGTTGGGGGATGAAGAGGGGCGCAAAGGGAGAGCGAGGAGGAGGAGGAGGAGGGAGTAGGTTAAGGAGGAAGACAGGCCTAGGTGATGAGAAGAAAAAAGAGGAGGAGAAACTAGAGGCGGTAGGGAGGGGGCAAGAAGAGAAGGGAGGAGAGACGATAGAAAGTAGAGATGGGAGAAAAGGGAGGAGGACAATAGAGAAGGAAAAGACATCAGGACAAGAGCGACTGCCAGAGAGAGAAGAGGAAGAAGGGAAATGAGGAGGACGGACGGAAAAGGGCGACAACGAAGACAGGAGGACAAAGGGAGAAGGAAAAGAGACGACCTAAAGGGAGGAGGACAGAGGAGGGAGTGCTTAGCTCAGCCGGAGGGTAGAGCAACAGCCTTCTACGCTGAAGGTCATAGGTTCAAATCCTGTAGGAGAGCAAGAAGGAACAAAGAGTAGGAAAGCGGAAAAGGGGGGGGGGCAGAGACGAGAACAGGGCTAGGAGAAGAAGGGAGAGAGAGAGGAGGAGAAGAGAGTGTGAAGGGAGGAAGAGAAATGAAAGAGGAGAGAATGGAGGAGGAAAACAACAAAGGGCACAGGGGACGAGACATAAAAAGGGAGGAACAGGCGGAAGGGAGGAGGAGGAGGAGGAGGAGGAAGATACGGAAGAAGGAAGATAGGGAAATGGGAGAAGGGAGGAGAGAATCAGGGGAGAAAAATGGGAGAGCACAAAGACGAGAAGCTCACAAAGTGAAAGGCAAGAGAGTAAGAAGCTGGCATTAGAAAAAGAGCGCAAAAGAAAAATCGTTCAGCGAGCAGAGGGGGAAGGAGACAGAACATATATATGGAAAAAAAAAGAAAAAAAGGAAGGGGCCAAAAAATCCCTGAGCAAACAGCGCAATAATCATGTATCTGTCCCTATTTCACTGGAAAATGCAATCAACGACCGCTTCAGCGATTCGTTCTCTCAACAGATTCAGTGATGCGTTTTTTTTCCCGCCCTGCACTCGCGGGGAATCGATCGCTCGTCAGCCAATTAATTAATTAATTAATTAATCAAGCAATCTATTTCTTTTCGGAAATAGGTTTGCATTGATCAAACCAATCCACCTATCTATCTACATTCTGCAAAACTTTCCTGAAAAAGAATACGTCTATCTCGAAGCCAACAGCAAGGAAGCGATTTCCTGAAAAGGGATATACGTCTATCTGTGAGCCAAGAGCAAGGTAGCACAACTCCTCTTATTACCCCATCAAAATAACTTAATTAGGAATAGCTGAAGGAAAAAAAAACACAGATAACATACGAGAGAGAGGGAGGGGAGAGGGGAGAGGGGAGGGGTGGGCGGGAGAGGATACAAGAAAACAAAGGTCACATACCTGCCATGCATTCACCGCCTGTTGAAAATCTTCCAGCCATCTACTTGCAGCCTTCCGGAATTCTGCATTAGGGTGATGATACAGTGCCTGCAGAGCAATTAATGACTGATGACGACGTGTCCAATTAATCAAATTTTTTTGTTGGCTGATGATGAATGATGATGTGTCCAATCAATCAATTTTCCCTGATGATTGCTGGCGGATGATGACGTGTCGAATCAATTAAATTTCCCTGTTGATTGGTCGCCACTGATCACGGGCGGACCCATCAATCAATTTTCCCTGTTGATTGGTGTGGAATGATGACGTGTGCCAAAACCCTCGATTAATCAAGTCCTCGCCGTCGACAGAAGACGAGTAACTCTGATAGAGTCTCCCTGCTGTGTCCTCTCTCTCTCCCCGCCACTCCTTACCACCTACTCCCCACCTAATCTTCCCCCTCCTCCCCCCCCCCCCCCCCCCCCCCCCCCCCCCCCCCCCCCACCCCCCCCCCCCCCCCCCCCCCCCCCCCCCCACCCCCCCCCCCCCCTACCCCCCCCAAAAAAAAAAAAAAAAAAAAAAAATCAGTTTTACAAGACAATGTTATAAGCAGCAGAGAGGACAACGGCCCAGGTGATGACGTGTCCAATCAATAGAACAGGAACGAGATCCCGGCGAATGGCCATATCATCATCTTACGATTAAAAAAAAACGTTTTTCACCGTACAGTGCATTGGCGCGGTAATTTTGCAGTTTCTGCAACTTGGCGCGCAGTGCTCTTTTCAAACTGATTGGGCAATGATTGGACAGTGATCTGTCACCTTGATTGGCATCAACCATCGGCTGGTGAAGGGGGCGGTACAAAACCTCGACTGCCCACCAGAAGGTCATACATGATTCGCGTCCGTCACGAGGGCGAGAGGGAAAACTCATGAAAAGAACCGAGCTAACGCAACTGCTGACGTGGCAAGCAGAAACACTGCTGACGTGGCACAGAGCGACAAATGACGTGGCAGGAATGAGCAACGCTGACGTGGCAAACAATGGCCACGAGGGGACGGTATCGAGACCCTCGACTGCCGCCGGAGAGACCGACGAGGGAACGCCCCGGAAAGCAGTAACTTGAGTGGGGTACAGGGTGGGAGAGTGCCAGGCAGAGTGCCAGGGAGGGTGGGGGGGACGTGGGAGGGGGGGGCGCGGGCTCGCTAGGTGTGTTCCTAAGGCCTGTTTTAAGTCAGAGGAAAAGAGGGGTAAAATGAGAGGGGTAAGGGTTCCGGGATAAGAAATCATTCACTACAAGTGGAACATACGTGATACATCCAGCGGCCTAGCTCAGTTGGTAAGGACGCAAGTGGCATTCAGGAGGTCTTGGGTTCAATCCCCATTGGCCTCATGCACCTTCCTGGGCAAGCTTGGCGCCCGCTACCTACAGTCTTCCCCCGATTAAAACGCAGGTAAAATGAGAGGGGTAAGGGTTCCGGGATAAGAAATCATTCACTACAAGTGGAATATATACATCCAGCGGCCTAGCTCAGTTGGTAAGGACGCAAGTGGCATTCAGGAGGTCTTGGGTTCAATCCCCAAGCTTACCCAGGAAGGTGCATGAGGCCAATGCATGCATAATGGCCTCATGCACCTTCCTGGGTAAGCTTGGCGCCCGCTACCTACAGTCTTCCCCCGATTAAAACGCACGTTCGTTAATTACGAATAGAAGGAACGGGGTGCGTTCTATTCAAATAGAACGCACGGCCGTTATGCTATGGATACAGCGTACCAACTTTCAAAAAATGGGGCCCCCAAAAAAATTAGTACCCTAAATCCATACTTATCCTTCGGGATTAGCATGGCCTCTGAATGACAGGCATAATTCGAGAAATAGTCAACATGTAAAAAGAAAAAAGAAAAAAAATCAACAGTCTGTCAAGAAACCAGGTGGGTGCCATCGTGAGGGAGTGAGCAGCGGGAGCGATAGGGCGGTTTGGTGTGTGTGGGGGGGGGGGGGGGGGGGAAAGAGAGAGCCGACACCCATGTGTTCTATTTGAATAGAACACCCATTTGTTCGAATAGAACATTTGTGCGTACTATTTAAATAGAACATATGTGCGTACTATTTGGATTTCGAGGGCCTACTTTGAGAAATTCACTTTTCAAGGGAAAGTTGAATACTACATACGTGCGTTTTGTTCGGGGGAAAAGCTCGGATGTGGCTGTTACGGGGTTCCCCGTAATACTATAATGACAATAAAAAAAGCTTGACAAGCCGTCCTGTCCAGATTCGACAGGCAATAGTACCTTTGGCGCGTGGGAAAATAGGAAAAAGTGACAGTTTTCCAAACTCCTAAAGATTCGGAGGCCGGGCCCGACGACCACTGCCATTGATAAATTTGATCGGCGGTCGTTGTTTCGTTTCGGCCTCCGAAAAGGTCGGAGGCACACCGGAGGCCCGCTATTTTCCCACCCAAAGGTACTAGTGGTTTAAGCCTTTTAAAAAAAACATACATAATACTCAATTACTGACAAAACCATAAAGGTTTTTTTTTTTTTTTTTAAGGCGATGGTCTTGAGGTATTATCATCGGACTAACCAGCCCAGGTGAAATTCAATATTGTATCTAATCTGACATCGGGTGACCTTTTCAACTGAAGGTGACCTTGATTGCCTTCAGGGAACCCCCAATGGGGGACACCGGCTAGGGGACAACAGGTAGCAGAGGGACCGAGCATCATTTGAGTGGCCAATCGCTGTGCCTCCCCGATTACCCCTCCCTCTATGAACATCAACAGAGACTGATTTTTAATGCCAATTGGGGGACTAATGGGATATCTCTAGGTGGTAGGCGCCAAACATGCCCAGGAAGGTACATGAGGCCAATGGGGATTGAACCCAAGACCTCCTGAATGCCACTTGTGTGCCTTACCAACTGAGTTAGGCCGCTGGATGAAAACCAGAAAGTAAAATTGCTTAGCAACAGAATTCTAATAGTATATTTTTCCGAGTATCTGACCAACAGGTTGTAAGTTGAAGAAAGATCCTCATATAAAATTAAGAAGTATTTGAGGTACCCGCCATGCACCGAGGGCACGGGCAGGCGGGCCAGGGTTTTCGCGCGGTGAGTCACGAACCGTTGATGAAGACCTCAGTCGTTCGGTGATACGTTGCAGGTACGGAGGTCGGAGCGCCGCGACAGAAACGCACGAAGAGCAGAGGGAAGGCAGTGGTCTAACTTTGGGTCGACCTAGAATAGAAATAGTCGAGTGTCACCGGATTCCTGGCTTCAGTTTTACGGGCGTGAGTAACCTCAAAATCCCTGTTCCCTTGAATTGGCCGAATATCGGTCTCCCCTATTCGGGGTGCCAGAGCGGAATACCCCCTGTTGAAAATGAAGCCCTACAGGGCCTTGAAAATGTTGTTTGGGTTGGTAATTCGCGAGAGTCATCCTCGTTGCTACCGGATTACCCACAGGGGCCCTCGTCTGAACTTGGTCTTGAAGGGGGGCTCGATGCGGGAGTAAATTCTGTTACTTCCAACGGCTTGGCGGCAAATCCAGGGTAACTGTCAAGTTAACATTGTGGAACACTCTCATCATCCTAGTGCACAGACCAAATTTTGAAAGGCAGTTACCGACACCCGTTAATATGGCAGTCAATAGGTTCCTTGAATTCGCGGTCTTCATATGTGTTCCTAAGGCCTGTTTTGAGTCAAAGGAAAAGAGGGGTAAAATGAGAGGGGTAAGGGTTATGAGATAAAAAACCATTCACTGCACGGGGAACATACATGATACTCAATTACTGACAAAACAAGAAAATAAAATTGCTTAGCAACAGGATTCTGACAGTATATATCACTTAAGATTTTTTCGAGTATCTGACCAGCAGGTTGTAAGTTGAAGAGAGATCCTCACAGGAAATGAAGACGTCCTGGGGGTATCCCCATGCACCTCCAACACCAATCTCAATTTCACCACCTACATTCACCGGATCTGATTAATCTGATTTATGTGCAGGAAATGGTGGTTGTCAATATTGTTCGAAACGAATCAAAAATTAGATGAGGCACAAAGATCTAAAGAGATTTAAGGGATTTGTTATGAAGGTTTGATTGATTCAATAGAGTTGATTGCACAACGTTGGTTGCCAAAAAATAGAGAGAGGAAAAAAAGGCAAATGATGCAAACTCTAAGCAGTTGATTAGTGAGGAACACAATTGGAAAGGATATCAACAATTGTCTGGATTTGGATGTTATAGCTTTTATGCAAGGTCAATGAACTTCAGAACTAAAGAAATGAAGTCGTACACTAGATAGTGAGGGGCGTCCTTTCCCTTCATGCGGTAGCGTTGAGTCTGGTATCGGTTGCTTAAACAAATGTTTTCTTATACTAGGGCGGGAAGGGCTCGCAAATCCCTGCAACAACAGCAAGGTTCGTAATTATCGGCGGGCATATTGCAATTATTCTCTAAAGATGGAGGTGCGTGAGCAACAGGCTTCTGTCATGACTGCTGAGAAAATGCAAAAGCTACATGATAGCATACGTGGGAACTTAAAGGTTCGAAGTGAATTTCGTTATGCTGAATTGCTTCGGGATCTTTGTGTAATGACGTATTTGTGGGAGAGTTGGCAACGAGGCGGGGAAGGGCTGCGATTGCAAGGTAAAGAGGTCGATGAAGAGGCGGTACGGGTGCAGCCTGGTTATACCAAAACATTGAGGAGGGGGCGACAAGAAATGATAAGGATTCAAGAACCGCGTGGTTATGGAACTACATTCGTTTGGAGCTACCTATTCATTTGCGCGATGGAGGTTCGCGCTTCGGCACTACTCAGACAAAGGGTGTTATGAGCGCAATCACAGTTTCAGAGTAGGTGGGGTGCGAGCAAGGATTCAAGCGGGTTGGAGCTTAGACAAAATGCTTGGCCAGGGCACCTGGAAGCATTTTTCGACGTTCCTGCGGTATGGCTACGGGTGCCATTAGTGAGGCCGAGAGAAAATTTGTTGACTGTTAGACGAGTCTTCCCAAGGTTAAAAGCATTCTTAGAAATTCTGAAGGTCATGAAACAGATACTGAAATCCTTATCAATATTAATTATGCAGGTAAAATTTAGTGCTTGTAAAGCAAGGAACCAACTGACTCTTTCTGAACTTGGTGTGATGAGGATGTACTCACCACTAAAGAACTTCATCTTTGTCAGATTCTGATGAAGCAAACAAGTAGGGGGAAAGATCCATCTGTAAGGTAAAGAAGGTAGTGAATTTCAATCCAGGGAGAGAGCATTAGCTGCTAGAGAGTTAGGTGATAAAAAATCAGTAATGTAGGGGACACAGACGAAGTTTTCATCGGATGCGAAGATATCAACTGTCGGGAGGCCAAATCTGGTAAAAAGAGAGTCAACAATTCTTCTGTCCAGACCCCAATCCAAGTAATCAACCAAATCTTACATTCCAATGATAACTTTTGAATCAATAGAAGAACAAGATAACTCACAACACATCACAAAATCGATGACCCCATCAATTTTTTTAGACATTACAAACATATAATACATTATGTAATTCAACTTCATCTCCAACATTAACCTATACAGAATAAAATATATCAAACATTGACATGACTTTATCATGAAAAAAAATAAAATCATTTATAACATCCGAAATATTAAATTCAATATTAGATTAAAATACTATACCTGTACAAACTCGTGTACAACTAATCACAAATGCACTTCAACCACATAATATTTCTCATTAATGAAAAACAACACCTTGCTTTTGTTTTGCTTGCTCAAGCATTGTTAAATACTTGGTTATTACAAACATCAGATGAAAATACATAAGAATCAATTTAATTACAAAATTTATCTGAAACTATACAAAAACAACGACTTCTTATGTTTTTTACTGGTGAAGTTGGAACTGATAAATCTCATGTTACTTCTACTATTCAAATGTTCACTGATAAATGGTAGCACAAAAAAAACATTGCAAAAATTGCAATGACAGGAAAAACAGCAGTAAAAATTTCATGAACTACATTTAACAGTTCGATTGGAATGCACTATCTTAAACAAGACCGGTTTTTTTATCGTAAAAAAACACAAATAAAAGGCATATCTGACTTTACAACTGAATTAACTATATTTATAATTGATGAATTCAGAATGATGAGAAAAAACGATTTTGTCCGTTTAGATCTTGCATTACACAGTGCACGAAAACTTGACATTCCTTTTGGAGGAATTCATATACTTGCATCCGGCGATATCTTTCAAATGTCACCTGTAAAATTTATACCATTTTTTCATAAACCATTTTAAAACCTTGCACATACATCTTCTGATCACGAAGCATTTAAACTATAGAGATTGTTTTCTACTATCATAATATTAACCGATTCAATACGATTTAAAACAGATTCAGAATGTGGTGCACATTGCAAAAATGCTAGATTTGGCATATGGACTAACGACTTGACATAATCAACAATAGAATAATTGACAAAAAACAAGATAGTTCTATAATACAATCAATGCATTTTAAACCAAATTATCATTATGTATTTGTTGCACCTGACAATGATAATCGTATAAGTCTTATACATACTTACACACGTACATTATGCAAACAACTGTCAAATGGTCATTATACTGTTCCTATTATTGCCGATTTTAAAAACGCATTAAAAAAAAAAATCATGATATTTCATATATAATGTAATTACCAAATAATTTAGGTAGATTTGCACCTTTTCTTGATCTTCTACCAGATATGTCAATCATCTTCACACAAAACGTCGATTCTTCTCGATGAATTGTCAATAAAATATCTGGAATTCTTCACTTTTTGCAATTTTCACCTAATACTATATTCTCTATTTTTATGATAAAAATGTTGATATACATGTATTACTTCCAAGATGTGCACCTGACTTAGTTTGTGTTCAAGTTCCAAATCGACTTTCGTTTGAACAACTTCCACCTTTTATTTCTAAAAATTTGCCAAAAGACATTTATCCTGTTTTTAGACAACAATGTCATAAATCTATCACAGTTGAACTTCATACTCTTCAAGGAATGTCTCAAATAACTTGTACTCTTCGTCCTTTACAATTTTCCTTCATTTCTACAATATCTTGTACTATACATAAAATTTAAGGTGAAACATCATCTTGTTTAATAGTTGCTGAATGGATAGCATGTTCTGACAAAACAAAACCTAAACACAATGTTCCACAACAAGGTTATATAATAGTATCTTGTATTATAAACAGATCTGCGTTATTTACTTTAAAACCACTAACTAAAAATATTTGTTCATGCTTCAAACCTCTAGATACTATCCTTAAAGAACACCCACGTTTTGAAATATTAACAAGAATTTTTTTTTATAGTCATATAATTATATACAAAATTTTTCATCAACTCCTCTCCATAACAAACTATAAAATATTTCATCCAATACATTTCATAAATCATACAAAAAACATACATCATCAAACCATTATTTTACTCAACAACTTACATCTTCATCAACACCATCATAACAATCTCCTAATACACATATCAATAAACTTCCTTCACTACCATCCCATGTTCCAATTCTTTTATGAAATTCACCTTCAAACAATGCACAATTATCTTCACAATGTAAATATCACACAATTCATTACACATCATGACTTTCAAACATACCCATTGATGATTATATGAATTTATTAATGGAAATTTTTCCTTTTGTATTCACAACCAATACTTTTTCATATTCTGCTGGTATTTCACATCGTAATTATACTTTTGCAGATCATCACATCGACTCACGTCATTGATCACGTTCACAAAAAATATATGACAATTTTTTCATCCCTCTTCATTTACATGACAATCATTGGGCACTTGGCTATACTGATCTTAAAAATCATATGATTTTTTTTTATGATAGCCTAGACTCTTCAGACAATTTTTTTTTTATAAATATACATTATTGGTTTCAACATCGTTCAAATTTTACTTCTACCATCATAAACATGCCTCATATTAATATTCATGGACCCAAACAAACTAAATACTATAACTGCGGAATTTTCATACTCAAAATAATACGCTATTTAATTTTAATACCACCTCTCTCTCACATAACACAATTCAGTCAATTAGATATGTTATTCTACCGATCTTTCATACACGATGAACTTATCACAAAAATACTAAAATCCATAATTTCATACCCACATACTATATCTGTTATTCCACCTTCATATAATTGTCAATAAATTTATTACTTAACTTTATCTTCATCAACATATTCAAAATAATTTCATTAATATATATGACATTACAAAATTTGAACTATCTTCAAATATACTTACGATTGTTTAACTTAATACCTCATAACAAATATAATATACCAAAACCTATACTTGACACATAAAATGACATATTTATAACATCATAAAACTGCTTACTTACTTAAAAATGGAATCATCCTCCTAATTATTTTGTTTGCATGTTTGTTCTGTGCGTTTAAAAAAAAAAAAAAAAAAAAAAATTTGCGAAACTTGATTGCTGAAATGAAAGCATCATTAAGCATATGACATACGCATATACATTTTTTCCGATCGGTGGATGCACGTATTTTTGATCCAGTTCTTCAAAATTACTATTTGTCTTATGTTGGTCGTCTTTCTAATACTCTTATTCAACTATAACAAATATTTTAAGGATTTTGAATTGCATATACACGTACACGATATTGTAACATTTCAAACTCTATAGTTGTACGAACATTCGACGACTTTTTGTTATAGATCTCTTTCGTGCAACCTTAACACCATTATCTCTTGTCGTTTACCACTACAACTCTGCTGAAGTTATCAGAGCACAATACACATATCATTTTTCTTATCATTCACCTTCAAACACCACACAACTCTTTTATTTTCTACGACACTCTGCATTGATGATATTTCGTTCAGACCAAATAACATTTTTCATAATTCACGTCGCCGACACAAAAATAATGTCACACTCATTTTTTTCATTCACTCTTCATTCATTAATCACATTTCACCATATTCCTTTGCACTCTCTATCTTTTGCTGCAACATAGTAATTTTACGAAAGTTTATCAAACTGTGTCACAGCAAATCGAACAAATTTTATAATATTTTTTTATGCTTTCACACTTTCGCCTTGCACATTCATTACTCTTGTATCAAAACAACTGGTTTCTTATAGAGCAACTTCACTCCGATTATACGTTATCAATCATTCTTACGATTTTCATATACTAACAGAACTTGTTAATCTTTCAGACCATTTACTATTTGTTTTTTGTGAAAATGCACCTGATAATCTAGCTTTCCTTGCACAATGTTTTTTTTTTGGATCCTTGTCTATGGTTCTATTATATACTCAACAACATTGTATGACGTCCGGTTTCGTATTCATATTGTTCTTTTTATTCGATCCGTCAACTTTCGTCATTTATACCATTCCGACGCGCTTTTCGAGTTGATCATGATAGCAATGATTTAACATTATTTACTCTTCAATCATTCGGAATAGAATAGTAGCTTGATCAATATTACTTTTTTATTATGACACAACACTGTCATATTTAAATGTAAATATACTTTATATAGGTCTTACTTCATCTCTATTTATCTATGCTACTATGATAACAAATTGATTTAATAATTATAACTATATTTTTCAACACTTTTACTACCAAGAAACAAAAAAATTCCTTTTTATGCAATTAAATATATAATCACTTATAAAAACTTACATATAAGTCATATAAATGATATATAAAAGGAAAAAAAACCCTCAAACACATTTTTTTTTACTTTTTTTTTTTTTTTTTTTTT
>BFEA01000002.1:8471123-8488089 GCA_003427395.1 Chara braunii
TCTGGACTGAAAGTTGCACCAAATACAGATACAATGACCGGGCATTCTATTCGGGTGAAGACGGTAGTGCGGCCAATCTGCAATCGCTGCAGGGCAAAGAGTAGAGAGTTGTGCAGGCAACACCAGGAGTGTAGGTTTAGGAAGAAGGCATTAATAGGACGATTCACTGTTGGCTCGAAGCTGAACGAATTTGTTGTGGTCTTCTCTTTTGCTTATTGTTATTGTCCTTGTGCCTTCTTGTTTTTCTGTCCTTGTTTCCTTTTTCCTGTCCTCCGCTTTCTGTTTGTGTTCCCTTGCCGCCGTTTGCCTTGTGCTTTGCATGCTGGGATCTGCGGTCGCGGCAGAGAAAAGAGTTGTGCAGGCAACGGCAGGAGTTGGAGGTGAGGAAGAAGGCATTGATTGAGAATATCTCTGCTCGAAAGAAGTTCCTCGCGAGTCTTCCGTCGCAACTGAAGGGTCTAAAGAGGGCGTCGGTATCCCTACAGATGCAGCTTGGCGTGCATCATAAAAAGCGTGTGAAGCAGAACCATCTAGCCGAGCTGTTACCTCCTCCTCTCTATGTTATCTACTCCCAGCTGATTGCCTATAAGGACGCGTTTGCGGATTCGATAGAGGCCGAGATCTTGGGGAGCGCCAAAGAAGCAGAGGCCTTGATGAGACTTCAGGCGTCCCGCGAAGTTGGCCTGCACTTAATACCTGCGGTCACGACGACTGCAGCCGGTGGGGAACTGGGAGGAGGAGGAGGTGAGGGAGCTGGAGGAGGAGGAGGAGGAGGAGGAGAAGGAGGAGAAGGAGGAGGAGGAGGAGGAGGAGGAGAGGACGAGGCCATGGAAGGCGAGGAGGCTGTTGATCGGCATAAGAGGGCGACTAAGGGAAAGGACACTCTGATGGCCGCTAATGCCGAGCAGGTGTATCGAGCGCATCCGCTTACTGTTGTCCTGGTCTCTTATACACATCTAGATGTGTATAAGAGACAGGAAATACATTGTGACCACAATTTGACCCATATTTCAATTTTGCCATTCAACCTTCCCCTCTCTTTCTTTCTCTCNGGCATAAGAGGGCGACTAAGGGAAAGGACACTCTGATGGCCGCTAATGCCGAGCAGGTGTATCGAGCGCATCCGCTTACTGTTGTCCTGAACATCTTCGAGGAGAACGCTGAGGGCGGGAAGGACGAGATGAAAGATAAACAGAAGAAGCTAGTGGGCGTTGTATTCGAGTACTTGCCTCGATTGAAGGTTGTGTGCGCTGCGGTGTCTCCAGGCGAAGGAGGGGGCGATGAGAAGATGTTGGGCAATCTTTTCCCAGATGACACAGGTGCCGACACACCTAATCAGGTCCGTTGGCATTTTCATGCACGTTCTGTTTTTTTTTTGTTTTACTTTCCTGTTCGTCATTTTGCGTTGTAATTTGTCAGTTACCCATCCTGTAAAAAAAGATCGTCATTGTTGTTGCTGTTGTTGCCAGTTGTTGTTCATGATGGTGGCGGTTATGATGAGAGAGTCAATGTAGCTGCGATGTTAGGGATGGTCGTAAACCTCCTGTTTCAGTTATGATGGTGCCAAGGATGACGACATTCAGTCTTTGATGGACAGTTTATAATGGCATGCCGTTGGGGATTACAATGCTGCCTCTGCTGCTGCTACTGCTGCTACTGCTACTACTGCTGCTGCTGCTGCTGCTGCTGATGATGATGATGATTATGAACTCATGAAGATGAAGAGCACTTTTACCACCACCTTTTTCCGTGGACGTACCCATCAGTGTATGTGTGCCCCAAGAATTCAGTACATACTACATGGTGCATCCTTAGTGTTTGTTTTGCGCCTCAGCGCTGTGAAGTTGGAGGCAATTGTAATTTGTAAGGCTCTTCTCGAAAGGGAAAAAAAAAAGTTTGAGTGAGACACGGTTATCCTTTTCCTTTTCTGAAGAGGACGTTAAACCGCCAGTGGATGGCTCATGCGCTGCCATTGGATTGGAACCCCCCCCCCCCCTTTCCGGTTAACATGGGGCTGCGGAAAGGCCTGGTGTCAGTGTCCGAGACCCCACCCCGCCCCCCCCCCCTTTCCGGTTAACACGGGCCTGTGATTTGCCTGTGGAAAGGCCTGGCGAGGGCCGGCATATCACTTGTCGCAAGAAATTGGACTTCATAGGGCCGGGAAAAAGTCCGCTTTGGAAAAAGGAGGCTCGGGTCCACTGTCGGTTTTACCTCCTCGCTCCACCAGTTACCACAGTTGCCTTGTGGTGAGTAGCGTCGTCTCTCCATCGCTTGTCACGGCCTGCGTGTCAGAAGTCACTTTTATCTTCGTGGTGAAGCAGCCGTGCTGAGTACTCGTCGCACTTCCCTTTTTCACTGCTGGCTACAGAAGGGTTGTGGTGGCTTGATTATCGCCGCCTCTCTCCGCCGCCCAGTAAAAGTCGTGAGTAACTCACCATCCCCGGTTGTCCCCGCCGGCCCCAGCCTTGTCTTGTAGCACTCACCCGTGTGGTGAAGTGTAGACGGACGATGACATTTTTGTGAAAAAAGTCCGGTAGTGAGTAGTCACCATGGTTTTCACCATGGTGAAAAAAGTGGTGAGTAGTCACCATGGTGAAAAAGTCCTGTGGTGAGTAGTCGCCATGGTTTTCACCATGGTGAAAAAGTCCTGTGGTGAGTAGTCACCATGGTTTTCACCATGGTGAAAAAAGTGGTGAGTAGTCACCATGGTAATCAAGTTCGGTGATGGGTGAAGCGAGGCCCTAAGAAAGACCGTTCAAGAAGACACCGATTCCCGCCACCGTTTTCACCCGAATAGAGCGCCCGGTCATTATGCCTGTATTTAAGGGCTGCTTTCAGTCTATAGATACGGCGCTAATGACCGGGCAGTTTATTCGGGTGAAGACGGTGGGGCTGTGGATGGCGAACTGTTTTGCTGCTCTTTTTGTTTGTTCTCCTCCTTGTCCAATGCTTGTCTCGTCGGCCTCTTCTTCTTCTTCTTCTTCTTTTTTTTTTTTTTTTTTTTTTTGAAGTATTGGTGCACTTGATTATCGCCAGAGCTGTGTGTATACAGCCGCAGGTTTCTAATATGACATGGGTGTATTGGTGGTTTGAACTTTGAAGTCAGTGCTTCTAGTCCTCCTGAACCCAGCCTATCTTCTTGATGCTTGTATTTTGTTGTACGGTTACACTTTGGTTAATCCTGTGTTTGTACTTCTTCTGCTCCTATGTTGCTTTTTTGACATGCAAACCTCCTCTCCCTGGTGCTGTGCTGTGGTGTTGAGTTCCTTTCTCCCCCTGGCGTGGATTGTTTTTCTTCGTTCTCTTGTTTCTTGGTTGAGACCCAAAGCATGCTTCTGCAATAGCTAACCCTCCGCTTCAAAAAATCCGCCAAGCGCCTCTTGCTTTGTATCATGCTACAGGGTCATCTGTTGGGCATCTAGTGTAAACATGAGCCTAGAATGCGCAGTCTCAATTTGTTGTCTGTGCTGTGTATTGCTTTGTGATTGGGTCCCTTGCTTTCAACCGTAGTCTATAGATGCCGACATTGGTTCCTGTCGTGATATCGCAGGTTACAAAGCTGTACTGTGATATGAAGTTCAGATTTGATGCTTGTTGTGTGTGCAGTGTATTGCTTTGCAATTGGGTGTGGTGTTTTGAACCGTGGCGATCAGTGGATGCTGACGTTGGTCGGCCTCGTGATGTGGCAGGCAACAAAGCTGTACCTGGATGGCACGTTCACATTCGATCCAAGTCGGCCTTCTCGGCCATACAAATGGGCTCAGCATTTGGCAGGAATGGATTTCCTTCCCATAGTACCTCCGTCGTTATTGCCTGATGACAAAGCCGGGGCAGGGTCTGCTGTGAGAGGGGTGAATGGCGAAGTGCTACTCGCCGGATTCTCTGCGTATCGTGAGCAGCATCGTGTGCACAATGTGATCCAACAGTTGAGGGCGAGGAAACGTGCACAGCAGGCGCTGAAGTGAGTCATCACGCAGCAGTGAGTCCTACCTTCCAGTCATTGTCTCTCTCCACCATGCCGATAGTCAGGGAGGGTATTTTGCCTGAGCGACCTTCTGCATGTGTGCTAAGTCAATGAACCTGTGAAGGACACAATAGAGGACGGCTTTGTCCACTACTGTCACCGGGGATTGGGCTATTTTTCCGTGACATTTTCACCGGGTTGTGAGTTGTTTCGATCCCGACAATGGAATATTGCTTCACTGATGATGGCCTTGGCAATTTGCCCCTGTTCGTCTAATCTGCCCGTGCGCACGCGTGTGTGTGCGTGTGTGTGTGTGTGTGTGTGTGTGTGTGTGTGTGTGAGAGAGAGAGAGAGAGAGAGAGAGAGAGAGAGAGAGAGAGAGAGGTTAATGCGAATTCTGGAGCTCAAGGCTCTACGAACCCTACGTCACTGCTGCTGAGCAGGCGACTGTATTGTCAGGGAGAACCGAAAGGAAGGAGAGGAGAATATCGGGAAGAGGAAGGTGGCTGTTGTTGCTGCCGTTGCAGGTGCAAGATCCGTCGATTGGGTGGTTGGGTGCATGTTTGTAGCTAAACAAGCTAATCTGAAGCGTTTACATATGCGTGTCTCGCTTGACCACCCACAAAGTTTGGAGCAAGGAAATTGAACTCTGAAGTTGGACTAGTTTTGCGTAGAAGAACACAGGACAATTGGATCTTCAGGCTTAAGACAATGGTAAGGAAAAACGTCGCCCACATCTCACACACTCCTCGCTGTCGTGTGCCCGGGTGGCTCCCAGGTGTTTCCAGGCTTGACATCTGTGCATCTCACCTCTCTCAGGTTTTTCAGCTTTCTCAGGTTTCACTTTTCTCAAGTTTCTCAGACCTCTTGCGGAAAGGTTGGCGTCTGTGCACCGCACAATTCCGTGGCTGGCTTGGTGCTCTAGGGGTCTCCGTCTTGGCACTCTAGTGGTTCCCGTCTTGGCAGTCCAGCGGTCCCCATCTTGGCCTCTACCCTGTTGTATGGGGCGTTGTTGGCTGAAACTTTTTTTTCTTTTTTGTTCTTTTTTTCCGCGTGCCGGCACGAAATGTGGCGTCGAAGTTCCCGTCATACATGAATCTGGAAGGTGGAAACACTCCGCAGTCTTGCGGAACTAATGGACAGCCGTGTGCGTGGAAGTTTTGCATGCACGGTTCGAAGGGGAAGCTGAGTCAGATTATACGCACTGCTTATACCCTATCTATTGGGTCATTGGGTCAAATCCAACCCTAGGGTGTGGATACCGTTTTACCCAAATGCGCGTCCGGCTCCTGAAATGGGACCACTCGGCTGGGCCCATTACTTACCAAGGTGACTATGGCCTTGTGTAATGCCTTTGTAGCCCGACGGTGCAGCCGGTTCCAGAAATGGGACTACTCGGCTCGGCTAGTGTAAAATGCCTTTTAGCCCGACGGTGCAGCCAGGCAGTAGTTAGCAAAGGTAGCTCTGGCCTGCCTGCTGGCCTTGTAATGCCTTTCACGAGCGTCGGAGGCCAGTGTTCAATCGGAAAAACTGTGGCTTCTGCGCACTGGCGAGTCCTTTGCAGAGCTGCGTTGATGGCGTAATGTCTAATCTCTTCGGAGGGATTTCTAGGTGCCCTGGAGTATGGTATGCTCCTTTTGATCGTTGAAGTCGAAAGCGGCGGGTGACGGCTTAATGTCTATAATCTCTGCGGAGGGATTTCTAGGTGCCCTGGAGTAGGGNTTGAAGTCGAAAGCGGCGGGTGACGGCTTAATGTCTATAATCTCTGCGGAGGGATTTCTAGGTGCCCTGGAGTAGGGTATGCTCGATTGATCTTTGAAGTCGAAAGCGGCGGGTGACGGCTTAATGTCTATAATCTCTGCGGAGGGATTTCTAGGTGCCCTGGAGTAGGGTATGCTCGTTTGATCTTTGAAGTCGAAAGCGGTGGGTGACGGCTTAAATGTCTAATCTCTGCGGAGGGATTTCTAGGTGCCCTGGAGTATGGTATGCTCCTGACGATCTTTGAAGTCGAAAGCGGCGGGAGTGCATAGGATCAGGAAATGTTTTTGCCATAGGCTTTTTGAATGAAGGGCGATGCAGAAAAATGCATTTTATATGCCGGTCTCGTTGTGAATGCCTTTTATTGTAGGACGGGGGTGCGTGCCAGGCTCTACGAATGGGTGTCACTGCTTTGGATGATGAATTCATCGACTTACGAAGCTGATGAGAATTTGCGAGATGCTTTTCGTAGAGTGCTGTGGGACTCTTTGTGGAGGATTTTGTTGCCTTCAGTTGGTGTTTGAATTGTGCTGATTGTGAGGGCCGTTAAGCGGTGAAGTAGTCGTCAAGTTGATGACTCACTGCCTTTGGATGAGGAACAACCTGGGTAATGACACTCTGATGCCGCTAGCCTAGCAAACGGATCAGTAGGGCGGACATGCATATTTCGTCTGAGAAGAAATGACTCCTGAATTCAACTGCTGTGCTTCTTATTGTTGGGGGTAGCCGTTAAGCGGATTGTATCCAATACGATTTGAAGTCTTGATCTGCATATCAACAATTGCACGTATGTACGGTTCAGCCATCAGTCAGGTACAGACTGTTTCACTTCTTATGGTGCGAGTACTTGTGCTAGACCTCCCATAGCATGGGTTCTGGTCCAGATGCGGATCAAATCTTCACCGAACCTTCACTAGTCGAGCTCAGTGACCACTAAATTGGCCCCTTGTAGCATTTATTTATGTCGCAGCTGTCAGCATGGCAGGGTTACAGCACATTTATGCTGCAGCACACTTGTAATGCCCGGCGTTGATTGCATCATTATAGAACAGTTGAATGTGGTCACAGCCGATGGCTTCCATCTACAAAGACGCACGCGGCCTTATTTTGTGTATAGGTTCGTGTATAGGGCATGTGACTGATCACAATCCTGCAGGGGACCAGAAAACATAGCATGTTCCAAAAGCGCTGTTGAGGTTTTTGTGAGTGCAGAAGTCTTCGAAGATGGATGATGACGATGACGAGGATGAGGATGAGGATGAGGATGATGATGATGATGACGAGGAGGAGGATTGTTGGGCCTTGAGATAGTTGTGTCATGCCTCTCTTACTCTGGTCGCGTGTTCTGTTGATGACTGGTTTTGGGCATGATATGGTTTGGGTGAACGGGATTTGTGCCTTGGAAGTGCTCATTGCACGCCTCTCTTAGGGTCATTGGAGTGTGTTTTGAGAATGAGCAATTTGAGCTGGATTTGGATATATTCCCAAGTATGGTGAGTTATTGTAATGTGTAGGGGAGGAGCTTTTTCGGAACCAGGGGAACTGACAAAATCCTTAGTTATGTTCTCAGACAGTGCACTCCATGCTTAGTTATGTTCTCAGACAGTGCACTCCATGCCATCCTAGACAGCGAGCTGCCTTCTTTTAAGGATTTGAACTTTGAAGTAATAAAGGTATGGTGGTGCCAGTACAACCGTAGAGGACCGGGCGTTGACTGAGTGCGTACGCAAAACGTGGATGTAACCCTACATCCCGTCAGTCGGATTTAGAAATGTCTAAGGAGCTGATGTGCCCCGAGTTGCGTCAGTCGTCGAGGGATCAGAAGGCCGTTGTTTGCTTCTACGAAAGCTGTTGAAGTCTGTGAGCAAGTGTGTGCTGTTTGGTGCAGCAGTGCAGAAAAAGCAGACACATGCTGCATTCTGAGGGAGGGAAGATGGGGAGGGGAGGAAGGGGGGTTTGAGGGGATGCAGATGGTGTCTGTGCAGCTGAGTGAGTGGCATACCATGATGGTGACATGCAGAGCGGAATGCGGTGGACCTGCACCTGGTAGAAACAAAGACCAGGTTAGTGCCAATCTAGCACACTTATGTCTGAGCCGCCTCCTCCTGACAGATGATAATTGCACTATGGCCGAAGACAGGCAAATCAAGGTGCCATGTAGCATGCGGAGGATGAAAAACTAGTAGCAGAGGATGAGAAACTAGTAGCGGAGGATGAGTAACTAGTAGTTTGAAGTCTTGCAAGAGGGCTCTTTTGCAACCCCCCCTTTACTATCCCTCGCACAACAGCGATTTCGGTGGAGATAATCGCACACTGACAGATATTTCGGTGGAGGTAATCACACGCCACGGACCAGAAGCAAGTAGTTCGAACTCTTCCAAGATCGCTTTTGAAATCGCTTCAGTCCTTCACGGGACGGGGATTTTGGTGACGGTAAATGGGGTGTTGACTCTGAGCCCAGGTCTTTTTGTATTAGGCGGTTGCTTGGTGCATCGGAGTTGATGAAACTTTGTTGTGGTATCAAAGGCTTTTGCAATCTGGAATGCTGATGATTGTCCTCCTGAGCAACAGTCAAGTTGCTGCAGAGTGCTTCCCTGAATATATGTTGCATGGTCTTTTTTTTGTGGCTGGAGATGTGGCTCTGGAGTCGGGGGCATTATAACAAGAATCGTCTACGTGTGTACTGCTGTTTTTAACAGAGAAAAGCGCCTCTGAGTCTAGACGAGAAAGTGGTTAATGGTAGTATGGGAGAAAAGCACTTGTGTTGTGGAGCCCAGCCATGAGCTGTTATGTGATTTTCTTGCTGCAATGGAATCACTGCCTTGGAATATGAACAAAATGATGTGTTGCGCACTACTGATTGTGTGAATCAGGACAGTCGGGCTGTGGAATTTGTTGCTCTTTTTTTTCTTTTTCTTTTTTTTGTCCTTTCCTTCAATTTGGACCATTTCTCAATTCATGCATGTCATCCTTGAGCAAGGCCCATGCTAATCTTCTTTCTCTGTATCGTTCCAATTTTAACGGATGTCCTGAAGGACATTTTGCTGCTTTTTATAACTTGCAGATGAATTTGAATTTTGAGGACAGGACTAGGAGTAGTGCAGCATGTGCTACCCCCATTGTATCTTTAAGATGTTCTCCGTCGTCCCAACGCATTACATGCCCGTGCATGATCCGGCTTTTTCCGGGGATCGAGGGTTGACCTCCCCCCCCCCCCCCCCCCCCAAAAGAGAGAGGTGAGGGAGTTCCGTACCGGTTTTTTTGAGTAGTGAAAGGGTACTTCAGCATGGATAGGGGGAGGGTGAATGCGGTGAGCGGACATATTTTTCCTGGAGCAAAGGAACACCTTTCTGACACGACTGACGTAAAACCGGTGAACTGGAGGGGAGAGCAGACAGCGTGTATAGCGCCCCGGACGATTACCAGCCGCATCGTCACAAAGGATTCTCTTGTGTTCCCGCTACTGGAGTCAGTCAGTAGCATGTCGTGCATTCTGCTTCGACTCACCCTTTATAGTAGTTTATAGTACTTTAGACATCATTATCGCCTACCTGATAGTCCTGATATGAATGGAAATGTTTGCATCCATGCCAAGTGTGATAATTCTAACAGGTCCATGTGCATGGCCAAGCTTCAATTTCAACCTTGCACGATCGTGCATGTATATGATTATGAGCCCGGTCTTCGACTCTGTGGAATGCTGTGCTTATAGGATGTGAAGGTCTACGATGTCTGACTGAGCAGCCTGTTTTGTCTGTGTGCGATAGTCTTCCAGCTCGATGCACCGGAACAATAGCTGTGTAACTATGAATCCTTTGAATGCAAGAGGGTTTTGACGAATGAAATTGAGGAAGGACTTTTGATGTCACGGGCATCCTCTCATAGTTAGAGATCGATGTTGTGCGCTTTTGTCGTTTTGGATTTAACCAAAACCACACCATTTGACAGCCTGTTCAGGTTGTGCAAGCTCCCCTACAAGTTATGTGCCCCACTGACGTCGGGGTTTTGTGGCCGCCTGTCGGCAACGTACGCTCTGTCAACAAGGTCGACCGAATGTTCAGTTTCACTTTGCTCAGTGCTGTGCTGTTTGATTGTCGCAGATGAGACCCGCTGGGTGCATCTGCAAAGTGGACTTGGCTGAATGTCCAGGATGGCGAGAATTCGGGTTGATAAGTATAACTCGTATCCATCTTTCAGTATTGTACAGTATTATTGTATCGTTTTACCGCGCGCTGTCCGTTCCATTTGTGCTCGGTGTGTCCAAGGTGCAACTGTCACACACTGTAGCATCTCATTCACCAATAGGTCGATCGACGTGTGTAAACTAAATCAATCTCCCATATGAAGTACCTTGATGGCGTTCACTTTGTACCAGGGGTATGAGACGGGCACGATGCGTTTTTCAGACATGTACGTGCGTATGACGCTTTCTTATTGTATTTGGACCAATTATCGATATACCCGTGTCATCCTTGCGGCAGGGGCCATGCTAATCTCCTCTGTACGGTTCCAATTTAATGGATGTCCCGAAGGACTGCGTAGGACGCTTCTTAGCTGCAGATGGACTGCCGTTTACCGAACATGCCGAGTATGAGGTGGGCAAAACTGTTTGTTCAGACCTGGACGTTTGTGTATTATGCTTGCTTAGTTGCCGACAGACTTGTTTAAAATCTATGTGACCAGGGACTCACTGAAGATTCATATGGATTCAACATTTTGTGACGTTGCAAGAGAAGAAAGGTCATTTCGGTGATGGTCGCCGGAGGCCATTTTCGGGGATAGAAGCTGGAGGAAGAAGGGATGCAGGAGGGGCTGGTTAGGCAGGTCCGGGGTATTGGCGAGAGGAGGGAGAGCGGGAGGAAGACGGTTGCAGATTGTGTAGAGGAGATGTCATCTTCTTCCTGAGCTTCGGTGACTGCAGATTGTGTAGAGGAGATTTACCCTTGCTGAAAGGTGTTAATGGATGGGATCAAGTAATTTGCTGGATGCTGAAACGGCGCTGCTTAGGAGAATGGAATTGTTGGGAGGGGGTGGGGNGAAGGGAGTGAGAAATAGGCACTCATGAGCTGTCCGTCCGTCGACCTTGCAGGACACAATTGGAGTATCTCAACAAGGGGACGCTGCCACCTTTCCCGGTAGATGAGTCGACACTTCTGAGTTCGGACAGATGCACACCGAGGACCTTGTTGCGGAGCTGGGAGGAAGTGAGAGGCGCAGGCGCGCTTTTGGAGTGGGAATCGGTCGAGCTGTTGGGACCGGGACTGAGTCAGAGTTTGGCAAGTGCAGATGGAAGGCTGCTTCGAAAAATGAGACTGTGGAAGTTGGTTTTGGGAGATGAAGGTTCGGCAAGGGAACATGCGACCCAACAACATCCATCGCGAGGTGGAGGAGGAGGAGGAGGAGGAGGAGGGTCTCTGCTGGGTGCAGGCCCTCTGCTACCAAATCCTCCTGGCAGTGCCAGCCGTGGTGTCAGTCATCTTCATTTTTCTCTCGCGAATATTGTTTTCGGCGCAACAGGATCGGGAACTAAAGACTTTGACATGGGCCATCATCCTCATTCCGGAAAACGAACTGAACTGAACCTGCGCCCATCCGTTGACTGGAGTGCAACCGAAGGAGTTTCGGAAAGGACACCGGTGCGTTCAGCAGCAACTGGCTCGACAGAGAACAGCAGGCACAACCTTGGGTTCGATTTGGATGCTGATTTTGATGTAGGCGACGCGGATTGTATGGAAGTGGACCCTGTGGAGGCCAAGGGGATGGAGAATGCGGAGGAGGAAGAGGACATTTCGGCTTCTCCGAGGCTTTGGCAGGGGTTTGGCATGCGCGCTTTCAAGGCGAGGCTGCAGCGAGATCTTGGTCATGGCCATGGCGCACTGAACCTTGAGGCGAAGGTGAGTTTGCTCTCGTCTGCTTCGTCATTCTGCTCCCGTGGGCCAGACCCTCGCGGGTTGTTGTTCTTGTGTATTAGAAATGAATGAACAAGGTTCAATCTATAAGAGTGAGCTGCTTAATTCCATCGCTATCTTGAACTAAGATTTGCAATCCCATTTTTACCAATTTTTAGTTGATTCAGATTGGCAATCCGACGGTTACAGTTTCTTTCCTTTTCTGTTTGAAGAGGCGGGGGCAATTCTTAAGGAGGCAGTAGGTTTTTAGAGTAGTAGCAGCGCTGTGAATTTTGAGGCCATGGAGTGAAAATGGTCATCCTTCTCCTCTTCTGCAGAAGGGGGTAATGAGAAACATCCTTCAAGAAGACACTGTGATTCCTGTGTTTCTTTTTTTTTTTTCCAACCATCGCTACCTGGGCCTCATTTTCACACTGTGGGGTACCCGATCGTTTTGGAGGCTGGAATGAAACAACGCCCGCCGTAGAGATTCATCAACAGCGGGCGCCGTCAGGCCGAGCCCTGAAATTTTTAGGAGCAGGCTAATTTCCCATTTTCCCTGCACCGGGAAAGGTGGTGGTGGTTTAAGGGAAACAGCCTTGAGATATTATCATTGTCAAACTGGCCGGTCCCAGCTATTCCATAATCATTTTATTCTGCTCATCCGACTGCATCTGGATTCCAATTTCGGTCCGATTTCAATAGTTCATGGGTGTACCAACTGAGCTAGGCGTGTTGGTAAGACACTGATTCCTGATATGGTTGCCGATGGCAAATTTTTGTCCTGCTTTGGGACTGTCCTCCTCTCTCTCTCTCTCTCTCTCTCTCTCTCTCTCTCTCTCTCTCTCTCTCTCTCTCTCTCTCTCTCTCACACACACACACACACACACACACATGCATTCGCATACCAATTCATTGATGACATCCTATCATGGAAGACATCTCTGCCCGGCCCTGCTCGGTATGGTCTCGAGTGGAAAGACACTACTGAGCAAGATGGGTCATGTCTTTTCCTTGGGGCTAGAATCCTGGTTCGGCCAGATGGCTCACTTCACGTTGGTGTGTTTTTTAAGGCTGAGGCCAGGACATTCCCAGTTATACGATATCCCAGTGCTTCCTCCAATGCCCTGGCTCAGCAGCCTGCAGATGTTGTTACAGGACAGCTTACAAGGTTCAAACATATCTCTAACAATACCATCGACTTCAAAGCCGCAGTGACTTTCCTGACACGACGTATGCTTGTTAGGGGCCATCATCCCAGTGTCCTGGCCAGAGGCTGAACTGCATATGTGTGTGGCCGGCAGTGCCGGCTACCCACCTATGTCACATGGCTTTGGAACTGGTTTTGCCACACGCCGCAGGCCACCACCCACTCCCTGACACCAATCCTGACCACAGGCAGCAGCAGGATCACCTCTCCTCGCAATGAAGTGCAGTGCGCCCACCCTCTCCTGCTATTCCTACTGAAATGGCAGATGCTAATGTGGGTACGCCAACTCACGTGGCGACCATGACAGCCGCAACCAATAGTGTCAACATTGTCGCAATGGCTGCAGGGAATGCAGGCCTGCACCCTTCCAATACTGCGACTGCTGCTAAAAGTGCACCGCCACCATTGCCACCTCCTCCTCCACCACCATCGCCGCCACCACCGCCGCCACCACCATTACCGCCACCTCCCCCACCGACATCTGCTACTAAATCAACCCCTCAGTCGTCTGACTCCTCTTTTTCCTCTTCCTCTTCCTCTTCTCCCTCCTCCTCCTCCTCCTCCTTCTCCTCTTCTTCCTCTTCCTCTTCTCCCTCCTTGTCCTCCTCCTCTCCTCCACCACACATTTCTCCCCTTCGTCATCGACCTCATCATCAACACATTCATGCTCAGATCAGCCATCACATAAGGCCCCGTCGGAAGAGGCATCTACCGTCAGATCAACCGTTACAGATGCCTCTTCGGGGGAGACGTTCCCTGTCTCCGCCGCTGCCTCGAAGACAGCGGCCTCGTTTGTCCTGGAACAGCATGATTACCCTGCCCCCTGCAGAGGTCAGAGATCTGCTCCGACGACATGCTCGCAAACGGACGGAATACACTAGCCAGGGATAGTACATATCGAGTCCGGTGCCCGCAATTTGGCGATGATTTCTTCAGTGCTGCAGGGCTCCGCGTGCACCAGACACCAGGTGCAGCTACCTTCCCATCATTTGCACAACTAGCAGCCGCCTCTGAGCACAAGTGCGGCCGATCAACCTCCGCTTCCTGCATCTGACCTGCCTATTCCTCATCCACCTAACCCTGCTCTCTCCCCCACCCCAAATGACAAAGTTCCACCTTCTGATCACCTGATGGAGCCCCCGATTCGAGATGATCTCTCTTCGGAGCACGTACTAGATCCAATTCAGTTAATAGTAATACAGCTCGTGGATCTTGACAGAAACGGTCAAGACCACAATGAATCTCCGCCTGTCGTGCAATCTGTAGAATCGGATGAACCTCCCCCTGCCGCACAACCTGCAGAATCGGATGATGTCGTAGTGCTACGGCGAGGCCGCTGTGCGTAGTATGCCATTAATGTATGCCTCCCTGCTTACAATCGCAACCCTTATACTGTTTCTGATCTTGCAGACATTGTCCGATGGATTAAGAAGAAGAGCACCGTGGCGTCTGCCCAGAGGACGATGGCTCTGCATCTGGGGTGAACATAGAGGTCCCGTCTAGGGCACTTATGGGTAGGCGACTGCAACTCCAGCTTGCTCCTCAAATCACGTGCCAGGCATGGATCGCAATATTCGGCCATACATCTTGCATCGGCCCAGGTCATCTCAGGACTGTTACTGTTGCGGATAATTCATGGGTGATGTCATGTCCAATTTGTCCCATGCCATTAATGTATGCCTCCTTGCTTACAATCGCAACCCTTATACTGTTCCAGGTCGTATGGGATAATGGCAGTGGTGTGCACACAGCTGAAGAACATCGTCCCCTATGGGAAACGTTAACTCTCTCTGTCACCAAGCGGTAGAACATCACTTGGTCTGGCTCGTCCATCAGGAACAGTATGTCGATGAGCACTCCTAAGCACTACAGCCTCCGGAGAGCAGTCTGGCTGAACCTCCTCCCACTGTGCATGTGGATCGGATGGATTGTACCACGAACAGTGAAGGGACCTCTCCAGGGGATGGTGGTTGTGGTTGTGCCCTCCCCTTTTGTTTGTCATTGCACACAGCAAAGCCTCTGCTCCGAACACTTCGGAAGTTCGGTGGGATGGTCGCTGCCATCCTCTGCCACAAGACCGCGATCCTTTGTCTTGTGCTCATCCCCCTCCCCCCCTCCCCCCTTCATTACTTGCCCAACATGCTGTTGTGGCCTTGATCTGGTATGCTTAAATAGCTGTGCACGTCAGCCTTCTTTACTGCTGACATGTCAGCAACATGCCATGTGTCGTCAATGTTTCCAGGAAGCAGCCATGGAAATTATGTGTCTCTATTGCATGGACTATCCCGGGTGCCATCATCCACCACATCCTCTCGTAGCATGTCCCACATGCGGTGTTGGGCGTGCACCTACTCCAGCCACAGACGGATTTCCTCTTTCCTTCCCAGACGAACGACAGACGCAGCACCCTGAGGAGAAACATAGACTACCAAATGAACCGCCGACATAGTGCTGTACTGATAGGCTATCACCACCAGGGGCGAGCTGTCGCAGACCAAATCCTGCAGCAGCTAAACACCCTTGCTTTGGATCAATCCCTGTCGTTGACTGCCCATAGAGAGGGAGTAAATACCGAGGAACCCCAAGAAACCTGCTCAATGCTGCTTTGCGATGTCCCACAGGAGATGCAGCTAGCATGTGGTTCACATGCCTTGTGCCGTGAGGGTTATGAAGGGATAGCCCATGCAATTTTTTCTCTTCATATGTATGATGACAGTCGATACTGCACTCATGTACGGCACCCTGACATGTGATGTCCAACTTGTAGATAGGGCCCGGAATGACAATGCCTGTACAATTGCGGTCAGCGGACTCTGTGTTCGTAGCATGTAGGAGCCATGTAGCCTGTGACATCTGTCTGCACTGTGCCACTCGATGCAGCAATTGCGACTGCGAGAATTGGATGCGGTGTTGTGGTGGAAATTTAAAACACATACACACACGCACACACACGCACACGCACACACACGCACACACACACACACACACACACCACAACACACACACACACTCACACTCACACACACACACACACACACACACACACACACACTCACACACACACTCACACACACACTCACACACACACTCACACACACACTAACTAACCTCATGTGCCATTCGAGAGTAGTATGTTCCAGCGGTGAGTGTTTAGAGTTCTGCGAAGTTCGTCTTACGCTTCTTCCCTGCCCTTTGCATGTCATACTCTAGCCTGCCCTCCACATATTTGTCTCCTGCCCTTTGCCTTTCACCTCCCCCTACCCCACACTCCTAAAGAACTCCGGTTTCTATCCCTTTCCCTCCCCTCCACCCTTTCCTCCACCCTCCCCTCTTGTGCTACTAGCAAAAACATACGAATGAGCATCATTTAGAGAACAGACGATATTAAGATCAGTGGACCTCCTCCCTGATGTTGTTATACTTGCGTACGTGCAGGTGCTTTTTCCTCCCTTAGAGCTGACTGTATGGCGCCCATACGCCTGCGTTCTTGGCCACACCAGCCTGATATGTTTTTCCCACCCTGGTGCACACCGATCGCCCCTTGTTGTCCCAATTTCCGGACTTTTTTTTACATCGGTATCATTGGGCCCGTGGCCACTCATTCATTGTCAATTTATGGGTCTTGCAGGTAAGACATTCGTAGTTGTTGATATCGATGCCGAAGAAGGGGACAAAAGCAACTGCCAGTGCAGCAGATATTTCTTATTCCAGTAGAGCGGCAGGCTACAGAGGCAAATCAGTTGATCTCGTCGCTTCGTTGCTGATGCAGTCAGAGACCTTTGTGCCTGCATAAGGGACGGAGTGTCATGGGGGTGAGTCGGGTGACGACAATCTTCACCCGAATATAGAACGCCCGGTCATTATCGTCGCATCTGGAGTGAATGTTGCCCTGATCAACGGCTATGATGACCGGCCGTTCTTTTCGGGTGAAGTCTGTACCAGTTTATCCGCACACAACGAACCCTGATTGTAGACGTATAAGTCTGTACCAGTTCAAGCCCGATACGGTCATCTTTAGAAGCTTTCGACTTGTAAGATATGGGGTTTCATGGATTAATAATTTAATACCAGCTTCCCGGGCATGGAACTGACCCCGATCGTCGATGTTTCTACGCTATCTTTCGGTTCCTGTATGGTCACGACGAG
>BFEA01000002.1:8491214-8502837 GCA_003427395.1 Chara braunii
TCTCTCTCTCTCTCTCTCTCTCTCTCTCTCTCTCTCTCTCTCTCTCTCTTCCCCCCAAATCGCTCTGTCAGTAACATAAGATTTCGTGTTAGGAATGTCGTCATTGTCACGTTGGTGTACTCTGTCCTTGTGTTCATCCAAGGAACCAATTTCTGCTTTACCAGAACGCTACATCCCCATCGCCTCCGCCACCGTCAACGCCAACGTCAGCGCCATAGCCATCGCCATTGCCAGGCTTACGTCGATGGAAAACATCCTTGAAAACTCGAAACCAGTTTGTGCAAAAGTCAAAAGTAACATCACATTCCGGAATCCGGATGGTACTGCATTTCAAAAACTTTCATGGGTCGGCGTGCTTCGCTCGAAAACCACATCCGCGCCAAACTTACGTCAAAAATGAAAACATCCTTCGGAGTCCCAAGTTCGAATCAGTTTCTGCGAACTCGAAAAGTAGCATCACATCTCCGATGATCAAACAGTCGGCGCCTCGAAAACATTTGCCGGTTAGTGTGGGGTGGAGAAACAGTCGTGGCTTCTGCTCGGTCAGGCGTGCGGTTGTGATGCGCGCTCGTTCTCTTCTGTCGCTGCAGGCTGTCTAATGGCATGGTTGGGACTTAGAGAGCTTAGAATACTGGAAGGAAGCAAGTTTTAACTTGGAGATGATGGCAAATACATCTTTGTGATGTTTCAGCTTTTATCTCTCGCGGTAAAAATTGCCGTGCAAATGATGCCGATCAGTTTTTAACTTTTTATCTGTCCTGATCGACCGGTTGTGCATATTAATTAGTGCATCCTCTTTGTTGTTGTTTTTTGGTGTTTCCATTTCTCTAATTCTAATGTTTTATTTTTTTTCATATTTTACAAGTGGATCTCTTAAGATGATTACTTCCAGGCTCTAGCATTCAGAATGTCAGACGACTTGCCGATGAAGACGCGGACATTGTGTTCGTTTCCTCGTTGCAGACGCTCGATCTCTTTTGTGTACTGTTGTGTCTATAGATTCTATACACAATGAGCACAATGTATATGTCCAGAATATGCGTAATGTGCATTGGGTCCGATTCAGTGGACCATTTATAGGTTTTCAGATGAACTCTTGCCCTATCAAATAGGAGGGAGTACTCAATATTTTCTTTCTGTTAATTAGTGCATCCATCTGGCTTGTCTCCGACGGCCCTAATGCAATGTCTATATCGCATGCCCAACTCTCTCATGCAGGACTCTTACCTCCTTGGATGCCCTTTTTTTTTTTTTTTTTTTTTTTTTTCTTTTGGACCATTTCTCATTTGTTATGTGTGTCATCCTTGCACAGGGAACATGATAATCATTCTTTCTCTGTATCATTCCATTTTTTTAACAGATGTCCTGAAAGACTCCGTACGCTTGATGCTAATCTTTTGTTCAGAAGTCCGTCCCCGGATATAGAAGTAACCTCCCTGCCACCCTCCCCCTTCGTATGAGAATATGTCAAAATAATAATAATAATAATAGTAATAATAATAACTAGGCTACCAGTTGTCCGATGGCAGGACGGCCTGGGCGGACAGTCAGGGGGGTTCCCGACGTCCGGGCCCGGATAGCAATTAAAAGCACGAAAAAAAAAAAAATTAGGGTTTTTATTTTATTATATTTTTATTTTAAATTTGGTAGCGAATTTCGATATGATCCCAAGGCAAAAGTTGTTGAGTTTATTTTTCTGTATAACATAGTTTTTTTTCCAGATTTTTCTGAGGACTTTTGTGTTTTGTTTTTTCTTTTTTCTTTTTTTTCTTTTTTTTTTTTGTGTTCGGGCGCGGACAGACTGCCCGGGGAGGACGTCCGACCGGATGTCCGACCGAACAACCCCGGACGGTCAGGGGGGTCCCGGACGCCCAATCAGGTAACCTAGATTTATGATAATAATATAATATGTGGAACACCAGATTCGCCCCTGGTGCCAGAGGCGTCTCTTCTTCGAGAGTTGTCCCTTGTTACACTCCTTGCAGCTGAGCCCCACCACTTCTACCCCTGCCCTTTCTTGCCCATACTTCTCGCTTACCTCTCTCCTTGCCTCCAGAGCAGCTATCGTCTTGCCCCTAACGTAATGCACCCTGATTTTGACTGTTGTACAGGTTATCTCTAGGGTCTGATGCAGTCATAATGAGGGCGCATTGTGTCCGGCGGACGACGGTAGCTGGGTTTGACTTGTCATGCCCTGACCAGAGGAATGGCAGAGTGCTGACTTAATCCAACTAGCCATGCCCGCGCGACTTGGAGGGAAAAAACGCTGACGACATTTAACAGGGGTTTTGCAATAAGCAAAGGCATCTCACGAATAGAACGGAATAGCAAATTCCTAATTGAGGGTGAGGCTTGCATCGGTGATTTGAAGTATATACCTTTGAAGTATTTCCCCTTTCTCTGCTCTTTCACAGGAGCTTTCTCGAACATTCAGTCGTATATACGATAGTGGCAGGATGCTATAAAGTAGAAGAGCAGAGAAACGGAAAAAAAAAAAGAAAAAAAAAAAGAACTGGTAAGCTGTCAGGTGAAATTCTACCTCTCATCCTTTTTTGACCTCATATATATATATATATGTATTCTATTTGACGATATATATATATATATGTTTGTCACAGCCCCTTGTTTGTTGTCTTCTTCTCTCTCTCTGCCTACGGTTTTACCGGGCAGTTCTGTTTGTGATGATATATATATATATATATTTTTTTTTACTGTGGACATTTCTTGTAAGTTTATGAGGCATAGCTAGAAGGGTGATTGTGAGAAGACCGGTAAAACCCAAGATGATGCAATTTGTTTGAAAGGGTGGCTATGAAGAGAGGAGGGAATTGAAAAGTCTGGATATATGTGGCCACCGCCGCTAAACAGCAAGACTTATGTCACATTGATGAAAAAAAAACGAGAGAGGGGAGAAAAGGAACACACACACACACACAACACACACACACACACACACACACACACACACACACACACACACACACACACACACACACACACAGAGAGAGAGAGAGAGAGANACACACACACACACACACACACACACACACACACACACACACACACACACAGAGAGAGAGAGAGAGAGAGAGAGAGAGAGAGAGAGAGAGAGAAGCACCTGTCAGACAAAACGCCACTCGAGTATAGAGAGGCAAAGAGTTGAACTTGTGACCTCCCACTTGAGAGGCAAAGAGTGGAGAGAGAGAGAGAGAGAGAGAGAGAGAGAGAGAGAGAGAGAGAGAGAGAGAGAGAGAGAGATCAGGGCAAGGAAGGCGTGGCCGTCCTTCGAGTGTCAGGGCAAGGAAGGCGTGGCCGTCCTTCGAGTGTTCAGGTGTTTCTCAAAGGTGCACCTCGGAAAAAACTGTTCTCCTGCATATGATGATGATGAGCATAAATGCTCAAATTTGAAATTACCAAATTAGTGGAGTCCTAAGGGAGCAATGGTAAATTATGGGTGAGAGTTTTTTCAGATATTCCTGTTACCAGCAAACCTACAGAAGTAAGGACGGGCCGGCTCGGGAGATCAAAGCTGGAATGAATGTTGAAGTAGGTAGTCAAACGTGCAGAAGCTCTATCCGAAAATAAACATCGGAACCCGCCGTTCTTCTTCGCTATTATCATCATCAAAGACCTGCTTAGTTCATCCACCTTCTTACACTTGATCCTGATGCAGGCATGCTCATCCTCAAATCTGCTATCAGTGCACTTCCCCCGCGTTCCGCCCTCGGCTTGCCGATAATTATGCTGAATACATCAGTTTCGTCCATCGACCCGCTCGTCAATATAGGAAAACCCTGTCTACCTCTATGCCACTTATCGTTGTTTTTTTTTTTTTTTTTTTTTTTTTTTAATCCCTGAAGCATCCTGCATTCTTGTGCTTATCGCGCCATCCTGAATTTTCTCAATGGTTGAGAGACTCGCGCAGCAATCCGTCAGCCCGGAAGCCAAACGTAGCACTCTCCAACGCTACCCGTCTACCGGAAAGATTCGCAAACTGGAATTCCATATCCGACCACTCGTGAACGTCTGCTGTCGGGCTGTCAGCACATCACAGCCCGAAAGCCATAGGAGAGTTCTGGGTCTACCGGAGACATAGGAAGTAGAGTTATTAAAGAAAATGAGATTGAATGAGATGAATGCACTGAAGGAGTGAGATTAGGAAGGACGTAGAGTTGTTAAAGAAAATGAGATTGAATGAGATGAATGCACTGAAGGAGTGAGATCAGGAAGTTGAGAGGCTCAAGGAAGCCATGACACGTCTGGAGATGGAGGAAATTGCGACGACATAGGGAACGAAATTGAAGGCAAGGTTGGGCAATTTGGCTGGTCGATCTGCAACTTGAAGGAAATAGAGAGTTAAGGTTGTAGCAAGTCTTGAGGCGAGGAAACAATTATGAACCATGAAGATGGAAGAAATCCTTATGATCTGTGAAAAAGAGTGAATCCTGGATAGCAAGTCAGATCAAACGAAGGAAGAAATTGTGCAAAAAATGTACAACGAGAGTTGTTGAGGAAGAGGAAAAGGATGATGGTAAGGATAAAAGTATTTTATGTAGTCAATGTCACCGAAGACTGGGAGGACAGTTCAGAAAAGAGTGATGAGCGTGATTTCTCGTCTTCTTAGGGAAGTTAAGATCACGCTCAGACGCGACTTTTCTTTGGAAGGTAATGCGCGTGTGCTACAAAATAAGCTCTTTGTCTACGTAGTATCTGAGGTGCAGAGAATGGAATCTTTTGTCGACTTCCACCGCATGTGGACTTTTTATTTGATGAGATTCCTTGGGGTTTGAAGTTGGCAGAGTTCTTTTTACGTGTCGTCTCGTGTAATGGTGGTATGGATGAAGAGTGGAAGGGTTCAAGTGTTTATGCGGCATTTTCTCTATGGTCTCGTCATTTCTATATCGGAAGTACGCAACATGATTTGCACTCCCACTGGAGGGAACATGTGTACACATCTTGTTAGTAATCGGCGATTGACGACTGATGAAGAAAAAACGTTCGTATAAGTGGATTTGTAGATGAGAAACTTCTACTTATATTGTTACTCCTCTTTGTAGATACTTGTCAGATGACCTTCTCGAGACAGATAATTTTTATTAGGTTTTTCTCGCCTGGTCCGAATAGTCGGAATAAGCCGAGGCGGTCAATTGAAGGAAAGGTTGAGGGCGAAGAAGCAGGGTAAGAGGAATGTATGTTATGGGAATGATGTCGTTCTAATAGGTGGTTTACGCCGCCTGTCTTTTCACTTTATCTTCGATGTCGTTTCTGAACCTCTGTTGAGGAGTTTGGAGTTATGTAGAGTAAAATTTGAACATTGTGTTATGGTTAATGCTTCGGGGGTAATCGTTTGATGTTCATTTTGATTGACTGATGGAAGTTGCCAGAAAAATTGTGTCGCAGACGATGTTGCTCATGAATCTTCCCACTCACTTGAATTTGAACTTACATACCGCTGTAGTACCGCATTCCGAGGGGAGAATAGAGGGAAGGAGAAGAGGGATGACGGATGAAATTGACACACTATACTGCAGGAACCCGGAATGGAGACGTTGCCTTAGGGACGCGGACCTGAACATGAGGGCACTTAACATAAATGACCTGGCCTCCTTTAAGCTAACTAAAAGTCAAGCTATTTGGGATCTCTTGAGGGGGTGGGGGGGTGGAGATGGTTGGATGTACTATGCGTCCAGGAGACACATCTGATCGATCGCCCGGAACATTACAAGGCACACAAAATGGTGTGGCCACATTAGATCTACAAGGCACACGTGGCAGCACCAGTGTCTTGTGGAATCGCCATATGGGTCCTGCCCAAATTTCGGTTGCAGGTGGTACACTAGGTAGCAGATGGAGAGTAGGGTCGGTGGGTCTCTGATCTAGGTATGCTAGAACTATAATTGATCTGTATTTATGTGCCTGCGCCCCCAACTCGGCCACAGATAGGACACTTTTCTCTGTCCATCTCAGCTCACTCGCCCACCCGGGCATTTCTCTAGTCATAGCAGGCAACTTTAACGCAGTGCCCGCGAGTTGGTTTGGTAAATGGAATCTTCAGGGGACTTTCCCGTGATATGTGGATGACGATGAACACACGGTCGCAGACTTTTGCAGCTCCTTAGGGATCATAGATGCTTTCAAATACCTTCACCCAACGAAGCGAGCCTACACATGCCTTCGCTCCAACGACCCTACGAGGCATTCAAGAACACGAATCGACCTGATACTTATTTCCCATTCGATACAAAATGCCTTGTGATTAGAACAATCTTCCCTTTCAGCCCCCATTCGGGCCTGGACCATTGCGCGTGCGGCGCAGTCCTCTCTTTTTGTAAGAGGTCAGTCCAGGGACCTGACTATTACAAGTTAAATACTCCATTGTTTAAGGACAAAAATTTTCAGACATTCGTACGAGATGTATGAACCTATTGGAAGGGACAACGACACAACCTCCAATCAGATATTCAGTGGTTCACAAACGAAATGTACTTCCTAGCGAGAAAATGTAAGGATTACTCCCCTAGTAATGGCAAAACAGCGTTACGTTGAGGAGCTAGAGATTCATAGGCATCTCCACAACCTGGTCTTTCATGACAATTCGAATGATCGTACGCCCACCATCCAACAACATATATCTAGGGTGCCCCTTGAGGTACCCATTCGGGTCTTAGGTGTCAAAATGACAGCACAAGGCTGCGCGCTGGAAAATGATGAATGGCTAGCAGCCTTGACCCTTGCAAAACTGTCCAAGAGAAACCGCAAACATATATCATTATTCGGATGAGCTTTGGTGATAAATAATGTGGTTCTGGCAACTCTATGGTACAACTCCGTCCTCTGGCCACTAAGACAACATGCTCAGAAGTCCTTTAAACGAAAGGCGACCGCCTACCTTTGGAGGGGGGATAGTGAAAATACTAATACAATTTGTCAGGTGGTTGGAGAATTGTTAGTTCAGCCTAAAGCAAATGGAGGAATGGGCATCCTCGACCCCCTCCCCACCAAACCAGACACTGATCCTGTAGTAGGCCATACATTTGATTTTTGACACCCCCCTTTTATGAAGGCTTTTAGCCCCTCGTCGATCGACCCTTTGGCATGACTTGAAAACGGTTATTGGAAAGTCTCACGCAAACCACAGGGTACGACAAACATGAAGAATGTTTTTTGGGCCGCATGATTAAATAATGGAGAAAGTTTCCACCTTCAAATCGGCCAGCCCCGAAGAGGTGGGAGAAAGTGGCAAGACAACTCCTGTTCGGAAACAATTGGATAATTGACATACATAGCCAATTTTTCTGTGCTTAAGATGCTCCGTGGAAATGTTGGGGAAAAAACTGGTAATGTGGGTAGGTAATTTATGAGAAGAAGACCAGAAGGATTGGAAACCACTGGAACAGTTGAGAAAGGAGATGCGTTATTGCCACAATGTCGGTGCAACATTAAAGGAAATCACAGAGACCCTTCCGTTGGAATGGCTACCCATCCTGCAAAAGGGGCGGGAACTAAGAGAGGGGGACTGGTAACCCAAGCCTAAGAGACTCTCAAAATTGACGGTGAAAGCGACCTATAGGAAGCTTCGGGTGCGACGGAATCTGAGGGATGCAGTGGTTGAAAGGTGACAAATACACCTAAACGTAGACAAACAACTTCGGACTCTCATCCGATGATTCCATGAAAACAAAACTAGATGGGCTAAGATCACATCGCTCTAGTGGCAAATATCACACCGATGTTTGCCCACAAATAATTGTCCGATTGACCATTCAAAGCTTGAGCAGTACGGGCAGGACTCTTCTGTGGTGCCCGCGTTGCACTGGGAATTTTCCCGCAGTAAAAAGAGTTGAGACGATCGAGCATATTGTCTTATAATGTCTGATAGCGACTCTGACGAGGAGGTGGTATGACAGGATTTGAAGACAAATAGTCCCCAGTGTCCTGTGACCATGGAATGGAGAGCTCGTCTATTAGGGCACTGCCCAACAACTCAAAGTAACACCTTCGTAAGAAACATGTTCCACCTTGGGAGGAGGGCGATGTCGAGCGCATCAGCTCCCGTCTTTCTCGCAAAAGACGAGAGCCCTCCCGACCATGTTACACAAGAGTTGAACAAAATAAAACTGAGGCAACTTGGAGATGACGCATAAATAATCTCGCGACCCGTCGAGAGGAGCGTAGTCGTGTCGTCCCTTCATTGCTCTAGCCGGGTGCGTCAGCCGTACTTGCAGCGGTCCCCTACAACAGGATAGATTTCCGTGGGGCACAACTTACCTTCCCTAAGGGGTCGTCACCACCTATAAGGGTGTATCCCTACCGAGCTATTGACCCACATACGAAAGTTTTTACATACAATTGCAAAGGTATGTCAGCTAAGGGCATTTACTCGCTCGATGTAGTATAGGTACGAGCGGTTAAAATGCCTATTAATCCCGAGCATCGTTCGTCCCTTAGGGCGCTGATCTCCTATGAACGAAGCATACACCGGTCGACTAGGTCGGGTTCAACCAGGCATGAAACCAAAAATTCAATCCTAGTCCCTTTAGTCACTAGTCAAAAGAAAGTTACAACAACCCCACATAATCACATCAAAAGGAATGAGTCATAGTCGATAGAAAAGTATATCCAATTTGAAATGATAATTGAAAGAATTCAAATCATCATATTGTACATTCAATAACACAAGATCAAAATAAAACCCGACCACCTCGACTCAAACTAAAAAAAAAAAAAAAAAAAACACTATATTGAATAACCAACAGGAAGTTGGGCTCTACAATATCCTCGATGCAGCTGAAAAGGTAGTCAAACTGCCTCAGTTTTGACTTGATTAGACGTGTCGCCAAAGTCAATCATTCCAACCTACAGCCGAACTAAGAATAGACACACACACACCCGTCTCCATACGTTCCTAATCTTCTTGGATGACAGACTGCTTTGAGGATGATTCTTGATCAGGCGCATTACTTGAAGTGTTGCATATTTCTCCCTCTAGGAAGTGGTTTGGAGTACTCCTCCTCCTCGGCTCATTCCGTGTGGATATTTTGGATATAAGTCTTTCATTCGATGTCCGTTGCACCGACTTAAGACCCCTGATGATCCTGATAAGCGACCAGGCGAAACCGGTAGGGTCATTCGCCGGGCAGTAAATCGGGTTGTCGCCATGTCGGTGCTTCAAAGTCGCGTTCGGGGACATCATCTTCTTCTTCTACTACTGTTCTTTCTCGGTCTATTCTTTCCACCTTCTGTTTTTTTTTTGTTTTTTTTTTTTTCCCTGTGTTACGCCGATGCATGTTGGTAGTACTTGAAACCATCATTATTGTTGAATGCTTTATACCACCACTACCTGCAGGCCTTCGTTGTTGGAACTCAGTGAAAACTCACCCTGAGATCTCCATAGTGGTAGGCCCACCATAAAGTTCTATCAGTCGTGAGGAGCGTTACAGGCCTCCTGACTTCGTGGAACCCTTTTAGTGTCAGGAATGCTGCAGGTAGTCGTTAGGCCCAGCCTCGGATTTTTTAGGAGTAGGCCCAGCCGCAAATGTTTTTTAGTTTTTTTCTTTGTTTCTTTCAATTACCTGTCAAATGTGGACAGGACGGCCTTTCAGGCCTTTACTATTGTCATTATAGTATTACCGGGAACCCTGTAGCAGCCACATCCGTGCTGAAGCCTCCAATGAGCGAACACGTAGGAGCTGCACCCACCAGCAGGTGCGATATCTGCTACAGCAGGGGGCTATACCAGGCAGGGGTCAGCTGGTAGCATCAGGACCGAGCTTCGTCGATGGGCGAGTCGCTATGCCTCCCCTCTGGTCCCCTCCCCCTATGAACATCAGCAGTCTCTGCTGAATGCCACTCCGGGGGGACCAATGGCCTATCTGTAGGTGGCCGGCGCCAAGCTTGCCCAGGACGGTACATGAGGCCGATGGGAATTGAACCCAAGACCTCCTGAATGCCACTTGCATGCCTTACCAACTGAGCTGGGCCCCGAGTAGGCTTTTTTCCCGTTTTCCCAACAGCGGGAAAGGTGTGGTGCTTTATAGGTGCGTAGAGGGCCTGGCCGGAGCGCGCACCACGTGAAAAGCACAAAAACTATGTAGCGTGTATCTGTTCGCGATCCAGGTTAAGTGTGGTGCTTTATAGGTGCGTAGAGGGCCTGGCCGGAGCGCGCACCACGTGAAAAGCACAAAAACTACGTGAAAAGCACAAAAACTATGTAGCGTGTATCTGTTCGCGATCCAGGTTAAGATGCATTCCCCATTTTACACACCAACCGAGTAGTGCGGCGAGGGCCACACCCACATTCCACATCCGATTGCTCTCCTCAGACGACATGAGGATACCGACCGTAACAGCCCCGGCGCACCCACATCCCACATCCGATTGCTCTCATCAGACGACATGAGGATCCCGATCGTAACAGCCCCGGTGCCGACCAAAGAGAGGCGCCAATTCGTCTGAGCGTCAAATGTTACTTTGGGCGTAGCCACACCACTCTCGAAATGTGAAAAAGACAAAAATGTGGCGGGTGCACCTGGCCATGTTCTACGGGGAAGTTCATTCTCATTTTGCACATTTCGACAGTGGTGTGGCGATGTCCTGTGCTGAGGATGCCTCACCTGTGTGGTTGCTGACTGGATGTCAGTCCACGTGTCAGCTCCCCGTGACGCCACTGGCGGAGAGGAAAGGGAGGAGGAGCGGGGAGGGTGGTCGCGCGCGCACTGTCACCACACCTGCCTTCAATTGGCAGGGAGGGAGTTGTAGTAGGAGGAAGGGAGGAAGGGGATACGGGAAGGAGGAGGAGGTAGTCGTGGTAGTTTAGTAGTAGTCGTAGTAGGAGGAAGAGGTGGAGGTGAAGAGCGAGGAGGAGAGGAGAAAGCGTAGTCGGAAGAGGAGGAGGAGGAGGAGGAGGAGGAGGAGGAGAGTAGAGAAGAAAGGCGGGGGCGGAACGCGCAGGTTCCGCGCGCTGCTGCAGTAGAAGTCATGCCCCGCCGCGCTGGCTTATTTGCGCGGCATGTCCGCGAGCTGGCCGCGGAGCGTCTGGGGAGGGACCGGGACAGGGACAGGGACAGGGACCATTCCCCCCCGCCATCCCGATCCCGCTCGCCACGTCGGCGCACGAGCGGCCAAATCTCTGCAGCATCAACCTCTGCTGCTGTGGATTTGAAAAAACCCGTTGATGATCGGATACAGGCAGAGGTCCAGGGATTTGAGGGCAGCGGGTCGGGATGGGAGGACGATCGGGATCGGAGGCCGCGGTCGTTCCCGTATGATGTGAAGGAGGCCTGCTGGCGAAAGGCTGCCGTTATTCCCGGTCGGGACCCCAGTCGTTGGCGCCGGGACGCCATTGGCAACGCCGTATTTAAGAAGCTCGTGGGTTGTCAGGGCTGCCTCTGTTATGATTATGATCATATTATCCCTTACTCCAAGGTGCGCTGAATGTGGACATCATCCTGCTTCTCTGAGAGCTCTCTGCTCCTCTCCTCTTCCTCCTCCTCCTCCTCCTCCTCCTCCTCCTCCTCCTCCTCCTCCTCCTCCCCCGACATCCCTCTTTTCCGGCCTCTTCGCCCTCCTCCTCCTCCTCCTCCTCCTCTCCTTGTCGTCTTCCTCCCTGACTCCATCTTATTCC
>BFEA01000002.1:8502935-8514587 GCA_003427395.1 Chara braunii
TCTCCTCCTCTCCTTCTCCTCCTCCTCCTTCTCCTCCTCCTCCTTCTCCTCTCCTTGTGCCAGCGGTTGTACACTGGGGGGATCTGCGCGCCTTCAATGGGCATCGCTCCACTATACAACATTCTAAATGTATGTGGAGCTGGTAATGGTCCTCATACGTTCGAAATGTCAAATAAACCGAATGTGTCTTTGGACACAATACGGTCCAGACACATGTAGAGTGTTGTGTAGTTTTGAATTTTGAGGAAATAAATAAATAGAACATAAAGACTGTTGTGTAGTGGAACAAGGCCAGATGTCCACGTTTGCACGCGCTCTTCCTTAGCTTCCTTCTGCTCGTTCTCCCTCTCCACCCACCACCTCCTCCTCCTGCCTCTCTCTTTTCTCCTTCCCCCCCCCCCCCATCCTTGGCTCCTGCCTGTCTTCCTCCCTCTCCTCCTTCTCCCTTTTCTCTCTCTCTGTCTTTTCCTCCTTTCATCTCCTTATCGATGCTTGTACGAGCAGTCTATGGTCACTGTTTTTTCACTATCCCTCCCCTACTCTTCTTCTGAACGCGCGCGCTCGCTCGCTCGCTCGCTCGAGAGAGAAGAGAGAGGAAAAAAAAGGAGGAATCTGACAACGGGAAGTTGCAGTCTTTTTTTTTGTTGCCGTCATTTTGCAAAAACAGAGGGGGAAGGCGAAGGGAAAAAAAAGGAAAAAAAGCAAAAAGGAAAAAAAGAAAAAAGGAAAAAGGAAAAGGAAAAGGAAAAATTGCGCCCATTTTGTTGTCATCCTCAGCTCAGCGCAGAAGGCAAAGAAAGGCGATCTCCTTTTTTTTTAATTTGAAAGGCGATCTCCCGCTGACCTGTGGAGCCATGAGTTTTTCTCTTTTTGTTTCGTCGGTATCATGCAGGCGATTCTTGTCCAGCCAGCTGATTTTTTTAATTTTATTTTATTTTTCTCAATCGTAGATTTTATTTTTGTTTTTTTGGTCGTAGAATTTTGGATGTGGTAACAGGGAAACAAAGGAAAGGAGAAAAGATGAAGCGAGAGGAGGTTATCATCGCCCCCGGAGAGTGTACTCACTCTACCACTATCTTAAATGTATCTGTCGCATTCAAGGCCAGACGTGGATGTATCTCACCCCATTTACGTCCAGAAATAAGTGAAAAAGGTCCCGGTGTGATCGTGCCCTGAGAAGGCTGATGGGAATTTGTACCTATGGTGAACCGTAGGCAGAAAAGGATAAAAGGACAAGAAATGCAGGGAGGGCTTTGACAGACTGTTCCGTCGAAGTTTCAGCGGGTCATATATCTATACAAGTATCTATCTATCTATTTATCAATCTATATATGTCTTCTGCCTACGGTTTACCGGGCAGCTCTGTTTGACTATAAATATATATATGTGACAAGTCATCCTCAGCGTACCTGTCCTATCTGCCGGGGTGGGGGCTCCTCTTCCTGACTGGTCAATAGAATTAAGCGATCAGGAGCAACACTAATTGTGTACGTACTAATGTGGACGCGTACGTAGATCCCTACGTCAACATCTACGTGCATGCCCATGTGGACGCCTCCGTGGATGACTAAGTGGATACCCAGCCTGGATGCGTACCTGGACGTGGATGCCTACGTGGATGCCTACGTGGATGCCTACGTGGACGTCTCGTACCTGGACGTGAATGCGTACGTGGACGTCTCGTACCTGGACGTGGATGTCTACGTGGATGCGTACGTGGGCGTCTACGTACCTGGACGTGGATGACTACGTGGATGCGTACGTGGACGTCCACGTACCTCGACGTGGATGCCTACGTGGACGTCTACGTACCTGGACGTGGATGCCTACGTGGGTACGTACGTGGACGTCTACGCACCTGGACGCAGATGCCTGCGTTGATGCCTCCTACGTGGATGCCTACGCATTTTTGAGTCCCCGTTCCCTTTCCTGTTCGCCCCTCTTTTCCTGATTTGTCTCTCAAAAATGCGAAGTTTTGGGGTCCCTGGGTTTGTGTGACCTTGTCACCAGGCCCCTGTTGAACTGCCGCCCAACTTTGCGCCATGCCCTTGGTTGCGCCATTCCCCTGGGCCTCCAATGCCCTGACCTAGGGACCCCTACTGTCTTCCCCCGAACACAACGCACCCGCACCTTGATATACGAGCTACCGTCTTCCCCCGAACACAACGCACCCTTATTTTGGCTGTATTGGCTGAAAATATAGCTCGTATACATTCATTTTTAGGGTGCGTTATGTTCGGGGGAAGTCGGTAGCTTTCCGGTCCCGTACAGCCAAAATTAGGGTGCATTGTGTTGAGGGGAAGACGGGTTGCCCGCAGTACCATGGCCCCCAGCGAAGGCCCTCGCCACATTACTCCTGCAATGTGCCACACTACTACTGCAATGTGCAAATTGGTGCATATATCTTCCGCAAAAAACATCGAAAGATACACCGGCCATAGGTTTTGTCTTGTTCACGTTCTTTCAGTGGTGTGGCTATGCCCAAAGTTGAACTGACACGTTGAAGGGGCATACCAAAAGGGTGTCATGTCCATCAGACACGACCCGTATTGTCAGATTCGGGAGCTGGTGTTGCGACGCTGATAGAATGATGCCTTAGGGCCTCGTCACACCAGTGTCGAAACGAGGAAGTACCAGTACATCTTCCCCAGAACGTGGTCAGATGCATCCGTTACTCTTCATGGCAATGGATGCATCTGGCCACTCACTGTGGGAACATACAGTCGTACTTTTTTTCATTTTGACGGTGGCGTGGCCAGGCGGTTACCCTCTGCTGGTGGTACCGAACGAAATAGAGAAAAAGCAAAAAAACAAACCCTCTGCTAGTGGTACCAAACGAAATAGAGAAAAAGCAAAAAAAACAAAAATCATGCCCATCCTACTTGCGTGGACTAAGGGCCTCGCCGGACGGTAAGAAAAACGAAACGAAACGGCCTCCTAACTCGCGAGGGCTCTCGAGGCCCTATTTCGCGTTTCTGCGCTCGCCGCCGGACAGCACACGCGAATATCCACGCAGCCATGCCCTGATGGCAAACGGACAAATGTTTCCCTGAGGCTGGCAACCACTACGCCGACTACGGTCCAAGAATTTGGACGGACACGGGTTGGACGTTTGCGGTGAACTCGCGAGAATCCACAGGGCCTCCACCATCCTCACCGAGGACCCGTGACTTCTTGCGCGTTGCAGGCGGGGACGGGTTGTGAACCGGAAAAACCTCGCGAACGGAGAATCTGACAGCGTTCGCGAGTTCTTTCTGACCACAATCGCGTGGGTGCTATGCGGCGGTGCGTTCACGAAACGGAATCGTTTTTTTGTTCGTGTTCTCTACCGTCCGGCGAGGCCCTAAGGCTTGGACCCCACTGGCCGGCGGCTGGAAACTGGTGTTGGCCATAAAAAATGGCCGACCGTGGTTGGAAACATTCTTCCTTGTTTCATTGGGACCCCACCGCAGGCCGATAGTTTCGGCATTGGAAAAGTTTGGGCATACCCGAATAGGAAATCGCACTGGGGTGTTTCCCAAAAAGGCAAGCCCGGCGGGGGCTGTGGTCCATGGTCTGCTTGCGCAGCCAATGAAGTGTCTACAAAACGCCACGTCCAGGCCGATCCTGGAAACTGTTTGACATGCCCCCCCCCCTACTCGTCTGGAGCCGTCCTTGGAAACTGTTTGGAAACTCGTCGCCAAAAATTTCCAGACCGCGAGCCGAGTAGAAACGCCCCTTCAGCTTTTCCACGACCTCTTTCCAACCGCAGTGGGGTCTGAAATTCCTTTCCGGGCCGACTTTCCAGGATGGTTTCCAACACCTGTGGGGTCTGAAAAACACTTCCTCGCCAAAATTTTTCCACGCCGCCAGCCAGTGGGGTCCAAGCCTAAATTAGATACCGGGCCTCACTCGAGTTCTTTTTTTTTTTTTTTTTTTTTTTGAATGAAGGTTTGCATTTATTGCCATTTGAACAGATGGAGGGCGGGAATCCTCCACAAACAACCGGGAAGAGTCTGGGCCATTACCCAGTTTAGGCTCCGTACTGGAAACCGGGTCCAGTGTCCCATCAGTCTGCAAACTCCAAAAGACAAATAGACCCAAGGAATCTACCTACAAAAAACAAGTGACTGAGAGCTCAAGACAACAAATGAGCCAAAAGGCAACAGAAGATAAAGAAAGAATCTAGCTACAGAGGTAAGGGGTTTTGGCAACTCGGGAACCGGCACCAGACAGGATCCAACAGCAATAAAGGATCCAACAGCAATAAAGGATGAAACTAACTAGCCAAATAGCGGGGTCCGTCTAAAGACGACTCCCCGTTGTCATCAATGCTCCAGCCCTCAACCACAGGCCGATTTCCAATTTTGACTCTGGTGTAACTTTCGTCAGCCGATTGTCCGCTGCCCAGGTGTTCAAAAACCACAGTAACCCCTTCTTCTGTCAGTCTGTTCTAATTATCTGCCTTATCTTCTGCTTAACCGTATTCTGAGCCTGTTCTGCTGACCAATGTTCTCCTCTGAAAAGCGCATCGTTTCTTCCTTGCCAAATTACTTCCATAATTATCCCTCTGCAAGTGTGAGCAATATACCCCCAACCTTTCTCATATGGCTTTAAGTTTTCCGCCTTCCCTGTTAAAATCCAGCAGTTGGACCACACAAATGATTGATCTGAAGTCATTCCTGAGAATTTTTTCCAGTGTCGGCGCCACCACTGCCAAAGTCTCATCGAGACTGGGCAGTGAAGCCAAAGGTGTGGAGTTGTTTCCCATGCCCAGTTACAGCGAGTACATACTGTCGAGACGTTCGTCTGTCTGGAGGTCAGCCAGGTCGCTGAGGCAACCACTTGTAACGACTGTAACCACAGGAGCGTTGATGTCTTCTGGCTAGTCATTTGCTTCAACTGGGTCCATAGAGTCTGCAGGTCGGCTGGAGTGAGTATGTTGGGGACGAAGTCATTCCACCGGCGAACCGCTAAGGAAGTAGGAGAGTTAGACAATCTTTGCCTCTGTATCTCCCTTCCTAGCTTCGTCGTGTAGTGAGCTAGTGGGATTGAGTCCTTCCCCGGCTTCTCTATCTTCCATCCGTACATGAAGGGTTCTACTTTCTTCAGGGAGAAAGGCAGACCGCCCTGACAATGTTCTTTACCTCTTTTATCTGTGGTGACCCACAACTTCTTCTAGTCCCTGTACTGAACATATGGTCTTCTCTTCCACAAATTTCAGAGGTCTAGTTGAGATCAGATTCTCCTTTGTTCGAGCCGATAGTTTCCACACCTGAATCTTCGTGTCCTGCTGCAGATTGGGCCTAGGATTCTCCAAAATTGTTCATCCACTGTCGGGGCTCTCAGCCAGGTGTCCTCTGCTGGTATTGAGACGTCCTTCAACAGGGATTTCCAGTACTGTGGGACCGCTGCTTTCAAGGCCTCATAGTGAATCGGTACATTATGTAGCCTCGGTAGACGCATTCTGAGTGTGGCCAGTGGAATCCACTCACTCGACTTCTCTCTACATGCACAAAACACAAAAATCATGGCGGTGCATCTTTCCATGTTCTAGCGGAAGAGTCCCTCTCGTTTTGCACATTTCGAGAGTAGTGGAGCGAGGCCCATTATCCAAAGGGAATGAAGATAGATGGCCAGAAGGGCAAGATGTGGTAGCTCAGTTGGTTACAACAGCGGAGTTGCAAAGGGGAGGTTGAGGGTATGACTCTGATCTGCAGATCCTTCTTTTTTTTTTTTTTTTTTTGATAAGGGGGGGGGGAAGGAAGCCCTTCTGCAAGGCCTCCATCGTGGTGGTGGAAAGAGAACCACTGGAATTGAGGCTTTGCCTGCCGGGCTGCTCTATTGGTGGGGAGCGACACCTGCTGGAAACCGGGTCCAGCGTGCCTTGGATACATCGTCTCAGTTCGGTGTTTGTCGGGACTGTGCTCATTTCAGTTTCATGTCTGGAGCACCGTGCGGTTTGTACACTTAACTATTTTGTGGTTTTCACCAGTTTTGAGCCTTGTGGGGTTTGATCCCTGGACCTGTCCCTTACTGGGACTTTTCTTTTGCTGATTTTGGGTCCGTAGGCTGTAGGGTAAATTAAGGCACTAGGCCATTTTGGGTTTTCTTTCCTTGCTGCCTTTTTATTTTCTCTTTTGGCCTGCTTTCTGTCGACATGCATGGAGGCCATAGGTAGCAGTCGTAGGTCTGTCCTAGGCTGTAGAAGTCGGGCCTAGAAAAGGCTACCGGGTAGCGAGCAAGATGGAACAGGTTCCGCTCAGCCTAGAAAAGGTTAGCCAGCAAGATGGAATGGGTTCCTCTCCGTTCCTCTCGTCATTTTGTTCCACGCAGTTGTGTGAGGTCGGTGGAGCGAGCACTGCTATTTTGGTACACTGGGCATCTTGTCTAGCGGAGCTCGCTGGCGGCCATAGCTGGACTCGCCCAGCCTCCTCCTGATCAGTGTGGGGCAGCAGGCCCCAAGTGCTGGTTGGTGCCTCCTTGTATCTTTGTGGTTGGGGTTGACAGGGCTGGCATCGAAGCCCTCCTTCGAAATGCTCCTTGAAGTGGAAGCCACCTTCTTCTTCATCAAGTGGGTGTTCTTCTTCTCCATCCTGGGCCTAGGCCATTAGACATTGCCTTGGGGTAGCCCAAGCAGGGATACTCTACGTACGGACCCCTGATGAGGGGCATGACGTACCATGTGCTGGCTGGCTCAATTACGCCTAGCGTCTGAAGTACCCAACTGGGAAGGCTCGTTCAGGGCTCTCATAGGTTAGACCTTGGCCTAGGCCATTAGACATTGCCTGGGGTAGCCCAAGCAGGGATACTTCAGGTACGTACCCCTGACGACGTACGATGTGCTGGCTGGCTCAATTACGCCTAGCGTCTGAAGTACCCAACGGGGAAGGCTCATTAGATATTGCTTCAACCAGGGCTGGGTCTGCCTGCCCAGCGCTGGCGCTTCTGACTACCGTCCAACAAGGCTGGTTCGGTAGTGCGCCAACGAGGCTGGGTCTCCCTGCCCAGCTGTGGCGCTTGTGGCTAGCATCTGAAGTAGCCGCGTTCGAGAAGGGTTGTTTGATAGTGTTTCAACCAGGGCTGGGTTTGCCACCCCAGCGCTGGTGCTTGTGTTTCTACATTTATGTGTGTCATCCTTGCGCATGGCCCATGCTAATCTTCTCTGTATCGTTCTAATTCTTTTAAACCACCAGTACACCCGGGCCTGGAGGCTCTGCACTGCACGCCAAGCTTTTCCGTCTATAGCTGGATCTGGTGCAATTTTCAGTGTATATTATAGCTGTATTTGGTGCAATTTTCAGTCTCAATGACCGGGGGCGTTGTAGTCGGGTGAAGAGAGCAGAGACAGTGCATTGACAGCAGAAATCCAGCTTGCTCTGGACGTGAACTCTCGATGATTCACGCAATGGGTAATTCGACGCTGGCTCTTTGAAGCTACAGGAGAGGAAGTTGGTAGTTTATCTTGCTTTCTCCTTTCGGCCAGTTGTTAGCCTGTACTTAAAGTTGTTAGTTAGTATTAGTGTGGCTTTGTATTGTGCTTGTTTAGTTCTGGGAATGAAATGAAATGAGTGCTAAACAAGGACGGGGCTCTGTGTCTTCGGTATGCTAGGATAACCGGACTGTCCCTGCAGGTCACGATCGCTGATGATGTAGCTTTTTCCTTGGTCACCGGGCAGTCATTTAGGGTCCATCTACGTTCCGGGCATCATTGCAATACTGCCATGTCATGGCAGCAGCCCCTGAACCGAGGTCTGGCATGGAGGTGGTGTAAAATAAAATGGTAACGGGTGAAGACCTGCAGGCTCGTCCGCTTAAACCACCGGTACCTTGCCCATACGCCGGCCATGGCGAAAAGTAGACGCACGACATTTCCACTTGAATGAATTTGGACAGGAGCCACCAGGCCCGTTCGGCCCAGCGCACTGCAGCTCATTTAAGGCCGCAACCTTTGGGGGTACTGGTGGTTTAACCCACAGGCTTTTTCGCTTACCGGCAGGCACTTCCGCTTACCGTCTTTTTGATGCTTGGCGATGTGAGATTGATCCGTCATTGGTGAACACCAGGATGGTTCTCCTCCGCTAATTGCCAGAGGTCTGTGGCGGTACCCCCTCCCACATACATATACTTTTACGAGGTTCGATGGTGAAGCGTTGATCGTTTAGGGGTGAAGACCAATCAAGCTCTCCTGTAGTTGACCAAACAAACAACTGCACTTGTTGGTTAGCCAAACATTCGGTCATGTTTGACCAAATGTTTGGGTGTTGACCAAATATTCGGTCATGTTTCACCAAATGTTTGGGTGTTGACCAGACTTTCCATCATGTTTGACCAAGTGTTTGCATCATGTTTGACCAAATGTTTGGGTCATGTTTGACCAAACATTGGGTCATGTTTGACCAAATGTTTGGGTCATGTTTGACCAAAATTTTGGGTGTTGGCCAAACATTGGGTCGTGTTTGACCAAATGTTTGGGTGTTGACCAAACATTGGGTCATGTGTCAAACAAACAACTTGATTGTTTTTTTCTGCAGCTCTTTGTGTTTTTTTTTTTGGCCAGCACATTTCGGTATGGAGAAATAGGAAGAGAGCTGAAAAACGGCCACCCCAAACCATTGGCACCTGGACACCCACAAACTGTTGAAATGCAGACCAGGGTTCAAATCCAGCTGGGACCAGATTAACAATTTCCTGAATTACCTGAACTGTTGAAATGCAGACCTGACTCACCTGAGTTCAAATCCAGATGAAATCAGATGATAGATTCCTGAATCGCCGAAAGTGTTGAAATGCAGACCTGAGTTCAAATCCAGATGGAATCAGATGAACAATTCCTGAATTATCTAGGGCTGGTCAGTTTCACGATGATATCTCGAGGCTGTCGCCCTTCTTTTTTGGAAAAAAAGAAAACCTTTGGCACTCCATTCTAGGGAGTATATTCCACTTCCTCTCATTACTACGGTCTTCACCTGAATAGAATCTGCAGTCATTATAGCTGTACTTGGGGCAACTTTCAGTCTAGATACGGGGACATAATCCATCTCTGAGGTTATCTGATAACCCATGGTGCACCCTAGCATCAGAACCACCACTTGGGCACCCCATCATAGTACCATAAGTGGTTAACGCGGACCCCCACTTTCAGCTCCTTGGTTAACGGGTTCAACACTGAAATTAGGGTTTGTGGGGGTCGGTTTTTTTTGTCCCTTTTGCACACAAAGGACAAGTTGGGGGAGTTCTAACGACTCGTTCTGATTATATTTTTTTTTTGTTTTTTTGTTCTGATTAGATATCGATAAGATAGTCGTTCGCTACGTCCATTAAAATTGGAACAGTACAGAGAAGATTAGCATGGCGCCTGCGCAAGGATGACACGCATACATCGAGAACGAGGAGAAGATTAGCGTGGCCCCTGCGCAAGGATGACACACATAAATCGAGAGTGGAGCTGGGCAGGGGGCCGCGTTGATATGGAAAAGAGTGGGGATCAGAAGATGCGAGGGACGAGGGAGCCTCAGGGAGGATCGACACACGAGCGAGGGAGGAGGAAGAGGGGAGAAGGCTTTTGGGGCATGCTTGCACGTGTGCACTCTGAGATGGGAGTAGTAAGGGACAAGAAGGGTGGGAGGAAGATGGAGGACGAAGAGCGAGAAGCACATTTGGACAGATGAAAATGAGCGCGAGGAGCTGCTAGGTCGAGGAGGAACAGCATGAATGGAGAAGAGGAGCGAAGGGACAACGAGAATGGAGGAAAAAGGAGTATGGAACAAAGAGAATGGGAGGAGGGAGGAGGAAGGAGAAAGAGGGACCGAGAGGAGGAGGAGGATAAGCATAGAGACAACGAGAATCCATGGAGTAGGGAAGAGAATGAAGGGAGGGGCGGCGAAGAGGAGGATGGAACGAAGAGCAGGGAGTAGAAAGGGACAAGAAGGGACGGCGAGAATGGAGGAAAGAGGTGGAGGATGGAACAAAGAGAATGGGAGGAGGAGGAAGGAGAAAGAGGGACCGAGAGGAGGAGGAGGATAAGCATAGAGACAACGAGAATCCATGGAGTAGGGAAGAGAATGAAGGGAGGGGCGGCGAAGAGGAGGATGGAACGAAGAGCAGGGAGTAGAAAGGGACAAGAAGGGACGGCGAGAATGGAGGAAAGAGGTGGAGGATGGAACAAAGAGAATGGGAGGAGGAGGAAGGAGAAAGAGGGACCACGAGGAGGAGGACGATAAGCATAGCAGACGATGAGATTGTCTAAGATTCGACCCCGTTTCTTCCCAAATCGCCGAAATTGGGGCCCAAAATGCATGTGCGCCACCTTTCCGAATTTTTTTTTATTATTATTTTTTTTCAAAGGATAACACTGCTCCTTTCCCGCGTTCTGTGATTTGAGCACACACACACACACACACACACACACACACACACACACACACACACACACACACACACACGCAGAAGCACGGACGCACGCACGCTGCCGGCGCGCACGCACACCAAGCCATTGAGCGAGAGAGAGAGAGCTGGTGGGAATCAGGCAAGGAGGGGAACAAAAGAACGAGATGGCGGCAGCTGGCATGGGGATTTGGCAGGAAAGAAGAAGGAGAAGGAGAAAAAGAAGAAGACGGCGATCGCACTGCCAGCGCACACACACATGGAGCCATCGAGCAAGAGAGAGACCTGGTGGGAATTAGGTGGGAAGGAGGGGAACAAAAGAAACAGATGCTGACATATGGTATCGAGATTTGCTGGGAAAGGAGAAAGAGAAGACGAAGGAGATGGCATGAGGAACGCACCGTCTCTATCAAGATGGATTGCGAGGGAGGGGAAAAACAAAAAACAAAAAAAAGGATGGATACCACCATCGTCCCAGAGGAAAGATAATGTGTCACACAGGTCGAAGATCCCGCATGCATTAAGATCCACCACAAATGGGAAACAAGAGAGGTGGAGGAGGAGGAGGAGGAGGGGAGGGGGAAAGTGGGGAAGAGATTATGTTGACATTGGATTGAGGATGGAAATACCGCAATGGCGACCGGGGGTTCAAACTCCATTCGGGGAGGGAGGAGGAGGAGGAGGAGGAGGAGGAGGAGAAGGCGTGTGATGCCATGCACGTGTGCGAGCAGAGGAGGAAGCACATAAAGAAAGACGGCACACAAAACAGAGGGAGGAGGAAGAGCGAGAAGGACGTTTTGACCAATGCAAACGAAGGAGGGAGCACAAGGAGCCGCAATGACGAGGACGAACAACAACGAACGGAAAAGACGAGGAGAGAAGGGACAATCAGGATGGAGGAAACAGGGGAACAGGACAACGAAGATGGATGGAGGGTGACGGAGGGGCGATGGAGACAAAGATGGATGGAGGGTGAGAAAGGATCGACGGAGAAGGAGGGAGAACGAGCAGTGGGAAAGGTGATGGAGGGAGTAGGAAGTGACGAGGAGGATGGAGGAAAGAGAAGCGGACAACAAAGATGGATGGAGGATTGTGCCGGACCCGCCGGGATGGCGGTCCGTCAGGATGGAGACGAAGGAGGAGGTAGAGATGGAGCTGGAAGGGACAGCGCAGCTCCGACGCAGACTCCACACGCAAGTACTCCAAGATCTGCGAAAGTGAAGAAGAATCCCGAAAAACAGACTGCAGCTGGGGTATACCCCCAGCGGACTGACTGGACTGGACTGG
>BFEA01000002.1:8545119-8559582 GCA_003427395.1 Chara braunii
AAATGGGAGGTGGAGTTTCGACAGGGTTCTAAACAGGGTTCTAGAGTGGTCTGCCCCAGCGGTCACTATTTAGAACCCTGTCAAAACTCCACCACCGCCCTTTTCCTTCCTCCCACCTCTTGTGTATTACTAGTGAATAAGTAATACATAAGAACAAGGAGCATCCTTACAGACAGACAAAAAGTATAAGTTGAAGATCTGAGAAGAAATGAAACAGGAACATACCTCCGCCTTTGCTCTGCCTCGTTTCATAGTGTGCAAGTGGGCCGTTGTGGCCCACAAGGATGTGGGCAGCCCGCGGTCAACCACAATCAACGTGGCGAGGCTTGTGCATGAGAGGCACGGTAAAGGGAGAGATGCAAGAACAAATGAAAGGGGTTCCCCGAAGAAAGCAAATGTGAACTCAATTCCAAAAAGGGGTTTGCATGCAGCTATTGTACTTCATGTTGCTTGCTATTGAGGTGAAACTGTTTCATTGTTGGGTTGGCTGAACCCAAGGGCTATCGTTGTATGTAATTAGGATTAAATAATAAATATGCTTTGATTTTGGGTCTCTTCATCTGGGTGGAATTGGGGCTGTTGTGGTGAATCTTCAACACACACACACACACGCACACACACACACACACACACACACACACACACACAAACACAGACAAATACACAGACATGCTCGCGTGCACACATGCAAGCCAGTGGTATTTCTGTTTTTCATTTTCGTAGTGTTTATGTTTGTCATTAATACTCATTATCCATCTTGTCGATTTTTATCCCCTTGATGCTTCTCGCATTCATTGCCCTTTATTCTAGTTAAGCTCTTTCATTTTTGTATGTAACTTCCCAGCATACCAGAGTGCGCATTCCTACAACTTGAACGGGTCCCCGTATCTCTCTTTTTTTGCTGTGAAATGTTAATGCGGATGCATGCTCACCTCTCTTTACAGCACAAATATTGCAGATAGATAGTCGGATGAATATGCTGACCTTCAGATCAGCTGTAGTAGTAGATAAGATTACAGAATCGATATCTGTCTCAAGGAGGCGTATCCGTGCATGTAGTTAATGGCCCTTGCAATTTACCAATGTTTGCTCGATCTGCCTTCCAACTTCACTGCTGGGTAATGTGTTCGTCAATCATTGTATTATGTTCATTTGCTTCGGACTGACACAACAATTTATTCACCGTTCATCCGTTCCACCCTGATAGGATGGGGGCGAAGTCCCATTGCCCAGGATTGTTTGTTTGTCTGTTTGATTTTTATTTTTATTTTTATTTTTATTTTTATTTATTTATTTATTTATTTGTTGTTGTTGTTGTTGTTGTTGTTGTTGTCGTTGTTGTTGTCGTTCCCTCAAAATTCAAAGCCTAGGATTGTCCGTCTCTGCCCATAACTGTTAGTTGTGTTGTTGTTGTTGTTGTTGTTGTTGTTGTTGTTGTCGTCCCCTCAAAATTCAAAGCCTAGGATTGTCCGTCTCTGCCCATAACTGTTAGTTTTAGTTTTAGTTGTTGTTGTTGTTGTTGTTGTTGTCGTCGTCGTTCCCTCAAAATTCAAGGCCTAGGATTGTCCGTCTTTGCCCATAACTGTTAGTTGTGTTGTTGTTGTTGTTGTTGTTGTTGTTGTCGTTCCCTCAAAATTCAAAGCCTAGGATTGTCCATCTCGGCCCATAACTGTTAGTTGTTCATGGCAGGAAAGCACAAATGAAACCAACCGGATGATTGGAAAAAAATGGCAAACTGTGACGCAGGTGCAGAGGGCACGTGCGGAGATGGTTAGAGAGAGAGAGGAGATGGACACACACGAAAAGCAGCAGTTGAGTGAAGGTCCAGTCCGGCTCCATGAAAGAACAAATAAACAACTGAATGAACCAATCACCCGCCCTGGGCCTAGGCCGAAGTGATATACCATCCTAGGTCCAGGTACGGAACAACCTGGTACTGGACCAGGGTCAGGCCGACGACCTGAAACTGGTCCGGCCTCACTGTCGGGCCGTAGGGGTACCGCTACACGATCCTTGAACCTGTGAATGGATCAAGCGATACATCAAACACGCTATCCGCTGAAATAGCGGAAACCCAAAAGGAACGGCAAAAGAAACAATCCTAGATGCAGAGCAGGCTCCATGCAGGAAAAGGAATGCGATGCAGACTAAGCCTCAAGCCTAATCTATACAACAATGTCTGGTCTGTGTCGACCCAAAAAGTAGAAAAATGTCTAACCTGTGTCGGCCAAGAAAGAGAAAAATGTATGACTTGTGTCGGCCAAGAAAGAGAAAAATGTATGACTTGTGTCAGCCAAGGAAGAGGAAAAATGTCTCATGAGCTAAATAGGTTGAATATAAATCAACACCAGGGCCCTAAAGGCCAAGGAATAACTAAACCAATGTCCTAAGTCGAAAACGAATGTGGCACAGTCTCACGTGCCATGTACACGATGCACAATACCTGAACAAAAGAGAAGGGAAGTCAGTTGCATGGCCGGGGTAGGAATGGGTGGGAAGGCGGCAGGTACACCTCTCAGAGTAAACTCCAAGGGGGCACCCACACAACCAGGTAAGGGTCATCAGGCTCATAGGGAGAGTAACAGCACGACACTGGGCTCAATGGAAACCATCAAACGGGTACCGCCAGCTGAAAGGGGAAGGGCACTCACACAAGGGAGCACACATAAGGTGAGCTTGGAAGGGGAGAGAGGGCTATGCCGGCATAGACATGTGGCCAAAAGCCGCGAGCAAAGAAAACGTACACTCAAGAGGAGGGCGCGCAGCATAAGGTAAGGCAGAAGGGCGGCAAACGGACACACCCACATAGATAGGGAAAATAGGGGTCATCATGTGACTGGAGGGTAACTCGAGGGCAAGGATACATGGGAATGATGGGAACTCCGTAGCCGAAAAAGTGAAGTAGTCCAACTGATGAGTCTCCAAACTGGAGTCGAGTCGAAGTAGCCAGGATGAAGTAGGAGTAATGCAGAAACGAGTAGAAGTCCGGAACAATGCGAAATGTACTCTGGTACTGAAGAGAAGCACTGAGATCGGAAGTCGATGTAGAAGCCAAATGTAGAAGCCGAATGTAGAAGCCGAATGTAGAAGCTGAATGTAGAAGCTGAATGTAGAAGCCGAATGTAGAAGCTGAAACCAGGAGCTGCTGCATAAGTGTCCAAGAATGGTAAAAGATAGAGAACGTATGGGGGGTATAGATCAGTCACAATAACGAGAAGAAGTCGATGGGTACGCTGAGGGCGCGAGGACTCAACTGCAACAACAGGCGGAACCACGTCCACAAGGGAAGGAGGACCTGGGGCAGGTACCGGTGCAGCAGGAGGACCCATCGATGGAGGAGGCGGGATGCTAGTGGTCGCTGAAGTAGATGGGTCAGTAGGAGGACGAGAAGGAGGAGGGGATGATGATGAAGGGAAAGGATGAGCACGATCGTAGGCACGCACGAAAGTCATAGCATGCTTCAGGTGCTCGAGAGGCTCCCACGTAGACTCCTCGTCAGGGTAACCCTTCCATCAAACGAGGTACTCGAGGCGGGGAGGGTCACCATCAGTCATACGTCGGGACACAATATCAGAGACGACAAACTCCTCGTGACCTTCAATGATGATGGGAGAAGGACGAGGGTAAGGTCGACCGTGAAACTCGGGAGGAGACCGTCTGAAGGGGTGCAAAAGAGATACATGGAATACGTCATAGAAGTTAGCGCGGTACATCGAATCGGGGAGCTTCAATTTGAAGCTCACCGGACAGTCATGATTGGGTCCGGCGGGTGCAAGAATGGTGCATGGTCCAATATATCGACGTCTGAATTTTCGAAGTGTGTCAGCTTCGAGCTGGAAGTGACGTGTGTCGACAAGAACCTCGTCGCCAACTTTGAAGGGATGGTCGATGCGAGAGCGGTTAGCGCGAGTGGCCATGCGAGCGTGGGAGTCAACAATGCTCTAACAAGCCTTGCTAAGAAGCGCATTCATCTCCTTTACCCAGTCATCGAGGGCAGGGCATTTGGTGTTGGGATGGATCTGAGATGGACGGAGAAGGTCAGATGGGACACGAGGATGGTATCCCAAGTCATAGTAGTAGGGAGACATATCAGTGGTAGGTGAAATAGCATGGTTATAAGCAATCTCTGCGTGAGCAAGGTGGAGATCCCAATCAGAGTCATTCTCAACAAACTTCTTGAGGATACTCCCAAGAGTTTTGTTGGTGACCTCGGCCTGTCCATCTGACTGGGGGTGATAGGAGGAGGAGAGGCGGAGCTCGGAGCCATAGATCTCATGGAGTCCACGCCAGAAATGAGAAATAAAGCGGGGATCGCGATCAGAGACGATGCTAGTGGGAAGACCATGATGAATGGCAATACGGTTGAAGTATAGGGAGGCAATGTCTTTGGCTGAACTAGCATACATGCAAGGGAGGACGTTAGCATGCTTAGTCAACCGGCAAACAACGACGAAGATGGCGTCGTGGCCTCGTGGGGTAGGGGGACGAAGAGGACTGATGAAGTCCATGGAGACAGAAATCCAACGCTGAGTGGGAATGGGCAAGGGCTGAAGAAGACCGTAGGGGGGGTGGTTGGGGATGTTGGCCTCCTGGCAGATCCTGCAGGTGCGGACGTCCTTCTTGGTGAAGGGACGACGGTGCTCCCAGTAGTAATGGCGGTAGAGGCGGTCAAGTGTCTTGAAGACACCGAGATGACCGGCGACGCGCTGGTCATGACACTCAGCGACAGCCCGAACACGGAGCTGGCCAGTAGAGGGCACACATAAGCGAGGAGTACGACTACCTTGGCGACCAAGCCAATATAGGAGTCCAGAGGGATCGAGCTAGAAGTTAGGGATGAACTTGCCAGCCTGTAGGTCAGCGTAGATGGACTGGAACTCAGGGCACTGGGTGTATGCGGCGATACTCATCCAGAAAGGCAGGGTGGATGGTGGGAGCTGAAATAGCAGATAGCTGACGATCCTCACACTGAAGGTCGGGGGGGCGGGATAAGGCATCTGCCACGCGATTACTTTCGTCAGAAATCTTCTTGATGGTGAAATCGAACTCGGAGAAGTCACGTCACCAACGAGTCTGACGAGAAGTGAGCTTAGGCTTCGTCTGGAAGGCGGCGAGGACAGAGTTGTCTGTCAAAACGGTGAAAGTGTGACCGTGCAAGTGATGACGCCACTTCTTAACAGCGTAGACCAGCGCAAGGACCTCGCGCTCGTCGGCAATATAGTTACGCTTAACGGGAAGTAGCTGTCGAGATAGATAAGCAACTGGACACTCTCCTTCGCGAGACTCGACTGTACCGTCATCAGCGACGTCAGGAATATAAGGGGGTGGGCTGGATGGGTGCAAGATGAGCCGCAGTTGCTGGAGGTGGAGGAGGGAAGCGAGGGATGCGAGGGATGCGAGGGAGGCGGGACTTGTGGAATCGGGAGAAGTAGAAGGGGTTGGGTAGATTTGGGAGAGAAGAACTCCAATAGCGAAGTCGGACGCATCGGTGGTGATGATGGATGAACGCGAGTAGTCGGGTAAGTGTAAGACAAGAGCTGACGTGACAAGTCGCTTAAGAGAGCGGAAGGCATCCTCATGAGTCGGGGTTCAATGAAAAGGGAGATGTCCGCGGGTCAGAGGGGTAAGCTGAGAAGACTACTGCGCGTAGTTTTTGAGAAAATTGCCATAGTAGTTGGTCAGACCAAGAAAACTACGCAGGGCGGGGAGAGATGTAGGCGCAGGCCAATCGGCGATGGCATGAATCTTCGAGTCGTCCATATGGAATCCGTGCTCGGATACCTGATGCCCGAGGAAGTCAACTTTGGGTTGAGCAAAGTTGCATTTGGAAAGCTTCGCATAGAACTCGTGGTCGCGTAGTCGCTGCAGGACAGTGCGAAGATGTGTCAGGTGATCTTATAGGGTACGACTGTAAATCAGGATGTCGTCAATGACTAAAACATAGTCCTCAAGAAGGTCTTGGAACATCGTGTTCATAGCCGTTTGGAAAGTGGCGGGGGCATTACGGAGACCGAAAGGCATGACGGTAAACTCGTGGCGCCCGAAACGCAAACGAAAAGCGGTCTTGGGTTGGTCCTCCTCGGCTACGCGGATCTGGTGATATCCGCTCCGAAGATCGATCTTCGTGAAGAAATTGTGGTCGGCGAGGCAGTCAAACAGATCATCCGCGCGAGGCACGGGATAGCTATTTTTGACCGTGTAGTGGTTGAGACCACGGTAGTCAATACAGAGACGAAGGGTGTCGTCCTTCATACGATCGAAGAGGACCGGGGCACTCCATGGGGAAGTACTCGGTTTAATGAAGCCCTGGCGACCGGGGCACTCCATGGGGAAGTACTCGGTTTAATGAAGCCCTGGCAAAGCAACTCCTTAAGTTGGTGCTTAAGTTCCTGGGCTTCGGGAACCGAAAGGCGATAAGGGGCACGATTCTCAATACGGTAGTTGGGCTCGAGCTGGATGTGGTGCTCGATACCACGCATGGGAGGAATGCTGGAGACGGATGGTGGGAAAACATCGTGATACTCACGAAGGAGGGCACCAACGCTAGGCGGCAAGGAAGAAAGAAGGGTGTCAAATTCCTTGGCAGCAGAGGCGTCTGAAGCAGAGTGGAGGGGATCTGTATGGAGGTAGGGACTAAGTATGTATCAGTGGTAAGGGAAGCGAGAAAGTGAGATGGGCTAGCAGGGGTAGAGGAGGGTAAGGAAGTTGAGGAATCAGGAGGGTCGGGGGGCTCGGGAGGTGGTGGATCGAGCTCGACCAACTCAACGTCCTGATGCATGGAGTCGCAGGTAAGGAGATTCATGATGTCGACAACATAAAGTTCTACATCAGGCTGGCGAAAGAAGTGGTGGAACTGGGTAGGTGTACAAATGGTGGCATTAACAGGGGGGGAAAGTGTAGAGTCCAATTTGCCCAACAACGGAATACGATATTGTTTCCCATCCTTGGCGTCGAGGACGAGATCTTGTGGGTCCAATCGGGGCCGGCGTGGGCGAACTGATTGGAGTAGGCAGTGCCAAGAACAAGATCATATAAGGTTTTCCATGACATCGAAGGTCCACTTGTCATGGAACCGAGGGGCCTTGCGAAGGTTGTGGGGCATCCGCAGGGGGAAGGAGAATGGAAAATCAGGCACCATCGAATCGACGAAGGATTTGGCCTGATTGTCGTCAAGCGTGACAGTGACAGTGACAGTGGAAGGGTAGGCGGATGTATAGAGAGATGCCTCCTTAACTACGCGAGGATGAATGAAGTCGCCAGTAGAGCCAGAGTCCCATAGTGCTCGATACACTCTAGTAGAGGTCCCGAGGCGCACTGGGATAATCGGAGAGGTGCGATCGGGATTGTGTAGGCGTTGAGACATCGTGGATAGGGTGCGATCTTTAAGGCGGAGACATTCCTGGTGGACCTTAACACACTCAAGGTCCAGGAAGTCAATGATATCCTCGGCTGCAATAAGGGAAGCACTGCAGCGGGCCGTGCGAAGAGCATGCCTGGTAGGAGGACGTGGAGGAGGGGGGTTACGAGGGACGCTAGGCAAGGAAGGAGAAGGCATACTTGTGTCGATAGGGACACCCAAAGATAAGGTTGGACTAGAGTCATCGGGAAGAGTAGCGAGCGGTGCAAAGGTAGAGTTGTGAACGGGTATGCCTGCTACCGTAGGAGAGTGAGGGGAATGGGACATCGCAGCTAGGTGGGTGTTGCGCTGGAGGTCGAGACGGGGGGAACAGCCTGAGGGTGAGCCTGTTGTGTGAAGTGACTCTGGAGGGCGTCTGCGTACGGGCAGGTAGAGGCGGTATGGCCGGCGAGGCGGCAGCGGGTGCAGATGCCTCGTGTGCGAAGGTCCTCACTCTCAGCGATGGTCAAGCGACTGCGAGGGAATACAAAGCCCGTTGGGAGGGGTAGTTGAGTGACCGTAGAGCGAGTCCTGGAGGATGAGGGTTGGCGTCGGAGGAGGGTGGAAAGGGCCCGGACAAGACGGTCGTCATGGGAAGAGGCATCGTCCTCCGTGGGGGACTGAGGGTCGGGTCCCTGATCTGGGTCACTTGCAGAATCATTTGAGTCAGTGTCATCATCAATGCTCGACGGATCACGAAGCAGCGCATGCAAGCGACGAGAGAGGAATCGTCCAGAACCTCTACGAGGGCCACGACGGTATGTGGAGGACTATCGAGGCTGGGAGGGGCGAGGTGCTGCAGTAGTAGCGGAATGGGCAGCGGCGGACTGAGGCGAGGGGCCAACGAGTGGAGCATAAGTGAGATGAATGGCCCTAGCAATGTTGAAAGCCTCTGGTAAGGTGGAAATCGAGTACGCCAATATCTGCAACTGGAATGGTTGGGGTAGGCCTGCGCGGAATCGCTGGACCATGGTGTCCTCTGATATGGCTGTGACGGGAATCTGAGCGAGTACACGGTGGAATGTCGTGATGTATGACTCTAAGGCATTGTCGCCACCAAGCCATCTGATCTCAGCCACACCGGTAATCGGGTCGCGAGTTGGCGCAGGGCGAGAAAAGTACTGTTGAAGGAAGTCGCGGGGCATGCCCTCATGTACGGCGCGCTGTGAGCGAAGGGCGAGGAAGTCGCGCCAGGTGGAGGCTGCACGACCTCTAAAGCGAGAGGACATCTCGATGGGCCATAGTTCCATGGCGACACCATGGTAGCGAAGCTGCTCCTCAACAGTAGTGAATCTAGTGATCCATCCTTGGAGCTCGGAGGCCCTACCGTCAAACTGTGGGAGGTGATCCCGTCGAAACTGTGGAACATACGTCGAGGGCCGGTAATGGGTAGGGAGAGGGAGAGCCAATTGTGACAAGAGGACAAAAGAAGTAGTGGTACTAGCAAGACCACTAGAAAGAGCGGGAAGTTGGGGCAAAGGTCCCTGACACATCGTGGTGGCCGATGGTGGGGGCGTGAAATGCATCGCAGCGGCCTGTGTTTGATGATGTCGATAGATGAAAGGGGCAACAGGTTGTGCCTCGAGATGGGGAGGCACGGGTTGACCTCCTTGGAGCTGGCGGATGTGATCATGGGTCAGGGTGAGATGGTGTTGGAGCTCGGCATTCTGTGTCCTAGGTGTAAGGGGGGGGGAGGGGGGGGGGGSGAAGGAGCGGGGGGTGATGAGGGAGGTGCCGTGGAAACTAACGTCGAGGAGGTGGCAGGACAAGATGCCATGGGTCCTAAGGGGGGAGGTGCAGGTGCAGGAACCTGGGACGAAGAGATGGCTGCAGAGGAAGGGTGGGACTGGGGTGAGGACATGCAACCCGTAGAAGAGATAAGCGTTTAGATGATGCCAGCCGAAGAATGAGAGGAAGCTGGCGTAGATGCAGATGAGGGGGGTGGGGAGGGAGGTGTACTAGTACGGGGCTCCAGTTGTGACACGTGGGCCGACAGGGATGAAAAGTCGGTGTGGAGGGCCGTGAATTTGGCCTCGAATCTGTCCTGCATGTTCTCAAGGAGAGCCAGTAGGCGATCCGATTCGCCGGCCGGACTCGAACTGGTGGCCATAGGGGTGGAAATGTGAGTCGAATCGACCATGGTATCGCGAGCTAGTAGCGCAAGCCCTTCACTGATGGAGCGGAGGGGCTCACCGACTCTGCACTCTGCATAAAGTCAACAGATGAAGAAGATGAAGATAATGTCGAGGGGGCACCGTGGCGAGAGGGACGATCTGTGGCTGTGGTCGGTGCGTCAAAGCGAGCAAGTTGATTGGCGGCACAAGCGTCTCGAGCGCGATTTTTGAGTGCGTGTTGTTGGATGTCACGAGGAGCCAGGGTGACACGCAGAAGGGGGGGGAGAGGACTGGGAAAAGGAGGCGCGTAGAAATGGAGTCTAACAAATTTCTGAAGTTGAATGAAGAAAAATTCAGAGTCAGGTTAACGGAGAAAGAGAAAAATTCCCAATTCCAGCAAGAAAAGGAGAGGAAATTTTCACAGAACAACGTGGGGCATACAGGAAAGCATGCATAAGACAATCACAAAGTCAAAATAAAATTCCAAAATTATTTGGACGTAAAATTTTCGGTGGTTGCCTGCCGCCGATTCATTTTATCTACGGTGCTTGGCCTCCTAAATTTTCGGAGAGGCTCTGATTCCTCTAACCAGGTTCTCCAGTTGCCTGGGGCCACGTACTGGTGGTTTTAATGCCTCTCTTCCACTTATTCCCTCCTCTACAACTCTTTCGTTTGGTACATGCTATCGCTGAATGTGAACGGGCTGGCCACTACCAACACAGAAAAGAGGCAGGCCGTATGGGAAATGCTCAGGGGAGTCGGGGGTAGAGAGGAGCCGGACGCAATATGGATTCAGGAGGCGCACCCTATGGACACACTGAAGCACCACAGTGCCCACCACCACTCCATCTGGCCATACCGTGCCTCGTCGATCGATTAGAGAGGTCGACGCGTGTCGAGGAATCGAGCAAGCAGGAACTTGCTCAAAATTGGAACCCCCTGGGCGTCACGTATGTGACGAGCTATCTTTTGCAACCGCGCGACTTCCTGCGCAAGGCTGATGCAGGGAAATGGGAGGGCTTTGATGGGTGACGGGCGTAAGCGCGGTTCAGGTGGGCAAATTGCATGGATGCCCTCGCTTCTTTTTCATTTTTGTTGGAATTCGTTGGGCCAGCGTCGGGAAAGCCCCGCGTCGACGATTGGATGGCTGCGCCGTGATGGGCGCAAGAAATAACTTTACCATAGCTTCTTTCTTGTTCTGCTGTAAGCATTAGGAATTTTGGCGCAATTAGCTCGCGGGAATTTCCATTTTTGAATTTTTAACTAATGTCGAGCCCCCGCAGGATTTAGGTGCTCTGAATTTTGGCGCATACATGCTCTTCATTTCGGAATTTCCTCTCTGCAATTAGGACTTAGGCTAGGAATTTAGGTGCTCTGAATTTTGTTGCGCAGCGTTCGCACGCATCTTGTGGCACAAGGAACTGGGTTCTGACTGGATCGCGCCTTTAATCTTGTGCAACTGTCGTTTTTGGCGAGCCCGATCGTAACTGTAATCCTTCTTCTTTCTTGGTTCTCCTATGTCGCCCCCCTTCTTCTTCTTTCTCGTCTCACATGCTCTGTTCTAATTGGTCGAAGCGCCCGCATGACCGGATCGATGCGTGGAGAGTGGCTACGACTCCCACACCGCGGCCTGGCCATGCAGACGTAGGCACTTCCTCTCTTCTCTTCTTGTCCATCTGGGCTTAATCCCGTACCTTTCGCGCGGGTGTGCATGCTATAAATTTCGTAAGCGCGATTAATTTGCTCTCTAAGAATTTTGAGGTTAGCGCGATCAGTGAGGGTCGGCTAATGAGCAAGTTGGAAGGTGAGTGAGTGTGAGAGTTGGGTGATCCGACGAGCTGGTGTCGGGTATGCGAGGTTGATGTGCGGGGCCGCGACGGACTGTGGCGCACAGGCGAACCTAGCTTGCATGCTTGAAGCAAGCGGGGTGACAACTCTGTATGGATACGAGGCGACGGACTGCCGGTATCGTGGGGATTCGTGGGTATTGATGCGCGGCGATGGACTGCCCGCAGCAGGAGAGAGAGAGAAGGAAAGAGAGCAGTGGTGTGGGTGTGGGATATGGCTTCCTTTTGTTGTTCCTTTCATTCCTTCTTATGTCCATCTATATAATTTTGAGTTCTGATATGGCCGATCTCTTTATTGCGGCCCTTCTCTTTCGAACTTCTCTTGTATATTGTCTCGGATTTTCCTTGATGTTTTGCTCAGTATGTATGCATGGATTGAATGTAGGATCTCTTTTGTTAGCGATTTTTTCGATCTGTTTTCACGATGCATGTTGTTTCTGACCAGTGTTTGCCTGCATGAGCTATGCAATCAGGCCTGATGGGGAATGCTCACTTTGGATGTTTGAAGTCTAACTGTTGCGTCACCTATATGGCATGTAGTGATTGGTAGGATAATTGCATTTATGGTTGAATGCGACCTACACACGGAACCAATCGGTTGCTCCTTACGTACACGTGTGCGTACGATCGCGATCTCGAGAAAACCGAGTCGCCACGTGCGCACTCGCCTGCACAAGTCAGCCTTAACCGCGTGTAAGGATGTGGGGGATGCTACTTACTAAACAGACATGGCTACCAGATCTCCTTCCGGTGCTACGAAACTCTGAGGGATCCGGAATATCGCGAGTACTGGGAAGGCGACCAACTTAGATGACGGGGAAATTTAAGAAATCCGGAATTCCCTTGCCTAACAGAAAACAATCGCTTATGCGCAAGGGATTTTCACTGTGCCATAATTAACGACCCCCGGTGTCCCGACTACCCGGAAACGTATAACACACAATATTTCATATCCCCCGGCTTCGTCGTTATTACTACCAGCTTCCCTCCCTTCCATATCCTCCTCCCGTATCACCAACTCACAGTAGTACCGTGGAATTTCATAGCTCGCTACTGGCCAAGCCCGCCGTGCGAAGGTTGTCGATATCACCGGGCGCGCCGAGCTTCGGAAACTACCCGACAGGCCCGAACCGAAGCTGAGCGGCGATTGCACAGCCTCCACGTACGGCCTGCCTCGGCGGAACCCGAGCCTGTTACGGACAGCACCGACAATTGGCCAAATCGCGCGACCAACTCCAAAGACGAAATCAGCGGCGATGGTGATTCCTTTCTCATTTTGGCCTTAAGCGTTAAACCTGTTGGCAGGGGCAATGTTGTTGGGATTTTGTTCGAGAAAGCAAGAGTGTTTAAATCTATTGGTACGGTGATAACCGGAAAAGTGTCCCAGAATCGTAGCCGGAGATGCACTACGCATGCCATCTGCCTTATGTTGCACGACATCAGCATCCTCCCTCCTAAGTACGCCCTTTTTGCACCTGTACCCCTGGAACTTGCCACAAGAGATCTCAGTTCCGACCTGGGACTCCACCCGCACTTTCCTAAAATCCTTGGCACACCCCTTTTTCGCACTTCCGACCCCCATCCCATTCCGATCAGGAAGTCGCGCTGGGCGTGAGGTTTTGGGCGTCACAGGCCGGCGGAATGCACGCGGCGTGCCTGTCGAGAGTAGCATTCTGACACCTGTCGGCCATTCTTCAAAAGCCGGTGTGGCAATGCCAACCTTTCGAAAACCTGTTTTTTCACAGCCTGTGTGGCGAGGCTCTTTTTCGCCCTTGGCCACACTCTTGAACCTGCAACTCTTGTCCACACTACTACGCATAAAAGATGCGCCTTTGTCCGAAGGACCAAAGGTCCAAAACACAAAAAGAGATGCCAATGGGTTTTTGTTTTTTGTTCAGTATTGGGCCTGAAACCTCTTGAAAATGGAGGTTCCTTTCCAGTGCTCAGACCAGCACACTTGAAACCATGAGCACACTTGAAACCTAAAGCCTAAAGTTTTGCGGCCTGGGGATTCCAAGCTTTTCAAGAGCAACTATTGAAACCTGTTTCTGACAGCTCTTGAAACACTAGAAAGCCAGTTTAGAGCTAACACCTTCAAGAGGCTGTGGGGGTGCAGAGACTCTTGAAAGTACTCTTTTCAAGAGTGGTGTGCAGAGGCCCTTATAGCATGGGCCTCACTGCAGGACTCCCTCAAATGTGCAAAATGAGACCGCCGCCAGAACATGGAAAGATGCATTCACATCTTTTTCCTTTTTTTTTTTTCTTTTTTTTTCTTCTCTTTTTTTTTTCCTTTTTTGTCTTTTGAGGATGTGGAGAGGAGTGGAGCGAGGCCCCATTGTTGAGTATGAGTCCCTTACCCGACGGAGGTTTTGAGATTTAGTGTCAGATCCCGCTACCCTGGATTATTCATTTTTCACCCTCGATTACGAAGATCAACGGTCAGAAATGAACAATAGGGACTGGGGGGATCTGGCCCTTATAGATGCGAAAATGAGATTGAGATTAGGGGCCTACCTAGTTGCGCGACTCCGCAACTGGACAAACGTTTTGTACAGATGCATTTAAAATGTTGGCGGATGGCGGGCGGTGCAAGCAGGGCCCGGGGCACGGTGCGACGACAACTCCAAGGGGTGAGGTCCCACTAGCCAAGTGGTCGGGAATTAAGTCAAGCGCCCGAATCTGGACTGGTTTGCAGCTCAGATGCAGAAAAGGCAGACAAATCCCGTTTTTCTGCACTTGTCCCAAAAGACGTCCAGGTTCAGGCGTGGGACTACGTCCCAGAAGAAAGGTGTGCGTGTCACTTTCAGGAGGAGATAGATCACGGTATCCTGGTGATTCTTAGTTTCCTCTTTGGGCGGAGGATAATTGAGTTTCCTCTTTGGGTGGCGGATGATTGACTTTCCTCTTTTGGGCGGAGGGATGGGTGAGTTTCCTCTTTGGGCAGAGAAATTGATTAGAGAATGTTTGCCAAATACTTGGGGCTCCTCTCTGCCTTCAGCCTTGGGGGCATATCCGATTTTCTAATCACAGCCAGACGTGCGTGCATCTGGCCGCAATCACGTCCAGAACTCAGTCGAAAATGTCCTAGTTTGAGTATGCCCTGAGA
>BFEA01000002.1:8592755-8615590 GCA_003427395.1 Chara braunii
TTCGCTCGCTCATCTTCTAATGTGAATGATTATGCATGTTTGAGAATGGTTGCCTGATGGGTCGGCGCTTTTATTAGACTCGGAGTAACGGGGCATGGGTGCATAGTACATGGAACACTTGACCATATATGGCTGACATTTTTGCACCTTCAGCGGCGAGTAATTGCGAATGCTTTGTCATTGATGATTTGGTCTTTGATTCGGCTGAAGGGCTATGGCAAGTGGGTTGAGATTGAGTTGTTGGTTAGAACAATATTGTTGGGATTTTGTTCGAGAATGCGAGAGTGTTTAGATCTGATGATGATGTGATTCTGAGCGGATCTTCACTCCATAATACGTTCCGCGTACCTTCTGCCCGGAAAGCGATTTGCCTCCTCGAAAGGAAGCAGGGCGCTACGTACGACCTGCATACGTGGATCACTAGCTATGTCCCACTTGATGTAGGTACCGCCCCTGCGATCATTGTATGAAACTTTCTGGGCGAAACCATAGACTATTGCAAGCTCTCTCTCTCTCTCTCTGTGAGAAACAAAAGATGTTCCCACTTTGCTTTGCATGTTTCAGATAGATAAAGGCAAAACCCGATCGATAAACGGGGATTAACGATGAACGGTTATTGATTGATTTCCCATGTGGAGTGAAGGCCCCAATCCGACTGGGCGCCGGCCTCTCGTACTCCCGCCACGTCCCTTTCCGTACAACGAGAATAGGACACGTGTATGCGAGTGGAACGTACGAGAAACCGTCGCCAAGATCGGCGGCCGATATCATTTCCCTCCTGAAACTCGGTGCTCAGGATTTGTCGGAGCGGGCTTTGTCATTATTGATACGCATTTTCCGCCTTATTCACTGCTATTACCGTTTAACGAGTTGATTGTCATTCCGTAGACGGCAGTGGCGCCCCATTGGCCCAACACTCTGTGTAGCGACTGCTGTCGCCTCGAGGGTTATCAATCCAAGGGTTTCCACTACCGCATACGGAGTAAGGACGAACATAAAGAACGAGCTACACGATTGAGACCCTCCACGTCAGATTCTGAGTTGTGCAATGAGCGGTGTCGGGACTTGATCCGAAAACGAGACACTAGAAGTGTACCCGCCCCCTTTCACACTAAGCGAAGGGCAACGGCCCGCTAGGACATTAAACAATATTTTTTGGATTGAATTTCTCGCGTCGAACGTCCCGCGCGCACCCTTTCCTCCCTAAGATATCCGCGTAGTGACGGACCCTCCCCTCTTACTAAGCCGGACCAACACGAGGGATTTCGGTTCTGTCCGTATCCCCACACTCAATTTCTAAAAATCCTTGGCACACCCCATTTTGCTGTCTATCCAGGGCCTCCTTCCGCAATCGAAAACACTCCGAACGAAAGACAACGCAGGGCATGAGGTTGGTATCGGAGCCGACACGTGTCGGTTCTGACGATGGTAAGACGAGCTGGCAAGTGGAAGATCAACTAAACAATCTAATCGCCTCAGTCCTCCTGTCACTCGACAGAGGTCCACCGAAGCTCGAATAGAGATGCCCATGGCTGACGCTAATGGAACACCTCCCCGGGTGATGGTAAGCATCCCCGCTACCTTTCCATTCTACCCCAGCTACACTCATCCGGAGGCATGGCTTGAAGCCGTGCAAGCACAAGGTTATGGCGCCGAGGACCTTCCCCGCGTCATCACCCTGTTACTCCGAAATACCGCGCACGACTGGTTCAGAAGGCACCGATGGGTAGATTGGGACACCTTTAAGAGAGCGTTCCTAGCGCGATTTGACCGGTCAACGAAGATGCTACATGGTTCGTACTGAAGACCCGTCCACAGGAACCAGGGGAACTGTTACCCGACTTCGTGGATCGATTTCATACCGCCTTAGACAAATCAGGACGGGAAGGAAATGCTCCTCGAGATCTGTTCATCGATCATCTCCGCAATCCCGTGTTGAAGGCGAAGCTGCAGAAAAAGGTACCTCCCAAGACGAACCAACTGTCCGTTATTATAGCCAAAGCCCTCGAGCGAGATCTGCTGGACACGCGTAAGTATATTAGTCAGGGAGAAGAAGACATTTCGAACACGATCCAAGACGTGGGTGCTAAGCGGCGGTCATGGCTCAGAGCGGTGGGACGGTTTTACCGTCGTCCCGATCACGACGATCAGGACGGCCCCGCCCCTGATCCCTACCTGTATCACTCCCTACCTCTCACGAAACCCCCTCTTCCTCCCAAAGTTGCGGCTGTGAACACAGTCATGACTCAAGACGCCACATCAGTACCTATCACCAACATGCATTTGGCTCAGATGATTCATACCGCTATGACTAAACAGTCTGAGTGGATGAATAATCTGCTTCAGATCCAGGCTTCTCAGATGGATCGTCTGGAATAGATCATGACAAAACTAATGAAGACTAATTCCAACCCTTCCCGCCCTGTTTCCACTCAGTACCCGCTGCTGACCGCCCCTCCTGCAGTGGGACTAGCTCCTCCTCCCGCTCCCCTTCATATGGCTAATCCAGCGGGGAGGATCGAATGCTACAACTGTAAACAGCCGGGACACTTCGCACGAGAATGCCCCCAGCCGAAACGCAATCAACCTCCACCTGCAGCCGCGCCTGTGGCTTTGAATCAAGGCCGAGTGGCCACAGTATTGGAAGCCGTGAGGGAAGCTTCCCCCTTCGTGGCCGATCAACCACCCTCAATCGATCCTGTTGCGTTTACATCGGGATCATCTTCTGAAGCCACGGATGTCGTCGATCCAGCCGAGTACCTTCATTTTGCAGGACTGATCGGAGCGATCCGACCCGCCAAAGACGAACTCGATTGGGTCGAGCGCACATCGGAGCCAGGACCACAGTTTCAAACAGGAGAGATCGATGTCCTACAAACACTCAAACAGCTAGACATCCGAGTGTCGGTCCCCGTAGGACAGCTGCTGACCATATCTAAGGCTGCAAATGACAAGCTTCTGCAGCAACGTCAGAAGAATCAAAAGCGCTTTACCTACCAGCGCGTTCAGGGTATGCTGAAGAAGAAGAAAAAAGATGAGAACGAGGCGAGTCCTCCCCCTGCGATCGAAGCTGACACACCTGAAACGGCAAGAATCGCCGCCATTTCTTACGCCGAGAGAGATCATTTTGTGCGTGTCTGATCGGTCCTATGGAAAAGCGCTGAGTGTGATTGCGAGGTTTGGGGTAAACCATTTGATGCGCTTATTGACACCGGATCATCAGCCGTAGCTATATCCCTGGACACAGTCAGAAAGACGGGCCGACTAAATTCGATCCTCCCCCTACCAGGGAAGGACAACTATGTCTCGGCCGATGAAGAAGCCATGAACATCGTAAGGATCATTGAGAACGTCGCGGTCAAGGTAGGCCGAGTACACGTGCTAGTTAACGCGTTAGTTATCGACGTACACTCTTACTCGGTACTGTTGGGACTGCCTGGGCGATGGCGGTAGGAGCACGAATACACTTTGATTCTAAACAACTCGTCCTGACGCATAGGGGGGGAAACCTCAAGCACTACCAGTACGAATCTCTACTCGATCCCCGATGAAAAATCCTAGTATTGTCCGAATAGGAATGATCCTGATCCCGGGCCCAGAAGAGTCTCCCCCGAACAATGATGAAAAACAGCACCTTGCGTGGGAAGACGAGTTCGACGAACGCGATTACGAGGAAGAACTGAACGATATGCCTAGTGAAAAAGAATGAGAACTATTAGTCGAAATGTTCGGTTGCGAAACTAAAGAAGAATTTCGAATGATCCCCGCAACCGCCCAAACATTCGATCTGAGCTCGATAAGTAGTGAGCCGAGCTGTATTTTGTCCGCAGAAAAACGGATCCCCCCCCACGACATTCCTGGGAGAACCAATCTTGCAAATTTCAAACATGGCTGATCTCTTGGAACCCCCTCGCACGTTATACGAGGGCGCGCTTTCACTCCGGGCTAGGTATCAACAAATGAGCCAATATCTGGATCTTTCTGTTTCTCCGCCTAGATCACTACTCACGCAAGGAGCCATGATCGCTTTGATCAAACAAGAAGCCGAGGCTCCGATAGATGATGTTTCAGATCTCATGCAGGAAATGACCGGGTTAACAGGGTTGGAGATAGCGCAAAACACCGCCGACTCTAAAACCGATGCCGAAATTAAGGAGACTGAGATGATCAGCCCAATCGAATCACAGATGATCGCCACCGTCTTCTCGGTCAGAACTAGTAGTTCCATGTTCTCCAGCGTGCACGACAAGCAATCACGAAGGATGGATTGGATCGAGATGCCCCTTAACATCGCTGACAACTCCGTGATTGCAATACCCAGTCATGTCCCCCAAGAAATCCAAAGATCCTTGATTAATGTTTTGCATGGGTATGCAGAGGTACTGAGTGTGCATGACAACGATATTGGACTATCTAACGTGATTGAGCATGCGATCCTCACGGGGGACCATCCACCGATTAGCTGCGCTCCCTATCAATATTCGCCAGCGCAGAGAGCGGCCGTGTTTCAAAGGATCAAGGAGTTTGAAGCTAATGGATGGATCGAACCCGCTATCGGACCGTGGTCGTTTCCGGTAGTGATTGTGCCAAAAAAGGCAGGAGGAATTCGCATATGCATCGATTATCGAAAACTGAACGATATCACGATTAAGGATGTGTATCCCCTCCCCCAGATCGATGAGTTGCTGAATGTTATCGGTAGCGCTCGATTTTTCAGTAAATTTGATATTCGCCATGGGTTCCACCATCTCCTTGTTCGAAAAGAAGACCGCCCGAAAACGGCGTTCATTCTTTTCGAAGGGACTTGGCAATGGGTTCGATGTCTGATGGGGATTTGCCACGCCCCAACCACGTTTCAGCGCGCGACGAACGTGGCCTTCCAGAACTGTGTGCGAAAAACGCGGCTGGTGCAGAGCATAATCAATTACTGTGTGATTGCGTGCATGGATGATATCCTTGTGTTTTCAAGTTCCTATGAGGAGCACATGCAGCACATTGAATGGACCTTACACGCACTGAAGGATGCAGGATTCAAAGTGGCTGTTGAGAAGTCCCAGTTTTTCCTCACTGAGATCTCCTTCCTCGGCCACGTAGTAACGGACCAAGGATTGCAACCGGAGCCTAAGAAAATGACAGTCGTGAAAGACGCGCCAGTACCGATATCCGTAACACAAGTGCGTGCCTTTTTGGGTTTGGCATCGTACTATCGAAGGTTCATCAAGGGGTTTTCAGCGACCGCGGGACCACTCACGAACCTGTTGAAAAAGGATCATCAAGGGGTTTCCCTCGAATATCCAGGGAAACGGCGCCGCAAGCTTTACTTTTTGGAAAGTTGCGACTGCATGCAAGCCGCATATTGTATTCTTTGGCTGGGACATGCAATGGGGGTTTAGACCACCACTGCCTCTGAGCCTCGTTTTGCCGAGACGGGAAAAAGAACTGTGCGTCAAGCTTTGCTGAAGCGCCAACATGCCTTTTCTTTGTTTGTTTTGGGTGGCAGTGCCATTTTGGTCTCGTGACGCCTGGCCTCCGAAGAATGCGGTATAGGTTATATTTTTCATTCCAAGTTTGCATGTGAAAGGTAGTGGGGGTTTAAGAAAAACACAGTTAGAGGCTCGCGAGCCTTGGAAGGTAAAGTTTGTTTGTTCTTTTTTTTTTTTTGTTTTAAGCCTAGGGTGGTGTTGTAGAGGCCAAAGACCAGACCCGGGGTGATTGCTGGTAGCGGCAGCCAATGGTTGTCCTGACATGATAGGCCACCTACCCTACCGATCCCCTCGTTAATACTCCCAGCACACCCCCTATCCCTACTATCCTACCTTAGTGTGACCAGCACTCAGGACCATCACCCTACCAGTATTGAGGGCGACTTGGACCAGACAGCAGTGGCAAGCACCAGGGCTGGGCCAACCTCCCAGCCCTAATGGAAGCGGAACCAGATGAGCCTTGCCGTACGGGAACTTCGGACGCCAGGTTCATGCAATCTTCTACAGGCCCAATTCAAAGAGTCTACCCAACATGATTACTTAAGCACCAGGCCAGCGACCGCGGACACATCCTACCGTCCTTCCCCTAATTACCCAAGGCTAGGCGGAACTCAGACTAGCTGGAGCGACTTATATCCCTACCATACCCTAGCCATGCATGAGTAGACCCCATCATATACATGGTAGACCCCCTAGCCCAGTATCGTAGTTGTGTGTATATGTGTGTAGCCAGAGGCTATGTATGTTTGTATAACCCCATAGGGCCATATTTTTGTGTTTGCCCGAACACTATGTGTGACTGTATAGCGAGATATGTGTGCTCGAAGGCCAGATATGTGCAATACTATGTAGAGGGAACTATGTGTTTGTTTTTTTAAAGAGATGACAAGAGGCTGAACGGTCGCAGCGCTACCGGGAGCGCTGCGCCCCGCCCACGAAGTTGAGCCACGCTTGAAAAAGCCACGTTCACACTGAGTTGGGTACAGCCCGAGGTTGAGGCGACGGGGCGGTGAAAGAATTGTGATGGGCGCGAGATATGATGCGTTTAGGAGGGGCGCGCTGCTGGTGGATGGTGATGGCGATCGATGCGAATGGATGATCGAGCCTCGATGGGCAGTAGAGCGCAAAGGGTAGCAACTATGGTGTTTGTAAGTGAGGGGGCAGACATGATGTGGGCGTGGCAACGCGGCAAATGAAAGCAGCTATGGTGTTTGTAAGCGAGGGGGCAGACAGGATGTGAGTGTATTTTCTGCAGCTATGGTGTTCGTAAGCGAGGGGGAAGACAGAATGTGAGTGTGGCAACACTGTGGCAATCTCTTTTCAGGATGAGCGCCATCTTCTGCGCAATGGTACTGAGGGGGTTGGAGGTGAGGGGAGGGTGGAGAAGAAGGGGCCGGGCCCAATTGCACCAATGCGCCCGTTCTTGTGGGAAAGTTGGGACCACGGCGGTTGGTAGGACACGCCATAGCGAGCGTGGAAAATAACGGCTGATGGAGCTTTTTTTTTTTTTTTTTTTTGATGACGGAACTAGGCGGGGAATTTTTGGCGCGATTACCGCATGGGGAATCCTTTTTGAATTTCTTTTTGAATTTTGAACCTACACAGGTTCTCATAATTTCTTCTTGCAATTAGGATTTTAATTAGGCCAGGGATTTGGGAGCGTCGTAATTTTTGGCTGTAACTGCACGATGCTCCCTACTCGCGCACGCATTGCTGCGTCTTGTCTTGCGCTCTACTCCCGCCTCCTAAATTCTAATCGCAACTGTAATCTCTTCTTGCTCCTTCTTGGCAAGCGCAGGTGTAACTGTAATCTGCTCCCTCCTTGATCCTTTTTAGCGCAATACTCTGCACCTCTTTCCTGTCTATCTCATTGGCCAAGCAGGTGCATGACTGGATCGATGTGTGGAGAGCTGTGACGAACTGTTTTCTGTAACCGCGCGACTTTCTGCGCGAGGCTACTTCGGGGGTTGATCAACAGGAGCCCGTCCAATTACATGAATGCCCTCGTTTTTTTTGGGAAAGGGGGTGGTCCCACGACGGTTGGTAGTCGATCACGCCTTAGCAAGCGCGGAAAATAACTGTTGCCATAACTTCTTTCTTATTTTGCTGTGGTGAATGGGAATTTTGCGCGATCATCGCACGGGAATGTCGTTTCGAATTTTCAACTAATGTTGAGCCTCCGCAGGCTCTCGGAATTTCCTTTTTCTTTCGAATTGCTTTTTGCAATTAGGATTTAAACTAGGCTAGGAATTCGGGCGCATCGCAATCTTGTCGGCAACTGCACGACGCTTCTTGCTTGCGCACACCCTGCCGCGTAAGGATCTGTGCTTTGGCTTTTCCGCGCCTTAAATCTCACGTGTAACTGTAAGCCTCTTCTTGGCAGAGCACAAATGTAACTGTAATCCCCTCCTTGATATCTTCGTCGTGCCCCTCCGCGCGCTTATTCTTCCCAATTCTTATTGGCCTTAGCGATGCATGACTGGATTGATGCGTGGAGAGTGGCTACGTCCTCCACGCCACGGCCTGACCATGCAGCCGTAGGCACTTCCTTCTTCCTCCCTCCCATTCAGGCACAATCCCGAGTATCTCGCGCGGACGCTCACGCTATAAGTATGGCAAGCGCAATTAACTCGCTCTCTAATAAATTTTGGAGTCAGCGTGGTCGAGCAGATCGGCTAACAGGAAGGAGCAAAAGGTGAGCAGAGAGAGTTGGGCGATCCGACGGGCTGGTGCTGGGTATGCGGGGTTGACGTGTGGCCGCGACGGACTGTGGCACACGGGCGAACCTGGCTTGCATGTTCAGACCAAGCGGGGTGACAACTCTGTGTAGGTGCGAGGCGACGGACTGTCCACATCGGGATGGTGTGTGTGTGTGTGTGTGTGTGTGTGTGTGTGAGAGAGAGAGAGAGAGAGAGAGAGAGAGAGAGAGAGAGAGAGAGAGAGAGAGAGAGANTGTGTGTGTGTGTGTGTGTGTGAGAGAGAGAGAGAGAGAGAGAGAGAGAGAGAGAGAGAGAGAGAGAGAGAGAGAGAGAGAGAGAGAGACATGATGTGATGGAATGGTGTTTTTTTTCTTCGATTCTTTTGAGTAATTTTGATGCCTGGCGCAAGCCGTCTTGTTTTTGGGTCGACCATTCTTGGACTTTTCTTCTTTTATGAAACGATGTGTGATTTTCTCTTCTTCGCCCCTTTTTCCCTCCATTTGAATTTTCAACTTGATTGATTGATTATCTGCACTCGGTCCATGTATGTTTGAAGCTTGATGCATGAGTGTTTGTCGTTTCTCCGTCATATGTAATAGGTGTGAGCATGTTAGTTGGTTGGACGCCTGTTTCACGCTAAGTTCGCCGGTAACATCTTCGGATCGACATGTCGATGTACATGTACCCAAGACTGGATTACTGGCAATCCCCGACTTGATCGACGAAAGATCATGTGCACCCACGCGTACAAGCGACCGAAGAAGGTCGTTACGTAGACGTGTGTCTACCGGACCTGCCCCCGATCCGACCCTCCTTCCCCTTCCCTCATCGCGGCTGAGCACCCCGGATGCATGCAGTATGAATATCGAAACCCCTTTTCGGATCATTGGCCGCGAGTGCCTGAGGGATCGCGAGTTCCGGGAGTATTGGGAGCACGCGTGTCTGTCTGCCCGACCGAGGGCGGAGCCCCTGGAATCTCCATACCCGACGGGAACCGAACGTATTTGCGAGTGGGATATTGGTCAGGCCTTGGAACGTATTCCCCACCTCCCCGAATATCCCAGCCCATACACGTGTTAGATCGTCGCTGGGCCCGGCATCACTAGCCTATGGTTGGAGTTCGTGAGCGAAAGGGGAGGAGCTAGAACTGGAGGATGGGAGGTAGTAAGGGGGCTCTCAACCAGGGGGGGGTTGTTTGTTAAGGTAAGTAGGTTAGAAGTATGATGCTGGGACAACACAGGCCGGTGCTGGAGTTTTTGCTCTGTGACCTAGGGGGAGCTCGAGGCCCGTGGAGTTATGCTGAGGGTGGAAGGCATAACCAGACCGTCAGACATAGCCGGCGCCGGGGTATTAACCCTGTAACCTGGTGTCAGGGGCTTGCGGCTAAGGGAGATGTCAAGGGAGGAAGGCACTTCCTGTCCGTCAGAACTAGGTTGGTCGGTACTGGGGAAGGTTCTGGTGCCCTGTTACCCTGTTACCTGCGTCATCTTTCATTCCCCCCCCCCCCCCCCCCTCCTTTTTTTTGAATTTTGGTATTTTTGCAAACAGGCCGACGAGGCCTCTTTTTGTATTTCCATGAATTAATGTGCGTTGTTYGTAATCAGGGAAGCCCGTCCTTCTCATGACCTTCGTCATTTGGATCGGTTTTTGGAATTTCATCTTTTCGCAATTCGGGAAATACATGGGAATTACAGGCGCCTTAGCGAGTGCGCTAGGAATTTGGGTCGACGGTTAGGAATTCCGGAATGAGTGGAACCTGACGTGTCTTTTCTTGTGCATGAATGTTCTCGATTTCGTCTTGGAAAACTCAGGGAATTTTCGTAAGAATCTGAATAGGTATAGGACTTTTTCCCTCGCTCGCTCTACGTGTGGATATGGTACTTTTCAATTTTGAATTAGCTGTAACTGTTTCGGTGCCCTTTTTGCCTCCGCGTCGGCGCCATGCATGCGAACCTCCCCTCCCTGCTTTCCTCACTACCTTCGACACTCTCTTCTTCGCGCTCTCGCTCCTTCTCTCTTTGTAACTGTTTTCCATCTCTCCCTCGCCTCGCGCGCCTTTTCTCTTTCTTGATCGTTTGAATCTTGGTTCCGTTTCGCGCTATCCTTCACGCTCTTCTTCTTCCCGCTCTAAACCTTGCGCCGGAATACCCTGACGATTTCATCCTCCTCCCCTTTAGCCAAGGAGACACGTCGTGTAAGAAGGATATTCCTGCTACATGACGATTCTGATTGGCTACGATTGGGCTCCGAAGGATCGACATGGCTTTCGACGGGCGATTATCCCTGAACCTCCCCCTACCCCTCCCTACCTCGGTCCTAACCCTTCCGCAACTATAAATTTCGCAAGTGCTCCCGAAAATCTCTCTCTCAACGCATCTGCCAACTTTCGGGAAGCAGTGGCTAGAGGGTGTGTGTAAAGGGCGAGTTGAAGAATTCTGACGGCCTGACTTTAGTCATGTCGGCTGTGCATTGGATCGCCCGTCGGATTGTGGGATCCGAGCCAGACCGTTCAGAGACTAAGTTGGTGGGGTGACGATTTTTTATGGTGGATTAGCACGTGACGACTGGGATTGTCACTGCTCGTGAGAGGTTAGAATCGGGAGTTGAGTGAATGCATTGCTTGGGACCATGGTGGAATCTTATGGTGGAAGCGCCTCTTTTTGTCCCAAAATTTGTATCTTCGAGCGTGAGTTCTGATCACTCGGCTTGTAAGCCGGAATTTCCCTTGACAAGATCGCCGGACATTTTGTGATTGCTTTCTACTCTTTCCTTCCCTCTGATCTGCGTCTATTCTCCCTCACTCTCTCCTTCTGTTATGTTTGTTAAAATGGATGGATTATAGTAACTTTGCTTCTCTCACTTTGATATGTGCATGCGGTGGGTCGTATTACAGAGCTTGTTGTAACATGACTGGGATGATGATTGGCTGATCGACTGGATGATCTGGCTGCTTAGAGTGTCGAACGAATGATGTATGGTTAGGAAGAATTTATGTGCTTGCTTTTGTTGCCATGAGGACTGACGGCCCCAACACGACCGGGCGCCAGCTTCTTATGCCCCCCCCGCGCCCCTTCCCGTACAATGAGGAAAGGACACGTGTATGCGAGTGGGACGTATGAGAAGCGATCGCTAAGATCGGCGGGCGCTACTACGTTCCTCCCGAAACTGAGTGTTCCGGATTCGTCAGTGCGGGTTTTGTCATTGATACGCACTTTCCGCCCTGTTCGTTGTTGTTGCCATTTAATGAGTGATCGTCATCCCGTGGACGACAATAGAGCCTCATTGGCCTAACACTCTGTGCAGCGATTGTCGCCGCTTCGAGCGTTACCGAGCCAAGGGTTTCCACTACCGCACGCGTAGCGAGGACGAGCATAAGGAGAGGGCTACTCGATTGAAGCCCTCCACGTCGGACTCGGAGTTGTGTAACGAGCGTCGACGAGACCTCATCTGTAAACGGGATACCACTCGTGTACCCGCCCCCTTTCACGCGAAACGAAGAGCGACAGCTCGCTGGGAAGTTCAGGGATACTTTTTGGATTGAATTTCTCATAGTCGCGAGCCCCACGCGCGCCTCTCTCTCCCCTAAACCCGCCCGGCGACGGACCTCCTTCTTACTAGGGTCGGACCAACGCGGGGGATTTCAGTTCTGCCTGTGTCCCCACGCTCAACTTTTCCAAAAATCCTTGGCACACCCCATCTTCGCTGTCTTCCCGGGGCCCTTCCGCAAACCAAAACGCTCCGACCGGGAAGCAGCGCAGGGCGTGAGGTTAGAGCGTCACAGGTATGCGATCAAGTGAGTTCTGGTACGAGGACTGAAAGCCTGGACAGACGTTTCGTCTGATGAGGGGGGCACAAGGACTGGCTAGGCGGAGAGAGGGAGGGATGGGTGGCCAAGGTGTCATGGACTGGCCGCCAACCTGAAAGGGAAGCGCAGGGAGAACCCCGGACAGAGATAGTAAGAGACTACCAGCTGATCTTTCACGAATGGACCACAATTGATCCCGGCACCCCGCTACGACCTGCTCAGGACTTCGCAGATCCCTTCCCACCCCACCCGCTGGCCCTGGCCGAAATACTACCAGTTGCATGAGACCCGACTTTCAGCAGATGAAGCAGGCTTTATAGGTAGCGATAGGTAGCAGCCTTGCTTAAAAAAAAAAAAGATAGGTAGCGACTGAGGGACGCTGGACCCGGTTTCCAGCAGGTTTCCAGGAGGTTCCCAGCAGGTTCAGTAGACTTCACTGGTGCCCCCTCCCCCATATCCCTGCCTATCCCTGTCCTCTTCAATGCATGGCCAATACTGGTGCTATCCCTGCTTATCTCTGTCCTCTTCAATACATTGTCAGTTTGGTTTGGAAGAGTTTGGAAGAGTAGTTGGGATAAGGGATGCTGGAGAGTTATCGGACGCCTGTTTCCCCTGTTCTTCTTGGCTTACTCTTTAGTTCTTTTAGTTCCCTTAGTTCTTTTTGGCCTGCTCAGTCAATCCCCTGGGCTGCTGGGTATTTAACGCTGACATGTCCCACAATCCTCACTTTTCTCAGATATTCTAAATTTGGTCCCACAATACTCACTTTGCTCAGATATTCTAATTTTGGTATATGGGACACGGGACGCCGTGAGGATAGTAGGTGGAGGGCAGGAGCTAGGGGAGGGAGGGAGATTCCACTGGTGCCCCCTGGTGGTTCTCCCCCCAGTACCCGAAGGTGCTGCAGGTTAGGTGGGAAGAGTAAAGTTAGATTTGGGACGCTGGACCCGGTTTCCAGCCCAAGGGTCCTCCTCAAGGATGTACTGTTTGATACTGTTTTGTACAGATGTATTCATGGGACGCTGGGCCCGGTTCCCAAAAAAAAAAAAAAAAAGAGTAGTGGAGTGAGGGGCCTATTTACTGTGCTGGACCAGTGTCCGGATTTGGTCTAGGGCCTCACCGTCTTCCACCCTCGCCCCATCTATCTCAAGACAGCATCTTCTCCACCATGTAGTCCACAGGATACTCCGTCTGCCTAGGCTGAACATATTTCCTTGAATGTCTTCCCCCTGGTTGGAGGGTAATACCCTAAGAGAAGGGCCCTCCAGTCCCATGGCCAGACTGCCCCAGGAACTATGTGACGCCAAATCCTGTCCCAACTTCTCCATAATAGCACTGATGCGGGGCATTGGAGGAATAGATGTTCGATGGTCTCAACCCTCTTTCTCCCTGGGTAGCTTAGGAGGCATTTATGGCACCACGGTAACGCCTTCCCTTGTTGTTCCAGGCGGGTATGGTCTATCAGCCAATCGTTGGTTGGTAGGCACCTGTGCTCAATCTGCCACTGGAGGGCGGAAATTTTAGCGGGTCTTCTRTTSTAGTGTGCAAACCACCRGATGGGTTTTAGGAGACTGCGGTCTATATTGAGGTGACGRTACCATCTGTCTTCAAYACGGTCGCGTAATCTGMGTTTGGGTCTGAGCATCCGGTAAGCAGATTTAGATTTTAAGTTGCGTAGTGCCAACGCTTTTGCCTCTCCCTTCCTGGTTGGGATATTCAGGGTCCATTGCCACTCGTCAGGGTCCAGGGGGAGGTCCTCGATTGGAGTCATTGGGCGATACGCCCTCTGGTGATCTCCCTCCGTAATGACCTTGATGTGATAAACTTCCCTTTGGTCCTTCCATATGAAGGGTTGCTGGTTACAATGCAATCTGTCATCCTTTAGAATGGAGAAGGTTTCAACTAGCACGTGTGTGTGGTCTGTGAGGTGCATGTATCCTACCTCCCGCTCGTGGTCAGGCAGCCCTACCCAGTCATCTTCCTTTACGCAGGGGCCTCTTCTAAGAGTGGCGTACCAGTGGAGGGGGAAGTTGTCAATCAGCTCATCCAGTGCCCGTTCAGTGAGGTGACAATATCGCAGAGTTGTTCGTAATCTCTCCGCGCTCTTCCAATTCCTTGCCTTTGTGTCCCAGAGGTCCCCAACCCTTCGTACACCGTGTTTCACCCAGCCTTTCCATAGTGAGTCTGACGCGCACCGTACACACCCTTCGGAATCCGATATTAAGCGGTTTCCGAATAGGGGCTGCCTAAATATTTCTTCCCACCTCTCTGGAACAGGCCGGTTGGGGGGGGGGAGCTTCCTCCATGCACGTATGAGACGCACCCAGTATCTGTCGGTAGGGTCCCCATTGCTGTACTTCCTGGGTAACCTCCAGTACTTGTCTTCCAGCCATACACAGGGATCAATTTCAGGTGGAGATTCCGGGGCGAGGTCAGAGATCTGTGTCTGGGCAAGGGGGACCCATGGGGAGGACGGTGAGAAGATGATAAGGTGAAGCTAGCGAATCGAGAGGGCCTGGAATTGTGTGGCCGGGTCCACAATCCCTAGACCGCCTTTATTCTTGGGTTGGATCATCGAGTCCCACGCTACTCAGCTTATGGTATGGGTGATGTTGCTATCACCTCTCCACAGGAAGGCCGCCAGCTGTTGTTTCGGTGTCTTGAGTCCTCCATTACTCATAGGCCACAGAATGGCCTTATACCACAGTGTGGCCAAGATCCCATTATTGATGACAAGTGCCCGCCCAAAGATGGATGTGCGCTTATTGTTCCATTTTTCAAATTTAATATGTGGAGAAAAGGTTAACCGACCCCCCATTTTTCACCTCAATTTATAAGAAAACCATAAGGTAATCCCAAGCAAACTTCACACCAATCTATAGAGTGCACTTCTTACTAACACATTATAAAAAAAATACCAAAAAAATAAAAATAAAAACACATAAAACAGCGTGCTGGTCCAGTTAGTCACTCGTCGTTCGATGCTGGCCTTCCTTTAGCAGTGATCAGTGCCCCTAGAATTCTCAGGGGGTCCTCAGGGGGGAGCCATGTGATCCGCGGGTTTTCTGGAGGTCTGCCCCCTTGGTGATGCATCCACCATCCCATAGTCTTTTGTCCCCAATTTACAGTCATGTTCGACAGGTGGCATAATTTGTTCGTAAGGTGCTGGATTTCTTCCATGTTAGCCTCGGTTGCTTCTACCATTATGGTAAGGTCATCGGCAAACAAGGAGCAGATAGGTACTGCCTCTTCCNCAGTGATCAGTGCCCCTAGAATTCTCAGGGGGTCCTCAGGGGGGAACCATGTGATCCGCGGGTTTTCTGGAGGTCTGCCCCCTTGGTGGTGCATCCACCATCCCATAGTCTTTTGTCCCCAATTTACAATCATGTCTGACAGACGGCAAAATTTGTTCATAAGGTGCTGGATTTCTTCCATGTTAGCCTCGGTTGCTTCTACCATTATGGTAAGGTCATCGGCAAACAAGGAGCAGATAGGTACTGCCTCTTCCGGGATATTCGCTATCTTAATGCGTGTGAGGTCTTTGTTCTGTCGCGGATTAGCTAATAGAGCTTCCATAATTACCAAGAAGAGATAGGGGGCAATGGGGTCCCCTTGTCTCACTGACCGTTGGAGTTCAAATGGGGGTGCCACAGACCCATTGACCTGAACACAGGTTGTGGCATTATTATGGAGGATCTTGACCCAGCGCCGGAAGGCGGGTCCGAAGTTCATTTTTTCCAAGCACATGTTTAGAAATTTCCAGTCCACGTGGTCATATGCTTTTTCGAAGTCTATAAATATAATGGCCACATTTGCCTGTTTTCGGTGCGCCAATTAGACCACGTTATTGACCAGCAGAATATTTTCTTGGATATTCCTGCCGGACATGAACCCTGTTTGGGATGGGTGAATGGCCTCCTCCAATACTGTCGCCATGCGGTTGGCCAGTGTCCTGGAAAGCATTTTATATACCACTGTGAGTAGCGTAATAGGTCTGTAATTTCTGATGTTCATTTTATCGCCTTTTTTATATAGAAGGGATAACACTCTTTTCCCTACAGTATCCTCCATCTCCCCGGCCTCCCAAACTTTATGGTAATACTCCCAGAGGTCGGTACTAAGATCCGTCCACATGGTTTCCCAAAATTCTTTGGGGAAGCCGTCGATACCAGGGGTCTTTTCTTCCTTCATTTGGAGGAGCACTGTCCATATTTCTTCTTTGGTCAGCTCTGTCTCTAGTTTGTCTCGTTGTTGAGGAGAGATATGTCGGTCCATCGGGAGTAGGAAGTCCTGTATTTCCCGAATCATTTCTTCCCCGCGCGGGGATAGGACTTGGGAGGTGTATAGCTGTTTGAAGAACTTCCTGGTGATTAATGTGCAGTGGGCCGTGTCAGTGGCAATGATGGTGTTGTCATCAGGGTCGAAAAAAGCTTCGATGACTGTTCGCCGTGCTCGTGCGGTGGCCATGGAGAAAAAATGAGTGTCCATGGAGGCCTCATAGGTAAGTTTAGCCATTTTCCCTCTGATTTGGATTCCTTGTCATCTATGCTGTGCATATTGTAGGAGTCGGTCTTTGTTGTTTTGGATAGAGTCTATGAGATGCAGTGATTCCTGTGTGGAGGTGAAGTGTTGTGACTCCGCCTGTTTTTCCAGGGTTATTAGTTCGTTGTGGGTGGTCATTTCAAGTTGTTGTCGCAGGGCCGCTTTAGCTTTGGAGAAGTCCTTGCATTTTTTGGCTAGAAACACAAGGCCGTTGTTGAACCATTCGAGGTGGGACTCAAAAAGGTGCTTTTGTTGGCGCCATAATTCCCATTCGCGTCTTATCATTTGTGAGAATGCTAAGTCCTTAAGCAGGGAGGTATTTAATTTATAGAAACCTGGTCCTTGATCCGGCCTTTTTCTCATTGTTAGTATTATCCCGCAAGTTTTGTGGTCGAGGCCCGGGTGCGGGCCGCGTGGGAGGATAATTGCCCATCACAGGGCTCCCTCCAAATCATTGGACAGTAGGATAAGATCGATTCGAGATTTGGATAGGCGGGCCGGGTTGCCGTCCCGAATGCACGTGAAGGCCCGTACTTGGGGGTGCAAGCGTCAGAATGTATCGAAGACTGAGAGAGTCTCACAGAGGTCTGCTAACATTTGCTCGTCCTCCAGTGCTGCAAAGGAGGGTGATTCTTGGGGACTCCATCTGTCCAGGCCCTTGTCCGGGGTCGCATTGAAGTCTCCTGCTATTATTAGCGGGATACCTTCTGGGACTTGTGTACCAATTTTCCCCAAGAACTCCCTCCTTTCCCCCACAGAGTTGGGTGAGTAGATACAGAGGATACAGAGAAGTTCGAGTTCTAACATTCCCAGGACCGAGGCCCAGCGCCCTTCCACCTCGTCCACAACCAAGTGAACAGGTTGGAACCTAGAGTGAGGGGGATCCAAATTGCCACCCCTGCGGATCTTGGTCTCGGCGCTTGGGCTCCAATGGTCGTATGAGGCCATATTAGCTTATGGGCCCTGTTATGGTCAGGGTTGTTTTGTAGATGAGTTTCTTGTATGCAGATCACGTCCGGCCAGCGTCTGCCTCCTATTCCTCTCAATTGGTCCCAGATGGCCTGACACTTTTCTGGTCTACTCGATGCCAAGCCATTGACATTAATAGAACGCAGGTCTAGGTCGGCTGAGTTGACGCATTTTTTCCATGCCGCATTCCTACAGTATAACGTACTGAGGTCGTCCATTGCTCAGTATCTACCCCCCTGTCTGCCCCTTTGTCTCATAATGGATGCCATTGCCTGACGTCCCATCTATCCAAATGTAGAATTCGTTTTCGCACTATTCGGCATAGGCATTTACATATATCATCCTCGGACCAGTAATCGCCGGCTTTTATGTTTGCGCATTGAAGGTCCAGGAGGGCATTGTGGCTGTACCATCCCAGATCGGCGGATTTGTTGGGTTCAAAGAGCAGGTAGAGGTCGTTCCTAGCCATCTGCTCATCACAGGCGCCAGATCTCGTGCCAAATCTCATACCTGGTGTAGCCCCAGGGGCGAAGTGCTTGGGGATGAAGGCGGACATTTGGTTGGTGAAGATCCTATCGCTCTCCTTGCTGTTACCTTCTTGGGGCGAGAACTCCCACCCTTGTAGTGTCACGCCCCCATATTCCCCTATCGGTGAAAGACCCATCTCCCATTTCCCGTCCACCTTTCTAAGGGGGATTACAAGAACCCCATTCAGCTTAGAAAGTGGCATCTCAAAGAGGCCCCTTTCAATGAGTTGCCTTAACTTGAGTCTTTGTGAGGTCAGTCCTTCTTCGGATGTTCCTGCGCCTTTTGCCCCCGGCTGGCCTTTCTCTTTCTGTGTGGGGGGGTGGAACCGACTCCGGGCGACGGCCAAAATCCATTGGAAGGCATCTGCCCATGTTAAATGGGGAGGGGGGCCGGAAGTTAGCGCGGTCCTTAGGGAGGGGCTATTGTTCAAGAGTCCCACCAGCTCCACATAAGACTTATCCCAGTACTCCTCCCCCTCATGCAGACAGTCCGATTGGAGGTGCTTGAGTATCCAATCTGCCACAACTTGGATTTTCTGATCCAAACTCATTTCGTGCGGAGGGGCGTCGGGGTCTGTTGGATCATTAGGGGGTTCTTCCATCTCCACGTCCGGAGGGGGGGGAGTTGGGTCCACCTCCATCTGCTGTGCTCCAAAGGCGTCCGAGCAGAAATCGGGAGCCAGTGGCCGCACCTCCTCTTGCATGGGTTGTTGTGGCTGTTGCGGTGTTGGGGGCTGTTGCTGTTCCTGTTCGGGCCTACCGGGCAGCGGGGCTTGCGGTTGTTGTGCCTGCTTCGCCTGCTGCGTTTGCTGTGACTGTTGTTCCTCCTGTTGCGGGGTTGGGGACTGTGGGGGCTGTTGCCGTTCCTGATCAGGCTTGCCGGGCAGCAGGATGTGCGGTTGCTGTGCGTTCTGTGCCTGCTGTTTTTGCTGCATCTGTTGTTTCTCCCTCGCCAGCTGCTTCAGGCGTGTCCCCAGAGGGCTTTGCAGAAGGTGCGTCTTTTGTTCCTTGGCACCTTCTATTGCATTCATGCTTCCGTCCTTGGCCACTTCTGTCGCATCCGTGTCTCTCTGCCCCCTTGTCGTATCTATGTCTCCACTACTCTCGATTCCTCAATTTCTGGATTTCTCAATCTCCGAGAGTGGAGCGCCACTCCACATACTCTCCACTGCTCCAGTCTTGAAAACTGATTGAGAGTTGTCGGAGCAGTCTCTTCAAGAGCACTCTCATTTTTTTTTAGAGTGCTCCGCCTGCAGCACTGTAATATTTTGCTTGGAACAGCACACACTGATGAACAAGGTTGTAATCGGGGTGTCCCCTTTACATGCTCCGTAGGAATTCTTGAGGTTTTAGGACACTTTTTTTTTTTTTTTTTTTTTTTGGGACAAAAGCTCCAATCTATTCGTGAGGAGCATCACGTGTTGAGAACCAGGCTCAGCGTTCCTTTGAAATACAACTGAGAATATGTAACATGAAAATTTGAGATACCGGGGCCATTACCGGGCTTTGGCTAAGAAAAATTTGAGTTACCTAACAGGTTACTACGTCAGACTTCAGAAAATTTCAGAAAACCGACTCAAACCCCCCGATCAATCCTCTTTACCACACTCCGGCAGTACTTACTGCAGCCGAGCCACCATCTCTGCTACTGCTGTGCCCTATTTCCGTCCTACGAGCTAGCCCCTTTACTAGTAGGACGCTTGTTATCCAACCATCTACTTGTCCCCCTCACCTCTTTGAGAGAAAAAAAGCAAGACATGTGCACGATTCAGGAAAAAACTCAGACACCCCCAGTCCATCCCCTATCCCCACTCCGGCAAGACTTACTACAGCAGAGCCACCATCTCCACTGCTGCTGTACCCTATTCCCATCCTACCAGCAAGCCCCCTCACTAGTAGGACGCATAATATCCCACTGTCTCCTCCACCCACTCATCCCAATCTCATGAAAATTTGAGATACCGGGGTCATTACCCGGCTTTGGCTAAGAAAGATTTGAGTTACTTAGCAGGTTACTATGTCAGACTTCAGAAAAAATCAGAAAACCGACTCAAACCCCCCCATCAATCCTCTTTACCACACTCCGGCAAGACTTACTGCAGCAGAGCCACCATCTCCGCTGCTGCTGTACCCTAATTCCGTCGTACGAGCTAGCCCCTTTACTAGTAGGACGCTCGTTATCCAGCCATCTACTTGTCCCCCTCACCTCTTTGAAAGAAAAATAAGACATGTGCTCACCCAAAAGACTCAGACCCCCCAATCCCCCCCCGGTACCTCACTCCGGCAAGACTTACTGCAGCAGAGCCACCATCTCTGCTGCTGCTGTGCCCTATTTCCGTCCTACCAGCTAGCCCCCTTGCTAGTAAGACGCGTAATATCCTAGCTTCTCCTTCTCCCACTCACCTCCTGAGTCGGTCAACACGTGCTGGGAACCGGGCCCAGCGTCCCATATTGAAAATTAGGACTAGTCCCTAGAAAATATAGCTTTTTCAAAGAAGTTTTTGCGTTGTGGTTAGATTTGTTCTTGAAAATCGGTTTCAAGGATAAATCGTTAGAGAATCCCCATGGATAGTTTTAAAAGAAAATATGAGGCTGCGCCGTGGATGTTCATCCTTGCTTGGAAATGTCCAAGCTGAAGAAGGTCTGATACCAAGGGAGATGGAGGGAGGCAACAACGCATGGATCCAAAGACGTGTTGCAAAGGAGATTTGAATTCAAAAGTCATACTGGTGTGTGGCCGCTCCCAGGAGTCACGCAGCCAAGGAGACTTGTGAAGACGAGGGTGGAAGGCAGCCCTTGGAGAACTGTGGGGATGGAGGGACGTTTGACAAAAACCATTCAGAAACGTGTCGTGGAGGCCCATAGTAGGCGCAACGTTGTTGATATGTGGCAGCACAACGATGGGGGCGGGCGTGGGGCAGTGTGGCAATCAGACTGTCTCACGACGCGCAGTACAGTGTGGCATTGGCTGTGGCAGCCGTGGTGGTTAAAGCTTTTTTTTTTTTTTTTTTTAAACGCCCCCGCCAGTGTTAGTGGTGCTGAATCTGCTGATAAGAGCAGGCACCACTAGCACCTGGGGAGATGCTCCATCTATTGGTGGGGAGCAGCACGTGCTGGAAAACGGGTCCAGCGTCCCATATACAAAATGAGTTTGGAATGTATGAAAACAGGATTGTGTGATGTTCCTGCCAGCATTGATTACCCTGGGATCCACGGGATTGACTGAGCAGGCTGTTAGAGAGAGGGGGAACCTCTTCGCCCTGAACCCGGCGCCCGATCCCTGCTGCTACACACTAGCTCCTCCCTCCCCCTACTAGTGAAAAAATGAGCAGAAAAAATGAAGCCTGTCAGCATTGATTGCCCTGGAGCCCAGGGGATTGACTGCACAGGTTGTGGGGTGACTTTTGCCAATATCATTCCTGGGCCCTGCTCAAACAGGCACAGAGGGGAATCGGTAGGTGGCAGTTTGAATGATGCGGATGGGACTCCTTCCAGGGGGTGACCGGATGAAGGGGCCCCATCTGCCATTCCCGCTACCCAGCTAGCGAAATCCTCTCCTGTCTCGATTGAGCAGGCCCTCTCTATTCTCTCGATTGAGCAGGCCCTCTCTATTCCCTATTCCCTACTCCCTACCGTACCAGCTTAATTCCATCAATGTATGGCTGGGGAGGGGAAAAGGGTCTGGGAAGTCTGGGGGGGGGGGGGGGGGGATATCGTCAGGGATCATGGTCCAATCGTTCAAACAGAGACGATAGTTCTTCTCTCTGGCTTCCAGTCGATGATCGTCGTCCAATTGCCAGCCATCCCATTGTACACTTGCTATCCCCCCCCCCTCGTTCTGCTTAATTAGAGACAATAACGGTTCATCGGAGAATACATCTCAGCCCACGAAAACAGCGACTCTTTATCCAGGGGATCCGAGACACACCCAACTGCGTGGTGACGTGTGAAGCCATCGTCCAGCTGTGCACAGCGTTGTCTGCCACTGTCATCCCATGCCATAGTGGTGAATCAAAAGGACGGGTCGGACGTGTGCAGATCTGACCGTGTACAACAACGCTACGAACGACTGCTTGTGGGAGAAGATACAATGCCGTGCAGGTTGTTCATACAGATCGCAGCATGATGCACTCCATCCTCGGAGCAAAAGGGGACATACTATAGGGAGCCATGGCACCCTGACCAAATCGTGGCGTAAGCTTTGTCCCAGTGGCCTTCCAAGGAGATGTATGAGAGCGCTCTTCATTCAGTATTGGCCATGCAACATGACGGTGGCGTTGTTGAAGGCGTACCCAAAAAGGATTGTGTTGCAAGCGGTTCGAAGGCATTTACAGGAGCTCTAGGCCTTCAGAAGTTCAGAGAGAAAGGTTTTCATAACTGCTATGGTGCGATTGACTGGACGCATACCTACAGTGACAAGCATGTGAATGCTCCAAGCTAACTACACGCAGCAATACTCCGTGGTGGCGCACATGGTGGTGGATCTGAATTTGCATATTGTGGATGTTCAGGGGAGTGTGTACGATGTCAGCGTGTTGCAGGACTTGCACCGTGGAACCGAACTGAGGTGGGCACATTGTTCACAAGACCTATGGAAACTCCCGGGTGAAGTGTAGATGAGCGACTATCAGTTGGGCACATTGTTCACAGGACCTATGGAAACTCCCGGGTGAAGTGTAGATGAGCGACTATCGGTTGGGCACATTGTTCACATGCCTCCATCTCTACCATATCCTCTCTCTCTCTCTCTCTCTCTCTCTCTCTCTCTCTCTCTCTCTCTCTCTCTCTCTCTCTCTCTCTCTCTCTCTCT
>BFEA01000002.1:8669142-8682126 GCA_003427395.1 Chara braunii
AAAACAACTGTGCAAACAAAAAAAAAAAAAAAAAAAAAAAAAAGAAAACAAGCAAGTAGAAAAGTGAAGTTCCACCTCATCTTTACACGACGTCAACAGAAACCAAAACACAGATAAGAGAAAAAAGAAAAAACAACACATTGATCAACCCCCCGATTTGAAAAGGAGAAAAGAACAAAAGGAAAAAGAAAAAGATTCGGAAAACAATACACTTCTCAGGAGCCACCATCTACCGATAAGCTGTTGACATTCTACCATATTGCCTAGCTTTTCAGTCATCCTTTTTGCTTCACTAGGGAAAAGGAAAAGAGGAAGAAAAAAGAATTAAATAGCAAAACACATCTCAGGAGGCAGCATCAAGCTACTTTGGCGGCTTGCATTCGATCACATCGGGTTGGTTTTCAGTCGTCCGATTGCTCTACTAGGGGGCAACCTGGGGTCATCTCCGTAGCGACTTTTTTTTTTTTTTTTTTTTTTTTTTTCCCGGCGTCGAGCATAGCTTTTGGGATTCCCCCTCCCTCCCAGGCCAAGATGGCCACAGCAGCCCCAACCACATTCCAGCGCCGTTTCTCATCTGTAGTGACAGCCAACACGAAGAATGCAGATAAAAATACATAGTCGAATGGCGCACTGGTCGACCACGAAACCCTCCGTTTTCTGCTGGAATCACCCCAAATTAAAGGGGAAAGAATAGTAAAGAAAATTAAGCAGGACGGAGAGGAAAAGGAAATCACTGTTTGGTGCTACCCGAAGGAAAAAATCGAGTCCACCAATGCCATGTATGCAAAACACGGACTAGTCTTCACCTTCTCCAATACAGGGGCTCGCCTCCCTGAAATCGAGAAACGGAGATGGATCACAAGGACAGTGCAAGGCCATGAAAACATCAGGTCCAGCACTGACAAATTCTCCACCTTAGTTCTCAGCAAGAACATGATGATGGTGGTCTTCAAAGACGCCGATCAGGCATCAAATCTGATCAACAAACACACCACCCTGAACTGCAACGGATCAGTGTGCTCCCTGTCCCGCTGGAAACAGGAGACAGCGCAGAAAGCCATGATCTCACCGGTGACTGCACAAAAACAGAGACTGATGAGTTCAGGGTCCAATTTGACAACATCCCGATCAGAGGACACCCGCTGATCAAAGACCGACTGGAGGTGGAATACCCAAACAACAGTGTTAAAATGGGTACTCCCCACTCCAGAATTTCTCGCTTCACACTGCGACTCCATCACCGCCGTATTGGAAGTGAACACGGAGACGAACCCTGAATTCCCAGAAGAATGGGAATTCTGCATTGGGGAGGAGACGTCATCGGTTACGGTCTCAACGAAAGACGCCCCCATCTGTTTCAGATGCAGAGAGAGAAGCCATCTGGGCACTGATCCAGCGTGCCCAAGATCCCCCGAGCACTCGAAAGAAAAGAAGCTGAGGCAGAACATGCTGGTCAAAATAGAAGAGGCAAAAGGGATCTGGTTCGTTAACGACCAGGACTACGACGGATGGGTATTCGATGACACCATTGATGATCCGAAATGGATCTGGACGTACAACTCGAACCCGTCAACAAAACAGCCAGACATTTTCCCCCCTTCAGATAGTAGATGGCACGCAGTAGGTGCAAAAAAAGTAACAGGAAAAATTCACAAAGACCAGATCATTGACCCAAGGGCAATCAGGGAAGAGAAGAAGCATGAGGATCTGCTGTGGGACATGGAGACAATCCGGATCCAGACAGCAGAAACGTGCCGGAATATCAACATGGACAACAACACACTATTGCAGGAAGCGAAACAAACCCTCGAGCACCGCCACCCCAAACCGGAGATCCCCCCTGCACTCAAAAGGAACGCCTCTCCCTCCACGAAGAACATCCAAGAGGACAGGGCAGGGAAGAAGAGACGGATCAGGAAAGACTCTCAGAAAGGAGCACCCCCCCACAGACGACACGCTTTCCGGGTCAGCCCCGAACTCAACAGCAGCAGACTCCCAGGCAGGTATGGACATGTCGCCAAGCAAATCAAGCCCCGTACCTTGGCTCGAGGAGTACCTGCAGAGAGCAAAGTACGAAAGGGAAAAAGAGTTCGACGTCAGACTGGCCTGCATGAGACACTTGGAGAAGACCGGGAAACCAACCACTGGAAAATGAGTGGCCAGCATCCCGCAATCCAAAAACTTCTTCGACCTGCTACGCATGAACTCCGAACTCTCGGAGTTCAGTGCCTTCAGATACTACGAAAATCTGATAGACTGGTTTTCTTTGAGAACATCAAACACCTCATCCCCAACCCACAACCAATAATCATCGCAGGGGACTGGAACACAACCCTGGACCCAAACATGGACCGGATCTCGAGAACGATACTAATGGGACCCACAAGAGGGGGCACCCGGATTCGAAACCTGATGACCGAATTCGAACTCTGCGACCCCCTCAGGGCACTGCACCCGAACAAGAAAATCTTTTCCCGAATAAGGAGGAACCAAGCCAACCGGACTTCACTGTCCAGGATTGATTTCTTCCTCATATCCGAGAGCCTACTCGGGACAGTCAAARAGRCCGAAATCCTCCCATCAGCAGCCTTCAAAGGACTGGATCACAAACCCATCCAGATGCTGCTCAACTTCAACATACCAGTTCAGACAGGACAAGGATTCTTCAAACTTAACAACTCGCTGTTAAAAACYGAAAGACTGTCGGCGACAGTCCAAGAAAATTGGGCCATCAACAAACAGCGAGAATCAAGGAGGACAAACAGCCACCAGTGGTTCATTGACAGCTACACAGAATTAACACAGACAGTCTYAGCGGAATCAAGAGCTATTGCYAGAGACCGCAAAAGAAGAAGGGAAKAACTYCAATTCGCGACGGCCGYCGCAGAAGAGAATCTGGCGGAGGATCCAACCAGCACTTTCTACCAACAACTACTGGACGACACCAAAGAARAACTAAACGAATGGAGAAGATGGGAACTYAGAGGACTGCAAATACGTGCGAGGATGRCAGACTACGCACTCAACGAGGCTATGACAAAATTCTTYTTCTCCAAAATCAAGGCGAATGCTAGGAACRACATGATAGAGGCACTCAAAGACCCATCGGATGCAGGGAACCCAAAAACAGCAGGCCCTGAGATGGTAGGGATAGYCAGATCCTTTTACGCARATYTGTACGAATCTAAGACCCCCTCACCCCCGACAACAGCGAACCTAGCAGCCCGCCAACTGATGTTGTCATACCTTRAYAAAACCATTTCGACGAATCAGGYGGAAGGCCTGGACAAACCACTGTCTTTGGCCGAATTGCACACARCCTTGAACCRGATGGGAAATRACAAAGCCCCGGGCATCGACGGYCTYTCCAAGGAGTTCTGGAGCAGCTTCTRGCYGACCCTGGGAGAGGACCTAYTCGACTTCTTCAAYGAGAGCCTGCGCAAAGGTGGTCTARGAAAGGAACTAAGCACCARCGTGGTTTCACTGCTGTACAARAAGGGAGACAAAAAAGACCTGAAAAATTACAGACCTATCTCCCTACTAACCRCGCCGTACAAAATCCTCGCCAAGGCGCTTGCWAACARAATCACCAAATTAACGAACAACTGTTTTCACATCGACCRAGYGGGCTTCATSCCRGKTCGATACATATTGGACAACGTCATGACGCTGAACGAGGCARCAAAAAAGATCACAGAAAAACGAATGAAGGCTGYAATCCTATTCTTTGACTTCGAGAAAGCCTACGACCAAGTTAACTGGGATTTTCTCCATGCATGCATGGAGAAAATGGGTGTAGGCCCAAACTTCAGAAGTTGGGTGAGAGTTTTGTACGCAGACGCAACAGGAAGAGTCCAGGTCAATAGATTCCTGTCGATGACCTACCCAATTTCACGTTTAGTCAGACAAGGCGACCCACTGACTCCTCCCATATTCCTATTCATTATGGAAGCCATAACTTCCTTTCTCCTCAAAGACCTGTCCATTGACCGCCTCACTGAACGGAATTTCAACCCGCTACACGACTTCGCCCTACCCACTGCACTCATGTTCGCCGACGACCTCACGGTACTCATTAGAGCAAACAACAACTCTTTCCAAGCGCTGGTAAGGGCAATGGAAGCCTTCAGACAGGCATCAGAAATGAGGGTTAATTGGAATAAAACCGAAGGATGGTGGTTATCTGACGGTACCCCCCCCCAACCACCAGACACAACCACACCCATGACTTGGACCACAGGTGAGCAAGCACTACGGTTCCTAGGCATTATGATCAACAAAGAAGGAGTGTGGCCGTGTATGGGCCAGAACCTAATAGCAAGAGCAATCAATCGCCTCACCCTGTGAAAGAACGCCCAGGCCTCCCTAATCGGACGAGCACTGCTGGTCAACACAGCGATATTCTCCACGCTGTGGTATATGGCATCAATCTGGTCCCCCCCCGACGACGACCTCAAGGAGCTTAAAATCAGGGTGAGATGCTACCTGTGGACAGGTGATCCTAATAGGACCACCTGCATCAACAGGGTCGCATGGAACCATATCACTAGGAAGCCTCAGGAAGGGGGTCTCGGTATTATCCACCCGAAACAAGAGTCCATAGCAATGCAGATGAAATGGATAATCAAGATTCTTACCAAACAGTTCCTCCTTTGGACCCAAATGGCACTAAACAGCATAAGAAACTTAGCTCCCATCAAATCCCCTCCGAACATGAACGGCCTCTTCTGGCTCATGGCAAAGGACTGGACAATTAAGGCCGACAAAACACGTAGGAGAAACCCTGCACAACACAATCCCGCGCAGCCCGACATAACCGCCACGCAAACAACCAGCATATATTGGAGCCCCACCATCAAAGCCTGGCGCAAAATGATGCCGAGCAAGCAGAGGACACCAGATAATAGAGAAGAAGTAATGAGACAACCCCTCTTCTGCAACCCCTGGATCACTGACCCGAGTGGTACGACCTGGACTCTGCGTTCACGGGACCGCAGATGGCTATCCTGGGTAGAAAAAGGTGTGTGGCAGGTCAAACACATCTGGATAGAAGACCAAGGACGGTGGGCAACAGATCAGGAACTACGCAACACATTAAAGGGCTGCCAAGCCCTCGCTGAGAACTTAGCGCTGATCCAGAATAGTATCCCAACACAATGGCTCCCCCTCCTAAGAGAGGAATTCTCCTGGAAATCCGGGGACTGGGGCATACTAGTCTCCCAAGCCCAACCTACGAGAGCATACAGATTTGTTGCGAGGACTAGCCCAGTCGGCTATCTAGCCAAGTTCTTTTCCTATCCGATAGCGAAAAACAGCACAAATGAAATAGAAGCTCAGAACATCGACCCGCAGAGCGAGTCGCTGGAGACTTTTCGACTGAGAAAAGTGAGGGTATCAAAGTCCAAACCGTGGAAGATTTTCCGACCGGAGCTTTGCATCTCAGAGCTAGAATTCGACCCAAAAGAATGGATATGGAAAGTTGGAAACAGGTCAACTCAGGGAGGACGAGGACAATAGCTGAGTACGATGTCAAATTCGGCTATGATCTAGGCCTACGGACCACAGACCCTGATCCCAGACTTGAAAGCAAATGGAAGGAAATACTGAGTCTGGGCCCCTCGGCCCCCATATCCATCCCATGGACTAAATTCCTAACCATTAGACCGGCTAGGATCCGAAGCATGCAATGGCTCYTAGCACACGTCTCTCTTCCAACCAATCAGTGGCTCCACAAGAGAAGAAAACACACAGACCCCGAAAGCACTGATATGTGCAGTCTGTGCACAGACAACGCCGTGGAAGACACTCTCCACTGCCTTTTATACTGCACGGAAGCAACATGGATCTGGAACAAAGTGCGTGTCCTCTGGACCTCTCTCTTCTCATCACCCCCCCCGGCTACAACCCACCTTAAAATCCTACTCCTATCTAACGACACTAACAATCTCAAAGGCGGCAAGGAAGTCTGGTTCCATATACTCAGAAAGTTGGCGCTATGGGTAATCTGGAAGAAAAGATGCTCCAAGACGATCGAAGGAACTGAGATACCAAGAGAGGAAACGTGGGTTCTGCTGCTGAGAATGGCGGAAACAGAGATTCGATCCAGATGGCGAGAAGTGACCATGATTACGAAAGGCAGACCCGAAAGGATAGCCACAAAGAGACGTAAATTCGTAAGAAACTGGCTTTTGCAGGGAAAGATCGCCACTGTGGTGGACAACAGATTGGTGTGGAAGAAGTGGCACAGCACGAGAACAGGGTCCCAGTGAAGAGCTAACTGAGATTATAATCTCGACAGCTAGACAACTCTCCCGTTTTCTTGCTTTACACGTAGCATCTGGCAGAGACATCATAGTTTCTGAGAGGAAAAGAGGTAGGGCAAGCTGACAGTCAATCCTCTTGAAAAGGGAGCAATCAATGCTGGTCAGGGTTCCTTCGGCCAGACGGAAGGAAGCTTGAGGGTGTTCACCATGTATATCATTCTCGACTTGCTGGTGGAAAGGAACCGGACTGATGCTCCCCAGAATGGATATGGAGCCATGACCATAAGGACCTGTTTTTTGGTAAAAATAAAAAATAAAAAAATAAAAAAAAATTGGGAAGGAGGTGAATACATCCCTTGGAGCAGGTGTGGACTGCCAGTGGGAAAATTGGTAAGCTCTAGCTGGGGAGGATTCTTGATACAGGACACCCCACTCGCATGGCTTCCATGTGAACTCTTCCTTCATAATATTTACCCTGCTTCCCGGGATGCTCTGTATTATCCGTTGGAGATTTTCGTCCCTTTGATGACAGCCTTTCAACCGGGTCTTGAGGTCAGTCTCGTCCATCCAACTTTTCTTATCGTCAATCCATATGTCCCCTACTCGCCAAACGCCCTGTTTGATCCAGGATAGCCACCTGTTAACTCCGCTGGACAGTGTCCACGGATGGTCCCCTTCGTCCCTAATCCATGGATTACCAAAGAGAGGCTGTCGGAGCACTTCTTCTTTGGACCTTGGTTTACCTAGTTTTTCTGGCATGATCTCCCGCCAGATCCGTAGAAGAGCTGCCCAGTAAGGGTGGGAGGACTGGGTGGGGGCTTGTCTCTTCTGTCTTCTTTGTCCTTTTGGGGTCCAGTCTTTGTTCATCACCCAGAAAAGCCCGRRCATATTTGGGGGAGACTCAATCGGGGTAAGGTTCCGGATACTATCTAGTGCWAGCTTGTTCCAGGGCAAAGACTGATTAGACAKAAGCTTAACTACCCACTTGATTTGGAGGGCTTTCGTCTCCTGTCTGGGATCTATGATACCTAGTCCGCCTAGGSATGGTTTCCTTGTGATAARGTGCCAGGCTATCTTTGGGATGTAATTCTCTCTATTTGGGTCTCCTGACCACAAATAGGCTCTAGCTTTCCTGTTCAGGTCTTTGATTGTCTGGTCTGGTATAGWCCAGATCGAGGCAATGTACCACATCATTGAGAATATGGACGTGTTAATGGCGAGTGCTCTGCCCAATATTGACGTGAACGCTTGACTCCATTTCCCCATTTTATTAATTTGGCTGGCTAGTAGGTTATGTGCCATCTGAGGTGYTGGRCCTTCTTTCGTAACTTGAATACCCAGATATCTCATTGGCAACTCAGGTTTTTCCCATGACATCTGGCTCTCTGGACTTTGAAGTTGTGGAACAGGTTCATCAGACAGCCACCAACCTATCGTTTTGCCCCAATTTATCTTCATTTCTGAGGCTAATCTGAAGGCTTCCATTGCCCTAACTAAGGYTGCCATTGACGAATTAGAGGCTCTRATTAGGACYGTTAGATCATCAGCGAACATGATTACTGTTGGAAAGTGWATGTTGTGCGCAGACCCTACATTCATTTCCGGCAGCCTTTGGATAGAAGGGTCCTTACAGAGAAAGGAGGCTATGGYTTCCATTACAAAGAGGAAGATCGGYGGAGCTAATGGGTCTCCTTGTCTTACTGATCTGGAGATTGGGTAGCCTTTGGAGAGCAGGCYGTTGATCTGAACACAGYCGGAGGCATTGTTGTACAAAACACRCACCCATTTCCTGAAGTTGGGCCCTACCCCCATTTTTTCCATACTCTCTTCTAGGAAGTCCCAGTTTACCTGGTCGTAAGCCTTTTCRAAGTCGAAGAAAAKAATTGTTGTACTGATTTTTTTCTCTACTACTTTCTTGGAGGCTTCATTGAGGGTCRTAACATTATCTAGGRTATATCTTCCTGGTATGAATCCCGATTGGTCAATGTGAAAGCACTTGTCTGTTAGGTCCAGTATGCGGTAYGCTAGTGYTTTAGCCAAAATTTTGTAGGGGAGTGTGAGAAGAGAAATCGGTYTGYAGTTCTTGATGTCTTCCCGATCRCCTTTCTTATACAGTAGTGTAACCACACTGGTGCTAAGGAGTTCTYYCATCCCTTCTTTCTCCCAACTGTCATTGTAGAAKTYCAAGAGGTCCGTACCCATTAGGGGCSAACATTTWTCCCAAAATTCCTTTGTCAAACCGTCTRTGCCGGGAGTCTTGTTATTGTTCATGTTTCGCATGGCGAATTCCAKCTCCTCCACAGAAAGCGGTTTATCCAACTTTTCAGCTTGATCATCCGATATTGTTCTGTCCAGGTATTGTAGCATTTTGGCCCTAGCCGTGCGGATATTTGGTGGGGTATTTGAAGGGGTTTTAGAGYTGTAGAGCTCGTCATAATATTCCTTTGYGACCTCGARCATCCCTTCACTGTCTGTAYGGGTTCTTTGTTGGCCCCTTATTTCCTTAAGCCCCTCGATTGAGYTAGAGCGATTATTTGCCTTTATTCTAGCAAAAAAATATTTTGACATCTGTTCGTTTRGCTCAAGGTCCGTCATTCTGGCTCTGATCTGGAGGCSTCYGAGTTCCCAAAGGYGCCATGTTCCAAGTTCATCTCTCGTTCTTTGCAGCACATCCGCGTACATTTGAGAAAAAGGATTAGTGATTAAATTGCTCTCCGCTACTTTARGGGCAGTTTYGAGCATCRCTTTTCGTCGTCTCCTATCATTGGCCATTTTCCTCGATATTTTAGCTGTTGTTTGAGCTAGCGTCCGATAGCTATCTTGGAGCCATTGCCATCTGTCCTCCTTTGTGATGAAGCTTCCTCTTAGATTCTGCYAGTTCTCCACCATTCGTTCTTGGAATTCTKGACTCAGTMGGAGGGAATTGTTTAATTTGTGGAAGCTTYGGCCTTTCTGGATGAAMTGGTCAAAGYTGATGATCAGTTCAATTGGTTTAYGATCCASGCYTGGGTACGGCGCCATTGGCATAATCTCAGCTTCCTTGACTGTTCCCATGAGGTGGTCATACACCAGAAAGAAATCAATGCGAGAGAAGGCCGTGTGGTGAGCGTGGTTTTTCTTCACTAATGAAAAACCTCTTGTTGTCGGGGGAAGGGTACAGAAGGGGTCAACCAGACTATGGTCCATAATTAATTCCTGGATGGGCGCTGCCTCTTGGGAGGACTGTGGTGAGGCGGATCTGGAAATCCGGTCGTTAATTGGGTCCAACGTGGCGTTCCAGTCTCCTCCAATTATGCAGGCTTGTAGAGGAGGGATCAGTTGACCTAGGGAGTGAATGAATGAGGACCTGTCGCACCTGTCATTAGGGGCATAGATATTGATCAATCTAAAAGATTCCTCTTTCCAACTCAAATCCATGAGGCACCATCTCCCCTCGTTCTCATTCTTGCCTGTATTGACTATCGCGCCACCCTTGTAGAGATGAAAGTTTTTGGGTATTAGAATGGTTGTGCCTTTGGTGCTTGTTGTACAGTCAGAGGCCCAGACTGCATCCTTAATCCCACCTAGTCTTCTCATAAATATTTTTCGTAGTTTCTGGTGTTCAACATGATTCGTCAAGTGCGTTTCTTGAAGCATTATGACGTCCGCTAATTTATTATTATCCTGTTTGAGACCCTTGATTATGTCATTAAATTTGTTTTCTTTGTTGAGGACGTTGCCTAGACCATTCACATTCCAGCTGCGGATGACTATACCTTGTGCCCTCCAATTAGGCTTGGGGGCCTGATGGTTTGCTTTGTTCCTGAAGTCCTCCATCGGGGGCCCCTATTGAGTATCATTGATGTGTTCAGCCCCGATATCCTAGGTGGGAGGCTTGTCTTTGTCCATTTTTGTCTTCGGGGACGCCTTTGGTGGTACCGAGTGGGACTCCTTTGCAAGGTCGTCCAACTTGTCTTCCCCTATGCTACCGCTGACCTGTTTCCCCGGGGATCCCATGGGGTCCTGGTCTGTGCGCTCATCGCCAGCCCAGGCGTCCATGTCCTCCTCCTGGAATTCGTCTCTGTAAAAGCACTCCAAATCCAGCGCAAAGGCTCTGGATTCCAGGTCAGCATCGCCGTCCAATGTGCCCTTCCTGAGGATGTCAGCCATCGACGCTGCAGCCAGCTCCTCCGGGATCCCCAATCCTGAAAGCACGCTGTACGGGATTGCAGTCACTGTACGCCAGGACCTCCACATCATACCCCTTTTGAGTCTTGTGTTCACAGGCATTTTGGCAATCAGCGGAGTGAAAGAAGTCTGCCTCGATTCACCTGGATCAGATATGGTATTTTGCTGATCCTCATGTTGCGAAAGTGTCTCATGTGACCCGGTGAAATCATCTGATCCTTCGGGTATGTAGACTCCTAGTGGGCAAGTGACAATTATTGTTTCACGAATTACTGCCATCAGATTCTGTCCCTCTTCGAAATGTGGGATTGCAAAGAAGACGTCTGTGGCCACCTGCCAATCACCTGTTTCCTCGACATACCTCGCAGCTAGGAGAGGCCGCACACCCATCATGGTGAGTCTGGTGGATTTGGCTTGTTGCACCACATGAGGGGCTTTGCCGTCAGCTATATGCTGCAAAGATGTGAATTCTGGTTCATACGCAGCGTTAAGTTTCTTCAATTTTTCTGTTTGAGCCTCAATGACAGCAAGGTCCACTTCAAGCTCAGTGCGCTCTGTCTTCCTTGTGCTCTCAYTCTRGCCRGACTTCTGGTCMTCKTTYTTTTGTGCWTTGATGGTTTTCCMYTTCTTTGGGCGCARGTCYTGGAACGATTCATCTGAGTCCTTATTTATTTCCTCAGAGCCCGGCTTTCCCTGTTCTCTGTTTCTTTTTTTTTCTGCATACCTGAAGGCGGCGTACTCAGAGAACTCTTGTTTGAGCAGTTCATAGTTGTTTACTGACTTTTGAATACCAGCCACCGTGCCTTGTTTTTGATTCCTCTCTRTRTGTTTCARGYASGCTGTCCGGATGTTGAAGAGGTGTTCCCTTTCCCTYTTGACCTTTTCAATATACTCACGTAGCCATTGAAGARATYTGTTGGGAGKGGATGCCTGATCGTTGATGGTAGCCGAGCCGCATGAGCTCTTGCTATCCTCACTGTCTTCTTCATCCATAGCGGAGTCTGCGTCCTTCTCCATGTTGGAGGTTGCAGTAGCCTGCGGGTTTGTCATAATGTCCTCCTCAGTTTGAGCCCCATCCGTCTTGTCAGCTTTCCTCCTCTTGGAGTCCGATTGTCCTCTTTCGCGGTTGGGGCTGTTGTCCATAGTGCGCTTGTTCTCTGTTTGCTGATTGGTCAATTTCTGCTCTTCCTCCTTTTTTTTTTCGTCCTTCTCTCTATTTTCCATTATTTCCTGTGTTTTTTTCTGAAACTTTTCTGGTTCCTTGGCGTACTCCTGTTCTGCCTGATCTCTCACTGAATCCAAGACCCAAAGCAAGTCTTCCCTTGCTTTCTCCTCCCTTATGATCCGGGAGTCATTCAGGGGGATGGTGCTGATCTTCGTGGGATTGCCAGCTTCTTTCCCTGTTGCCATTTTTTGCCATCTGCTGTCAGCAGGGGGAAAGATGTCCGGCTTCTTGGTTGTGGGTTCCTTATCCGAGCAGTGCCAGATCCAATCCGGATCTTCCAGATTGTCATCGAATACCCACCCGTCAAAGGTAGGATCCACAATAAACCAAGTGCCTGGAGCTTCTTCAACCTCAACCAACATATTGGGCATGAGCTTCCTTTCTTTCTGATTCGCGGGGAATTTGGGACAGTTTGGGTCGGTTCCCATGTGGACTCGTCCTCTGCATCTGAAGCAGATCGGCGAGGTCTTTGTGGAAATTTCAATAAGTAGTTCCCTTTCCTGGATCGCGAGTGACCATGTTAGTGGGAACACCGGAGGATCGTCCGTTTTCACTTCCAAAATAGTCGTCATGGATCCACAATGGGGCGCTAGGAATTCCGGTGTCGGCAGAATCCACTTGAGGATTCTGTTAGCTGGGTACTGCTTCTCCAGTCTATCCACCACCAGTCCATGAAACCCCGGTTGGATCCTGTCAAATTGCACCCAAAAATGTTCTTTCATCAGCGTTTGTTTGTACGATACAGTAAAGGTCGGGTTCGGTCGTTGGTTCGTTTGCTTTTTCCACGCTGTTATTGTGCATACTGAGCCATTGCAGTTCCTTGATCTCATTTCAGCTGCAGCTCGAGCATGGTGCTCATGATTGAACACGACCAGTATCGTGTTACGACCCAGGCTTTGCAAAGAGAAAGCTTCTTTGACATTTTTCAGTTTTTCCTTTTTCTTTATCGCTGCAATAACCCATTTTCGTTTTTCTTCTGGCATGAGATCGGCTCCATTTCCTGCAAAATTGAAGATGACCCCATGCTTTTCGTGAAACTCATCCAGTTCTGCCACTTTCTCTTCTGGGTATTTCCATACTACAACCTCTTCTTCTTTGCCCTGAGGGTTGGGAATCATTTCAGTCATAGGAACTCCTTCGACTTTTGTGCTTTCTATGAGGAACTTGAGTGCTTCATTGTCAATCACGCTGGTGGTCGTTTGTGTAGCCTGTGAGCCCCGCATTGCCGCGGATGAGTAGGAAGCGGCATTGCGGCGATATCCCTGGCCTTGCATTTGGCTATGCCCTTGATGTGGCTGTGCGGTTCCCAAAGAGAGGCAGAAGGGGGGG
>BFEA01000002.1:8693923-8714745 GCA_003427395.1 Chara braunii
GAACAAAAACTACTTGCTAAATCTATCAATTGTAATAATGACTTCGCTCTTGCCATGCCTACTCTTGACCCCAACATCCATAAAGTCAATGGACATAGAATCTCCGGGTCTATCAGGAATAGGCAAGGGTCTGAGAAGACCAAGAGGGGCTCGTGTAGTAGTCTTGTTTCTCTGACAGACTTTACAACTGTGTACATACTCTATGCAGTCGGCCTTCATACCAGGCCATATCTTCGCGCGCATGAGGTTGGCTAATGTCTTTTGCCAACCAAAGTGTCCCTCTGTGTCGTGGCATTCCCCTAAGATCAAACTACGGATCTCCTCACTGTTAGGAATGCACAGACGGTCAACTACATTAGTCTTCTCGAATAGTAATCCATCAGTAGTGCGGTAATCTGGTTCAGAATCTGGGGCCTCCCTAACTATCTTGAGGAGATCACTATAGATAGGGTCCTGTACATATGCTTCTCTAACTTTCTCCTGCAGGTCGCTCCCTATATCCAAATAGTGAACTATTGCCCCAAAGTAATCAACTACGACATTGTACTTCCCTTCGACTGGTTTAAGTTCAAAGTCATACTGGTCTAATTCTGCGGCCCACCTAGTAAGCTTAGGTGTTATCTTGGCCTGTGTCTTTAACCACATTAGTGTCTCGTGGTCTGAATAGACTTTGAAGTGCCTCCCAAGCAAGTAATGCTTCCAGTGCTCTAATGCTTGGTCCGAGCGTAGCATTCCACCCTTGATTGGAAAATTCTAGACAAACTGGAATTGACTGTACACAATGTACAGACAAAAAGACTTCAGAAAACCAAGAAATACACGTGCAGTACTGTCTACACCTGTGCTCCCAGATGCTGTGGTTACCATGCACAAAACAGAATGGATATCACGGTATGATCGCCATATTTTTGTGTTGTTCAACATTAACTTCAAAGTGCCACTTGCGGTCGGATGGGTGTCTATTCTATTGTCATTCATGTCATGTGTCGTCAGTCTCGTGACACATCGGTGTGTGTGTACGCACTTTCATCATCTCAACAACAATCAGGATGAATATGGTCCCAATATTCCAACAGATCTCGTTGTCTATCACTGCTCCCATCCCTATCACTTACTAACGTCGTCTTCCCCGGAATACAACACACCCTCATTATGGCTGTACCGGACAGGAATGATAGCTCGTATACGTTCATTATCAGGGCGTATTATGTCCGGTGGAAGCCGGTAGCACCCAAATTAGCACTGCCTGGGTTCGTCATTTGTACAACTTTGCGAATGAATTCTGATGTGAAATAAGTTGCCTTCTCCCTACTTTTGGATTGGGTGTTTTTGCCACTTTCGATACCGGTCCAAATACATTGAAACTGAGTACAGGTATACCCTAAAGCACATACATATCAGAGAAGAGAAAAAAAACAAGAAAAAAGTAAAAATTGAAAATTCAGGGAAATATGGCAGTTTTGGTGAAATTTCGTCAAAATTCGCCGAATTTTGGGTTTCTATTAAGTTTTAACGGCTTCTCAAATTGGAGCATAGTGCTCCTGGCGTGGGAAGTATGAAGCCTTTGCCCGGGAAAAAACTGAGAAAGGAAAACACTGTTTTGCAAGATGTATCTAATAAAGGACGCTGGACCTGGTTTCCAGCAGGTGCTGCGCCCCACCAACAGATGGAGCAGCCCAACAGAAAAGCCCTTAATCACGGGGGTTCGTTCACCAACCCTGGGATAGAGGGCTTGTGGAAGGGCTATTCACACACACACACACACACCAAAAAAAAAAGGAATTTCATTCGTAGCCTCGCAGGGTTGCCCTGGAATGGGGCCCTTAGCAAAATTAGTAAATTACCCTTTTTTTTTTTCTTTTAAGAACGCCCCCGCCAGTGTTAGTGGTGCTGATAAGAGCAGACACCACTAACACCTGGGGAGAGGCTCCATCTATTGGTGGGGAGCATCACCTGCTGCAAAGCGGGTCCAGCGTCCCATTTACATACTGAAAGGGCACCTTAGAGAAACAATTGAGGGAGGTTCCTGCCAGCATTGATTGCCCTGGAAACCAGGGGATTGACTGAGCAGGGCCTGAAAGGGAGGAGAACCTCTTCACCCAGAACCGGGCGCCAGATGTTTGCAGCTACACACTAGTTCCTCCCTTCCTCTATCAGACCCAGTCCCAGCTGTCAATTTCTTATAATACCTGATAATGACTGGATTTACAGTACAATAGAGAACCAGTTGGGGCCGATTCCTGTGAGCATTGATTGCCCTGGAAAACAGGGAAGGGCATGAAAAAAGGGGACAATAGGGGAGGGGGAGAAACTCTTCGCCCAGGACCGGCCGCCAGATACTTGCTGCTACACGCTAATCCCTCCCTGCCTCTATCATCCCCAGTCCCTAGATACTGGGGTACAAAGGAAAACCGGGCTACTCGTCGGAACTGACAGTAACCGGGGGGACAGTAGAGACATGTGTAGTTTTGTTGCCTTCTGCTCTCTGTTTTTCTTCCAGTTTCTATGAGTTTCATGTAGGTAGTAAGTAGTAGGGTACGACAGGGTCTGTATGAACTTTGAAGTCTGGCCGGTGCCGTGAGTTGTCCCTCACGTGCATTCGGGTCGAGTAGAGTCTGGGTACACCGGGTCATGGTTGATCCATGATGGCATGGGCTGAAATGTCCCTCACGGGGCCTCACTTTCATGAGTTCATCCCAGCTCACTTTACCTGTTGGTTAAGTGATATACCTCTTTGGTGATAGGTCGTAGGTTGGATTCTTTTTTCTTTTTTTTTTCTCCCAACGAAGATTGGTTGGATTCCAAGTGAGGTGATCTTGGATTTCTTGTGTATCAAAACAAAACAAAAAAACAAACAGTGAGATCAATGGCATTTTTATGTGGTTTCTGGCACTTTCTGCCCTTGTGTCTCTCTCCCCACCCCCTCTCCATCCCCCTCTCCACCCTCTCCTGCCTCCATGGCCCGTTTCAATCCCGCCCTCCCACACATGCTTACCATGTACCAAAAGTTTTTTTTTTTTTTTTTTTTTTTTAATTTAACAACAACAGGTCCTTATGGCCCTGGCTCCAGATCCATCAGTCAGGCAACTGGACCTGAGAGGAAAGATAGATGCAAGGCAAGCTGTCCTTCGGGACATCCGTTACAATTGGAACGATGCACAGAAGATAAGCATGGCCCTTGCGCAAGGATGACACACATAAATCCAGAAATGGTCCAAATAAAAAAAAAATAAAAAAAAAAATGCAAGGCAAGCTGACAGTCAATCCTCCACACTGCTGGAGAAATCAATGCTGTTCAGGGATCCTTCGGCCAGAGGGAAGGAAGTGTGAGGGTGTTTATATTGTAATTTTGTACCAAAATATTCTCTGATATTGTTTTTTTTTGGTGTTGTTTTCATTGGACCATTTCTCGATGTATGGACGTCATCCTTGCCCAGGGGCCAGGACATTTCTGATATTGTCTTTTTTTTTGTATGGGCCATGAATTGCAGGCTCTGCAGCAACAACTGGAGCTGTTGTTGAAAGCTAAGGACCATGATGCCAGGTAATTTAGTATTAATTTTAGTATATTAATTTAATTTAATTTTAGTATGAATTTTAGTATGAATTTTAGTATGAATTTTAGTATGAACTTTAGTATTAATTTTAATATTAATTTTAGGATTAATTTTAGGATTATTTTTAGGATTAATTTGAGCTGTAAATTTTTTTTTTCTTTTTTTCCCCCCCCTTGAGCAGGGCCCATGCTAATCTCCTCTGTATTGTTCCAATTTTAACGGAGGTCCCGAAGGACGAGTTGAATTTTGAACTGTAAAACTAATACTATTCTTTTTTTTCTTTTTTTTCAATTTGGCAATTCCTGTCTTTTTTTTTTTTTTTTTTTTTTTTTTTTTTTTTTTTTTTTTTTTGAGCTCCGATCTATTTGTGGGGAAACTTTTAAATATGACCCACCCCATTTGGTCGAACGGTATACACGTGGAACTGTCCGCAAACAGTTGACCATGCGTTCGAATCCTTATGGAATTTTTCGAATTTTTTTCTCCTTTTACTACATAATAAATAAAGAAAGAATACCGTGAGTGGGGCACACGCAAGCAGCTTTCTTTCGCCTTGTACTAGAGAATGCCGTGCTACAATATGGCCCTGGAACAGAGATTACCACTGATTTTGAAAGCGAGTTTTCTTTGAGGGGGGGCCGGGGAAGCGACCGATAGCATCATATCATCCTCGCTCGGAAGGAAAAAAAGAAAGAAAAGGGGGGAGGGAGGGTAGACAGGAGAAAAAAGGCACTCTGCCGTGGTTCTTGAAAAACGCTGAGATGAACCTGGTCTAAATTCGAACCAGGTCCATCCGAAATCTGACTGAACTTTAGGCCCGCCGAAGAAACACGACGGAGTGGTGGACGGAGAAATTGCCTTTGCATTGAATTTCACGAGCGAGCTTACATGATGACGACATCATCAATTGAGCAAACGCACTAGGTAGCTTCAATCGAAGGACCAGAAGCCCCATTCGCGCTGTGTCCTTGCGTAGTATTTCAACATGAACTTAGTCTTCAATCCGGCTAGATTCAAGCTAACATTAGCAACCCTTCGGTTTTGCCCTCAACATGAATGTAAGCCCTGTGTGAAAAGCAATTTCGCAAATATTCTGACGAATGCCAAATGATGATCACCAGTCTTCAATGATCAATACTACCGTCTTCCCCCAAACATAACGCACCCTAATAATGAATGTACACAAGCTATCTTTCCGGTCTGCTACAGTCATAATTAACGAGGTTGCGCTGTGTTCCGGGAAAGCCAGTAAGGCCCTTTCCTGCAGTATGCAATAATTGGATAAAGGCTTATAAAGCGAATAATAAATTCTTTTCAAATTTCAAGGTCACCTTAACGCATAATGATGTACCGTAAGTCTAATGTCCATCTCTGCTCCACGAGGGGTCCTTGCTAATCGTAGGGGGCCTTCGAAAATGAGACTGGACGAATAGATTGGAGCATTTCTATAAAAAAAAATACTAATAATAAAAAAAAAATGATGTACCGTAGTACCCTCCTTTTACCATAGTCATAATCCGGTAACTCCCGTCCCCCCCCNTTTTTTTTTTAAACTTCGTATACAGGAAACCTACTTAACAAGGTGGCAAGGGCATCCCTGGTAAGTAGGCCCCAGCGTCGAAGGCTTCATCTATTGGTGGGGAGCTGCACCTTCTGGAAATCGGGTCCAGCGTCCCTGTACAATGATGAAATGTGTATCGTCTGGAAATCGGGTCCAGCGTCCCTATGCAATGATGTGTGATTATCTCCTACTCAGCATCCCATACTGTCTATATGTGTTCGTTAGTCTTATACAATGATGTGTAGAAATGTCGTAGTACATATTTGATTACTAATCTACTGTATCTCCAATACGAACCTACCTCCCACCTGGGGGACAGTCAACATTCCATGTTGATTGAAATTGAGGGCTGGATGACTCCAATCAACAGAGGGCACATCTTCTATCCTACTCCCATCTACTGCCCGACATGGAGGGGCGATTCAATATTGAAAAAGAAAGGGGGGGGGACGATAAAACGTTTTTCCAACATTAATCCCTCCTCCCCATCCTCGTCAGATCCCCACTCCTCTCCCCCTGTGATGATGTTGTTGTTGTTGCGGCTGTTGTCACTGTTGTCGTTGTCGCTGCCAGCGGTGCAGGCACCGTTGTCTTTGCCGTTGTTGTCGTTACTATTGTTGTTGATGTCTCAGTCGTCGTTATTGCCGCTGCCAAAAATGCAGCTGCCTGTAATGTCGTCGTGTAGTCTTTGTTGTTGTTGCTGTTGACGTCATCGTCAACAATGTCGATATTGTTGTTGTTGTTGTTGTTGTTGTTGTTGTTGTTGCTGTCCACTCCGCTGTTGCCATCGTCATCATCAACTGCTCCCCTGTCTTGTCACTGTTAATGATGCTGTTGTTGTTGTTGCTGTCGCTGACCTGCGCCCCAGTCTTTTCCGCTGATATCGTCGATGTTATCGTGTCTCCTATACTGCCGCTGTTGTAGTAGCTATCTGAGAGTGCTCGCCCTTCCCTGAAGAGATCGTAGCATCTGCGTGTGATCCCGCGCTCCCGCTCCCAATCGATGATGTCATTAAGCAGAGGATCCGCCCCCTCCTCCATTGCCCAGATAATGTCCAGCATCTGCTGAGACATATCCTCCAGCCAATCAGCCATCGAAGCCCCGCCCCCTCGGACCTCAGATGGGTGGTTTGCCGGAGTTGACATCACCCGCACAATCTCTTGCAGCTGAAGCCTCCCATCCTCCAGATCGGACAACCATGCCTTCGCTCGCTGTTGTTGATCTTCATTCGACGCCATCATACCTGCCATCTTTCCTGCCGCGTCGTGTTTGTTGTGTATCGACCGTCGCCCCACTTCTTCACGCCAAACGTTCTCCTACTTTCCCGCCAATAGATTCACATAGAGAATCTGCCACGTCGGCGTTACACGCGACGTGCGGTGGGACCTGTAGCCTAGCCAAAAGCCACCTGGGACATTGACGAGGCCAGTCGCTCGAAGGGCAGTCGGGCCTTGCCGGCTGCGATCGCTCAGAGCATTAGCGCTCCTCACGATGCGGCGGTCGTAACGTTGGTTGCCCGGGCAGGCCATCTTGGCAATTCCTGTCTTATGAGGATGCCAGGTAATTTGAGCTGTAAAATTAGTATTGAAAATTCAAGTTTTTAATACTTTATATGTCTCCCCCCCCTCCCATAAACCACTGCTGTCCCTGAACCTGTTTGTCGAACCTTCGGGGGGGTGGGGGTGGGGGGGGTTGTGGCAAGAGCCTGATTGTTGTTTTGCGGTGGGTTCTTTCTGCGTTAATTCATCTGCAATCTAACGGTGGAGACTGCTGGCCACAATTTTCTTTTGCGGCTGCACAGCAGATCTGGTCCTCACATTGACTGACTTGCATGGCTCCCCACCTCCCCTCTCCAGCCCTCTTTGTGTACAAGTGTGTTCTGGAGAGGCCATTAGGGAGAGTGGTGGTTTAAACCATGGTTACGCCAGACCTGGACACCGGTTACGATGGCTACACCAGAACTGTACCACAGATTAAGCCTTTTGGAGGATGAATACTGGATTGCGTAGATCTGCACCAATTCAGTATATCCAGTGGAAGAGTAGGGCCCGGCGGCCTAGCTCAGTTGGTAGAGCATGTGAGTGGCATGCAGGAGGTCGTGGGTTCACTTCCTCCCATCATCCATCCAATTCCCCACGGCCCCTGGTGCGCACTTTGGGTTTACCAGCTGAGCTAGTTGGCTTGCCCCCCCTGGCGAATCTCAGTAGGGGCCTCTAGGGGCCTGCGCCCCTCCCTTCCTAGCTCAGTTGGTAGAGCACGTGAGTGTCACGCAGGAGGTCATGGGTTCAATTCCTCCCATCATCCATCCAATTCCCCACGGCCCCTGGTGCGCACTTTGGGTTTACCAGCTGAGCTAGTTGGCCTGTCCCCCCTTGGCAAAAGTGACAAAGATGAAAGGAAAAAATTGTTGTTTAACTGCTGGTACACACTTATTTGTTCATTTACTAAGTTTAGAACGAATTCATAAATCATTTCAACAAAAGATTGCGAAGCATTGGGTACTAAATGACCGCCATTCATGGTGACAAAATGAAATAAAAGCAAAACTAAACTAATAGTGAGTAGCATAAACAAAAATGAATTAGCAAAAGAAAGATACAAGTTTTCTATATGAAAAGGAATCAATGGAATAATAGCATCAGTAGGGGCCCCCTAGGGGCCCGCACCCCTCCCTCCCATCCTGTCCCAGGGGCTAGGCTGAGACAGAGAAGGCTAAAGCTAGTAGGGAAACTTGTAGACCAACCAATCCAGAGTTTAAAAAAAAAAACTCGATATGCAATGTAGTTGGTAGTGTGGGGTATATTGAGAGAAGAGTATAGATTAGCTTTATATAAATTGATGCAAGATTCAGCAAGAACAAATAATACCTCAAAGTTTGTAGCGCCAAGAAAAGTTGGTGTGTGTATAGCCCACCACAGGCCAAAAAAAAAAGAGAAGAAGTGTGTGTACCATTCACCACAGCGCTACGTTTGTGGCGTGCAGGTTGTACTTCCAGACACTGAAGGAGAAGGACAAGGAGTTATGCCGCGAGAGAGAAAGGTCTGCATTGTTGAGTGAAATGCTTGCGGAAAAGGAGCAAGAGCTTCGCTCAGCTCTTGCAAGCCCCCCCAAGGACAACCTTCGAGGTGACCGGTTACCGCCTCTGCCACCTGTGAAGATGAGCGATCAGCCACCGCCTGATAATGCTTTCACTGAGAAAGCTCTGTCCCTTCCGCAAATCCTGAAGTCCCAGTTCCTATCCTTGCTCCCCCGTCGAAAACCGCTGCAGCTGGATAGACTCCCCAATCAACCGGATGCTGTAGAGAGGGCCGTTGAAAGAGAGTCGTTCCATAAAGATAATGTGCATCCCCCTGTGTCAGCTGCAACTGTTCCCGGGCTGATTGACGTAACAACAGCTGGTCCAGGGACAGCAATAGGAATGAAAAGCAATCCAGCTGTGACTGTTCCAGGGCTGATTGCTGGAGCAACAGCTGGTCCAGGAACAGTAATAGGAACGGAAATCGATACAAGAAAGGCTGCTGGCAAAATAGTCGAGTCTGGTCTGGCTGCCGGAGGTATTCAGCCTGAGGAGCGCCCCGGCTTGGTGAGGAGAGGTGCAGGAGGGAAGGATGGCGGTGCACGTTTACGACTTCGCACCGAGATATCGCCACACTCGCGTGCACGGGAGCGGCATCGAAAGCATTCGGAAATTGGTGCTGACAAGAATGGCGATGACGAGGTCGCGTACAAGTCACCGAACATGCCGGCAGAACGGGCAAGTGGCGAGAATGGTGAAAGGGAGGAGCAAACTGGGAGCTTGCGCACTGGTTTCCAAAGAGCGAAGCAACGTAAGTCAAGTCGGCCTAAGTCAAGTCGCCCTGAGAAGTCCCACGTTCGAACGCCACCTCCATGCAGTTCTTCGCCGGAGGGAGGAGAGGAGGAGGGTAGCAGTCCTGCTTCTCCTCTGGTAGTTCAGGAGAATAATGGATACCTATCTAAGTCCTTGAGCAGTGAGGATGACATCGATAGGGTGTGTCAGCTGGCAATAAGACGCAGTTCTATATTCTGCGATTGGAGGTCTGCAGGCGGAAAGATTGAGTGCCGCGGGATCAGCCGTTCAAAACAGGGCCCCGTCACCGAGCTACAAGAGAAAAACCCTAACCCTAACTTGCCTCCAACGGGTTCCCGAGCAGTTGTCATGGAGCTGCTGTGCGACAAAAGCCCGCAATCACCTCCAGGACCAGTTAGTGACAGAGGATTGGGGCGAAAGCGAAGCAGGCCAGACAAGACGGGAGAGAGCATATTACGAAGAGAAGTGAATCAGCTTCAACAAGAAGGTCAGGTGCGCCAAAACGATGTCACCGAAGCTGCCGTGGACAACAACAACAACAAGGGATGGTTAAGCACCAAGAAGAGGAGGAGCTTTTTGCCGCAGATTTTTTCCGGATCTAGCGCAGAGGAGCAGGCCACAAGGATGCAGAATGACGACGCACCAGGTGTGCCTGGGTCCCAAATGGGTAGTCCATCTCAGGAGCAAGTGGCTGGGGACTCTCATCAACTTGCAGAGGGACGGCTGAAGGCCCACTCCAGTAAGTGGGAAACCCCAAATCTTCCTCGGATCGAGTGAAAAGGAGGAGGACAATGGAAAAAAAAAAAGACTTCATTGCTTGGAACAATAAGGGAGAGAGATGGAACATCACTGGCGACGCTTGTTTTTTCGAGATCAATTTGGAAGCCTCGAACACCAAGGAAGCAGCGACTGAGAGCGCACTCACTACTCACACAAGGACGCATTTTGATGTGTCTGTTGGACTGCAACTACCACCAGCCGGGGACGCATCGGACTGCAATTACGTCCAGAGCTGAGAAGAAAAGGTTCCAGTGTGAGTATGCCCTGAGGAACGGAGCGTATCTCACCATGAGAGGAGTGCTACAAAGCATTATTGTCGACGGGCTTGTGATGATGTAATCAAGTATCCTCGAAGACAATGAGTCGCTGTTTTTGCACCCTAAATTAGTCGAGTACCGTCGAACATGATGAGTCGGCGGAGTCGCTGTCCGGCACCCTAAACCGGGCGGAAGAATATCCATCTTATCTTTCCTTGATGCAAGGCAAGCTTCGTCATGTGGGTGGAGCTTGCGCATGCCGCAGATTGCCAGTACACGGCCCCAGCATTGCCAGATTTCTTCATCGCCTACTCCTAAAGTTTTGGAGGCTCGGGGCTACTGGACGACAATGGCTGGCGGCGGCGGCCAAAAAAGAAAAAAAGAAGTGCGCCATTGGCGGTTCGGCAAAGTGGCGCTGCCAGCGTGCCAAGCCGGGGCGTAATGGCGGTACAAACCTTCAGAGAGCATGAGAAGCTTTGCGGAACGAAGGCCTTCTTCTTTCCATCGTTGGTCTGGAAGGTATCCCCGCAACCCACCGGGCATAAACTATGTTGGGTTATACTCCCACTACGACTTTTTTGACTCTTTTCTGGAGACATAGTTGTGGTCAGATGCATCCAGGGTAGGAGGCCGCAATCGCGGTCTGATTCATCTAGGAAAGTCCTGGTGGGACTTGCATCCATGTCCTCAATGCAGCTGTAGTCTCCCGAGGCCATCAGGCGCAATGGCAGTTTCACTGGCAAGATGTTAACTTGACATTATTTTTATGAGCTGAGAAATGCGATTGATGACGTGACGTGTGCTCAGTGAGTGACAGTGCTGGGGTACGCCTGAGTTTGTGACAAAACATTGATTTTGTAGATGCTCTGATTTGCTGACTCAATCACTCTCCACCACTGCCAGTCCTTGATCGACGACGTGTGCAAAATATATGCCCCCCATTTTTGCCAACTGATTCTCTTCACCCCTGCAAGTCCTTGACACTCATCTTACCATGTGCTGCTTCGTTGCATCTTGCGTGCCGCAGTTAGCAAGCAGACCAAAGCAATTTTTTGCAGTTTTGCTGCTGTGTGACTTCTCTGTGACTTGTATCCACTTCTGCAACATGGGGCAGCTCTGCGACTTGTGCCCCAGTTCAAGGGGGGGGTAGTTTTGCGACTTGCGCCACAGTACAAGGGGGAGTTTTGTGACTTGTGCCACAGTACAAGGGGGAAAGTTGGCTGTGACTTGCATCCACTTCTGCGACATGGGGCAGTTGTGCGACTTGTGCCCCAGTACAAGGGGAGTTTCGCGACTTGTGCCACAGTACAAGGGGCAGTTGTGCAACTTGTGCCACAGTACAAGGGGCAGTTGTGCAACTTGTGTCACAATACGTGACCTCTCTTACACGACGACGGAGTACAGAGCATTTGTGCACAGAATCTCGGTAATGACGAGTCTAACTTTATTCCACGTACTAATGCACTCACATAATTAGAGTGATTGGCTGGGCTCATGAGCTTAAGCTCTGGTGCGGGAAACCTCCAGGTACGGGAGCTTTCCCTCTCCGGCTCTCTGGCGATCTTCCTATTCTCATCGTTCTGGAACTTCCCCTTCTTCCCATGAGCATCGCAACAAATCCGGATGAATCTGGCCACATCCATAGACATAATTGCGGTCAGATGCATCCATACTCTGGCGAGTGCTAAGGACATGTATGTAATTCTCCTTGACACATGAGGAGGAGAAATCTACTCTCTCCTACTCAGTATCATATAGGTCCCGACCGCCCCAGCCATGTGGCGGAATGGCATACACAACTAGCTGTTAAACCACCAGTACCCCAGGGGGGTCTTCGGCCCCCTCTGGGGAGGCTCTGAGGCAAATGCATATGGACCTGCGCGGCGCACCCGATTCAGCCACCACGTTAACGGCCTAAGAACGTGGAGGTACTGTTGTTTTAAACCACCAGTGCAAGAGCCCTCCAAAACTTCCTGCAGCATACGAAGGAGGCCACACTTTCAATGTGCCAGCCTGCCAGGCACCATCTCGATTTGTTCGGGCGCAAAGTTGCCGCAAACTGATTAGTTTTCGTCCGGGGAGAAGATCGATGACCAGCGTGGTGGACATTCTTACTTGACAAGCTGATCGTCTTGTCCCTCCTTAAGTGCAGTGGCGTCCTCGTCTTCGAAAGCAAAACCAACAGGTTGAACCTGGGGTCCGTTGAGTGCCGAATGCGAACGTCAGATTGCTGCATTGGCGCAAAAGGTCGATTTTTATTTCGTCAACTTCACATCCTGTTATCCTGCAGCTCTGACATGATTGAAGAGAGGGTATCGTACCACGCACGTGTAGTTCACACCCTTGGCTCATATCCACCACCCGGTAAGAGGCACCAGGGGTAATCGGGGGTAATCGGCATCACACTATGGCCCTCATCTCCCGCTCGACAAGATCCAAAGCCGCGCGGCTACTGGCACGGAGTTAGCTAAGGCTTCTTCTTTGGGTTTTGTCATAATGTCACAACCCGATGAAAGAGCTTTAGAAGATGAATCCGCTTCTGCGAGGACCGACATATTGCGATTGAATGCACAAGAAGATGATCGAGTGGCAGACTATGCCTCCATCGAGCAGGGGGGGCAGGGACAGATTTCAGCATGCCGGCCCTGAGTGGAGATCGCAGCATACAACCAACCACCAGCCTGCCGCTCGACTTCATGCTGTGTCGTTGGCCAGTCAGACGGTCTGCGGTGGTTCTTTTCAGCGGTCAAACGGCTGCAGAGCTTTGCTACATGACCTGCATGCAACAGGCAGAGGAGTGTTGATAGGCCGAATTGCGATGGCGAAATATGGCGGAATATGGCAGAATATGGCGGAATCGCGTGCCCCCAAGACGAGGGGTGTCAGTTCACCAACTTGTGACAAGGGAGTGACATTTCCCAAGATGAACCGGCCCTGCACGGATTGGTCTTGAATCTTTCAGTGTAAGTCTGGAAACTTGAAACTCCTTGTTTATTTATTTACCTTTTTTTTTTTTTTTTTTTTTAAATGGTCCTAATGGTCCTGACTCCTTGTCCATTCGGGGGGGTGTCAGTCCAGTTACAATTCTTTTTTTTTTTTGGGGGGAACAGTTACAATTCATGATTCACGGCCAAGTTAGTTTGGAGCAAAAAATAAATGGATAACCCTGAGTCCCTGACCCAAAGGGCCTAGCTCAGTTGGAACTCCAGTGAACTGCTGAAATAAAGACCCTTAAAAAAAAAAAAAAAAAAAAAAAAAAAAAAAGACCCTAGTTCACATCCAGATGCAATCAAATGCACGGAACAAAGTCACTAATCAGAAATTGTAATAATTATAAAATTATAATAACAAACAGAAAAAAGGACACAACACATCCTTCTTTTTTTTTTTTTTAAGAAACAAAAATGACCCTTCCATTATAAGCCAGAAAACGGGTCTGCCGTCCCTCACATATATGCCGCAGCCATAATGCAGGGGTGGGCAAGGCACTCCTGGCCAAACCCATCCCCGACCGCAGCCAACTGTTTTATCAAGAAATTACTAAAACCCTACCGTCTTCACCCGAATAGATCATCCGGTAATTATGGCCGTATCTGGACTGAAAGTTCTATCAAATACAGCTATAATGACCGGGCATTCTATTCGGGTGAAGAAGGTAGTAGTTAACTGCGCAACCACAACCTCCCACGACGAACTACAGGAACCACGGTACGCTAGAATCTCCCACGACGAACGAGCTACGGAAACCGCGATGCGCTATATTTTCCTTAAAACACAAACGTACCTTATATAGAATCTACCAAGAACTCAAAATCCAAATCCTAAAAACCAAAGGGTCTGACGACTATTCTCACTATCTTTTTTTTTTTTTTTTTTTGCTGCCTTCTCCTCATCGGGGGACAGCCATATATTTTTCTCTCACCTCACATATCTTTCTTTTAACTGGCGTTCTGCCACGTCATCATGGAACATATCTTTCTTTTCAGAACCTACCTACCACTACTCCTAAGGCTATACAGGGGACCCCTGCAAGCATAGCTTTCTACCTCTCTTCGGTGAAGGGAGGTTACCTCTCTCGGTCGTTGGAGAGGGGTCAGGGCATGTTTGCCCCTTGCCCTAGCGTTTTTAGGGTGCAGGGTTGGGGCCGCCGGTGGGGGCCCGGCTAACACAAGGACCGAGCATTTTGCCGGTAACTGTGCCTCCCTATTCATCTTCCCCCACCCCCATCGAGTAACAGTAGTGTCTAAAGCCAACACTTTCCCACACACCACACTCAACCCACTCACACACACACTCACACCCATGTTGGCTGAAGACCTTTCTGATACCGACTGAGAGGATCCAGCTGACTATCTCAGTTGGTTGGCACCAAGAGTGCTACAGGCAGCCATGGGGAATGAACCCACAACCTCCTGAATGCCACTTGCGTGCCTAACCAATTGAGCTAGGCCGCTGGATACTATTCTCACTATCGTCAACCATCCTTTTTCTTTTTTTTCAGAAAAAAGGAAGATATCATTATATGCTGGGAAATGGGCCCAGCAGGTAAGACCAGAAAATTCGAACTCTCACCGGAACAACAGCCTCACTGGAAATGAAAAAAACTTTAAAAAAGTCAAAAAACTTGAAAAAGGAAAAAAGAAAGTCCCATGTAGAGAGTGTTCGGTAAGTAACTCTATTCTTCAGCTGCTTTGGTGATAAATCCTTTTTTTTTTTTTTTTTAAGCCCAGGGTGTTGTAGAGGTCGGTTTCTGGACCCACGACAGGTACCTATCTACAGTCAGCAACTAATTTATGGGACCCAGACCATCCTATCTTGGAGGATCCCCCTCAGACAGCCCCTACGGCAGGTTCCCCAACGATTTCCTCCACCAGAGTCTGTCTACTAACACCCCTCCTACTGGTGATAAATCCTACACGCATGTCAATTGAGTATTACTTTTCACCAGGCCGTAACATGGGGAAGCGTCTAGTGTGGCTATTTCATGTAACTGTCCTCACTTCCCGGTGGAAAAGGGACATATGGAATGTCCCAAGAATGGATATGGAGCTGGGGCCGATACGGTCCTGTTTACAGAGGGGGACACCGGGCCTGTTTCCCGGGACGTGATGTTCCCTATGAGTACGATTGGTGGCATTGGTGACATATAAAAAGGTGAGGCCTTCATTGTGCATGGACTCGTATCCCTGCAATGACGGAGGCGCGCCTCGCATGATGTTTTGCTGGAAAAAAAAAGGAGGGGGGAAGTGGTTTGGGGTGTTCCTTCTGCTCCTATTTGTGGAGGATGAAGCTGACAACAACATAAAATGGAATCACCGGACTGAAGTCTGGATTAAAAAAAAAAAAAAAAAAAGGAATCAATCTGAGAAGAAAGAAAGGAGGAGAAACATAAAAATAAAATCGGGGAAAAAAAAAGAAAAAAAAAGAAAAAAAAAAGTAGCATGGCGCTTACACAAGGCAGGGGAAAAAAAGAAAAGAAAAGAAAAGAAAAGAAAAAAACATTAATGTCTTTCAATGACAATGGCTCGCCAAAGAAAAAAGAAAGAAAGGCGCTGAGTCAGGAAGCCTAACTTAAATAATAATAATAATAATAATAATAATAATAATAATAAACAGAGCCTTAGGGTTCCGGCTCCTTTTCCATTCTGGGGAGCATCAGTCCGGTTCCTATTCCACCAGCAAGTTAGAAAGGATTACAATAAGTACTCACTCACGCTCCTCCCCCTTATGGTGTGGAGGCCCAACGGACAGCATTGATTAGTTCTCGAAGGAAGGATGTACCACCCTTCACCCCTGCCTGTTCTATTGGGAATCTGCTCTTATCCTGTGTTTGGTGCTAAAACCCTAAACCCTCGCTTCATGCGTCTTTGTCTGTAGTCTGCTCCTGGCGGTCGTTTCTATACCATGGCTGTTGTTTACACCTGTTTTTGGTTGCTGGGGCTGGTCTGAATTCTAGGCTTCGCTTGAAAGTGGGGAGTGGTCTGTTTGAATTCTGGTGAAGGCTTTCCTCGTAGGGTAGATGCTGAGGCTTGGGAGGTGGCTGGGTTGGGGGGTTTTGGATAGGCATAGTGTATTGGGTAGGTGTGGAGGGGGAAGGGAGATGATTGGAGAGTGTGGCGGTTTGATGACGATCTCTTGGGGGGGGGGGGGGGGGGGGTTGGGCGGGGGGAGGAGTGGGTTTGTTGAGGAGAGACGGATATTTACTGGTTTGGTTGTGGATTAGTGGTCAGTGGCTGGTTTGGAGGTGACTGTGTGTGTGTTGGGGGAGTTGCAGTGGCGCTTTGTATCTGTGTTGTTATGATAAGCCAATTTTTAAGGGTTATTTTGTCATTGTTGATTGTGCCAAGTAGACCATTGCCTAGTTTAGAGGATGAGAACTTGTTGATTATTTCGTTTTCTTTGTCGGGTTAGTGGGGAATTGATCGAGTTGCTTCTTCCAGAGGGCGTGGATTTCGGTGTCTATCAGTTGTTTGATGGTGATGAGCGGGCTTTCCGGGGTGGTGAGTCAGTCATCGAAGGTGTTGTCACATCCTTTTGCATATGGCCCAGAGCGTGCTTTTCTTCATTTGGGAGGAAAGGAAGGCTTCGAAACCTTCGAGCGGGGGTGATTGTTTAAGGTCGAGGAATAGTGTGGTTGGGTTGATTAGAAGGGGCAAGTCTGAGTTTTGTACCATGATAGTTCTAAAGTTTGCCAGAGGGATCTGGCTTTTGGGCAATCTATGAAACAATGATTTAGGGTTTTAGGGGTATCGAGGTTGCATACCTTGCACTAGGAGTCTTGTTCCGTTCTGTTTTCATGATTTCGTCTATTGGCCAACCATTGGTTTACTGGGACAGCTCCGAAGGCTATTAGTCATCTCAGCCTGGCTAGCTTGACCGGTCTTGTGGAGAAGACTGTGGTCCAGGGAAGTTTGAAGTGGGTGTTGGCTAGTTGAGGTTCCTCTTTTGCCCACTGTATTGCCATTTTTTATCTGATTTTAGTAGTAATCTTCAGTGTAAAGGAATGCAGTCTGGTTTAGGTTGGATAGGAGGTGATGTACTCCTTTTAGTTTATTTCGTAGGTCTCTTTCTGGTTTCCAATTTTTGTTTGGATCGTCCCAGATATGTTTGATTTGCCATATTCTTTTTTCTAGCCAGTGTCCCCATTTGGTTTCTGACTTGGTGAGTGGGACGCATTCCCCTTTATCGTTCTTGATCGGTGGGTTGCCGAAGAGGGGTTGTCTGAGCAGTTCATCTTCTTTCTTTGGACCTGTTTGGTTCTCTGGGAAGATGATTCTCCAGGTGTGAAGGATTTCCTCCGGAAGGGATTTGGTCTGGGAGGTGTCGTTGGTGTCTCCTTCGAGTGCTTGGTCGAAATGTCTTTGTTTCCCTTTTGGGAGTGGGCAGGATTTGTTGAAAATCCAGAAGCGGCCTCTGTCATGTTGGTTGGAGAAGTGAATGGTGCAAGCTCTCTGATGTGATTTAGGGCTAGTGGGATCCACTGGAGATTGTCTTCAAGGCCTAATCTTATGAAGTTATGATCCATTTAATTTGTAAAGTCTGAATTTATCGAGTTGGATCTAAAAAACCTAGGCCCCTTTTGCTTTTTGAGCCGGTGACCATCTTCCAGGCCACATTGTGGATAAACTTCCGATAAAGTGTTGCTTGTTCGGCTTACCTATCCATAGGAATGCTGCTGCTTTTTTCCCCAATCGCCTTTGGAAGTCAGAGGCTGGGAACCCGATGGAGGTGGAATACCACATCATTGCTAGGATCGAATTGTTGAGTATCAGTACCCTGCCTAGCAGGGAAGTATGCATGGTTTTCCAAGTGTGCATTCTATTAACCATTGAAGACAAGAGTGTTGTTGCCAGTGGTTGGTGACATCCTTTGAGACTGAGGTTGATGCCCACGAAACGGATTGACGAGTTTGGATCTGTCCACTGTAATCTTGGCGGGGTTAACTCTATTGGGGGGGGTGTTTCTGCGGTCCACCGGCCTATTGTTTTTGCCCAGTTAACTTTCATTTCTGAGGCCAGTGGGAATGTTTGCATAACTCTTGTCGGGGCCTAGAAGGAAGAGTTTGATGCCCTGATAAGTACTGTAAGATCATCCACGAATAGGAGAGTGGTAGGGATATGAAGGGGTTGACCTTGTTTATCTTTGATGTTCTTGATGGATAAGTCCTTTCTTAGGAAGGCGGTGATAATCTTCATGACACAGAGGAAGATCGGTGGTGCTAGTGGGTCCCCTGGTCTTACTGACCTTGTCATTGGGTAGGGGTTCGAGAGGACGCCGTTGACCTGTACTATCCCTTGCGCGTCATTGTAAAGTATTCTCACCCATTTTCGAAAAATTGGGCCTACTCCCATTTTTTCCATGCTGACCTCGACGAAATCCCAGTTAATTGGTAACTTTTTTTTTTTTTTTTTTTAATTACCCCGGTGCCTGTGCTAGGAGAGGTGATAAGAGCACCCCTTTCTAGCAAGAGACCTGGGTGCTCTTGTCTATTGGTGGGGAGCATCACCTGTTGGAAAGCGGGTCCAGCGTCCCATTGTACATCCGACATCCGACAGCCTGCCAACATTGATTGCCCTGTTTCCAGTTAACTTGGTCATATGCTTTTTCAAAATCGAAGAAGATGATGCCCGCTGCGATACGTTCTTAACTTATTATTCGTATGGATTCACAGAGAGACATTACATTGTCTAATATGAGTCTTCCTGGAATGAACCCTGTCTGGTCTAGGTGGAAGCATCTTTCTGTGATCCAGTTTATTTTGGTGGCCAGGAGTTTGGCTAGGATTTTGTATCCCACATTTAGTAGTGATATGAGTCTGTAGTTCGTTATGTCCTCTCTGTTTCCCTTTTTTTTATAGGAGTGTCACCACCCCCGTACTCAGGTTTGGGCCTAGAGATTCTTCCTCCTAGGCTCTAGTGAGGAATCTGAGGAGGAGTGGGCCTAGGGTTTGTAGGTTTTTCATATGCAAGAGTATCTCTTATTTTCTGGGTATAGGAGGCGGTATGGGTCTATTAGGTTTTTCCTGGTCATAAGATCGTTTAGGTCTACATTGTTAGATTGAGGTGTGGGATCTTGAGAGTGTGATATCTTGTCTAGGTTCGGGTTTTGAACTGAGTTCCAATCTCCCATGATGATGATGGGTGTGAGTGTGGGGATGAGTTGTTTAATCGGGAGTAGAAAGGGGGTTTCATCTTGTGGTGCGTTCGGGCCGTAAATCCCTATGATGGACATCTCTTCTTCTCTGTATTTGATGTCCAGTTTGATCCACCTGCCTGTCAGGAAACCTAACTTACTTTTTTTTATTTTTTTATGGCTAATTCTTTTAAGCCCAACCAATTCAATTACCTGTCAAATCTGGACAGGACGGCCTGGAACGCCTTTTTCATTATCATTATTGTATTACGGGGAACCCCGTAGCAGCCACAACCGTGTTCAACCAGGGAACGTGGGGGAGCTGCACCCACCAGCAGGTGCGATACCTGCTTCAGCAGGTGGGCGATACCAGCCAGGGGTCAGTCGGTAGCATTAGGACCGAGCTTCTTTGATTAGCCAGTTGCTGTGCCTCCCCTCCGCTCCCCTCCCCCTACTGCCACCTCGAGATAGGCCTTTGATCCCCCCGAGCGGCATTGAGCAGAGACTGTTGATGTTCGTAGGGGAAGGGAACCGGAGGGGACTCGAAGCCTAACATTTCCAGTTGGCTGTGTCTTTTTTTTTTTTTAAGAACCTATCACACCTAGCGTGACCTATGTATATTACTCATGCAATCACTCTCTATCCAGGACACTAACTTCTTCATCCAGGCTGAAGCTCCAGCATCATGGCCGTATTTGGACAGGAATAGTGCTCATATACGTTCATGGTGATGGGACATTGTTTGAGGGAGGAAGAAAAGATTGCTCCAGTAGAGAGTGATGGTGCTTGAGTGAGATGGGGTTGCGGCAGGGAACGTCTGTTGCTGGAAAAAAAAAATTAGGTTGAAAAAAAAGAAAAAAAAAGAAAAGAAAAAAGAGGTCTGAATAATGCTGCCTGTAAGGGCCTCGCCACACCACTCTCGAAATGTGAAAAGGACAAAAATGTGGCGAGTGCATCTGGCCATGTTCTAGCGGGTAGTTCATTATCATTTTGCACATTTCGATAGTGGTGTGGCGATGGCCTAAGAGCTGCAGATACAGGGGTCGCAAGGCCTCCAATCCCACTTCATTGGGTGGAGCCCCTCCCCTGTAGTAAACCACTGTCTACAACGTAAAAAACAAAAAAAGTAAAAAAGTGAAAAACCAAAGTGAAAGACCGTAAAAAAGCCAAATGAAAAGTTCCAACCCATAACATCTCACGAAAGCGACAAGCCAACCTCAAAATCCTGTAGGTAAATGAAATCGAAGGACTAAACTACAAAAAAAGAAAAAGAAAAAGAAAAAAGAGAGGACTAAACTAAACGGAATTACTGAGTCAAATATTAAAACCCTAAAGAAGACTTGAAAAGAAACAAGCAGAACCTCGGGGCAATGGGAATAAATCTTCCGGTAGAACACGGAAAGGTCGGCCGCCATCCGTTTTGCCATTATAGTGGAGCAAGGCCCAAGATATACGACGGTCAGGGAAGGCGGATTTTGTTTTTGTGGTGGAGAAGAGGGGAGATAGAGAACAATAGAGAGGCACCAAAGAGCAAAAAGAGGGAAAGAGAGAGCACGAAGGTGTTTCAACCGTGTTTGGGGAAAAAAGGAACTCCAAACGCCCGAGCCCCTCTTCCCTCTCTTTCTCCGTAGCTCCTCTCTGCCATTTAAAAAAAAAAAAAAAAAAAAAAAAAAAAAACACGTGCATCTCTATCTCACACACACACA
>BFEA01000002.1:8740809-8751569 GCA_003427395.1 Chara braunii
GAGCGAGAGAGAGAGAGAGAGAGAGAGAGAGAGAGAGAGAGAGAGAGAGAGAGAGAGAGAGAGAGAGAGAGAGAGAGAGAGAGAGAGAGAGGTGCTTGCTTGGAAGAGTTGAGTCCAGCCAGAGCTGCCACCATACACAAGTGGGAATGGCTTCATTCTTCTTTGATTTTCCTATAAGAAATTTGAACTCTCATGTGGTTTCCATCCAGTGTGGTATGTGTCTCAGCGTGGGGTGGTGAATTTGAGAGTCTGCCTATGGTAACACCTTGGTGTAAACTGGGCAAGGTAATTGCAGTAGGCTTGGTGTGATGCTATGACCTCATCTCCATAACGTAAGTACTGGTTAAAAAAAAAAAAAAAAAAAAGGTTAGTCGCACAGAGAGAGAGAGAGAGAGAGAGAGAGAGAGAGAGAGAGAGAGGTTAGTTGTACTAGTTTTAACAGGAGTGTGCTAATCTTCTCCCAAAGCTCCCGAAGAGGCTGCCTGCCGGAACGGCCAAAATGCATGATGCGGCTCCAGCACGTGAACACCATCATCGACCTGCGTGACAGAAAGGAGTCATCTGTTATGCGAGACAGCATGCATGGAACACGCAATACGTAGGCAGGTGGGGAGGTGTATCAATGCATCTCCTATCACATCAATCACTTCCCGCAGTCCTCTGTAGGCAGGTAGCCGCTTTTGAGAGAACTCTTCCTCACGCATAAACTCCTCAGACTTCACCCAGAGAAGGTCCCCATTGACAGATCTAGAGGGTCGCCTGTGCTTATTGGCTTGTTCTAGCATCTTCCACTGGGTGTGCCCGAGCCATCTTTTCGAGGTCCTCATAGGCACTCACAGGTTCCCAGCGTAACACCTGCTGAATCTGATCAGGATTCAGACAGTCAATCACTCCGCTTGGTTTCCAGCCCTTGTGTTGCTCATTTGGTGACCTTAGGCAAGTGCTCATCCCAATCTATCTGATCTAGTCAAATATACATACGAGAGTCAACTGTAACAGCTTGCTCATTTGTTCTGGTTGTCCATTAATCTCAAGGTACCACCGTAACCCCTAGTTAGCTTCGACCCATGAACTTTCATCGGGTGTTGACAGTGCCCCGTCGTACATCTAACGCCTCTACCACTAACTATCACTATCACCATGGGTTGAACCGTGATCGTTATCTTTAACCCAATGACTGAAAAATTCACTGATAACTAAGTCGGTTTTTGCATCGGATGGCAAACCTGTCTACAATGACCATCCCTTCACTTGTCCACTTCTACTCCTAACCTTCATGTCCATTAAGTCAATAGTTAAACCACCAGTACTTGGCCCAGCTATCGGCCGCGGAAAAAAATAGAGTAGAAACGTTTCTAGTCGGATGAATTTGGGCGCTCCTGAAGTAGCCCGTACGTTTCCTAAAATCGTGGTGCGTTAACGGGCACGACTGTAGGAAGTACTGGTGGTTTAAGGAATCTCCGCCACCTCGGCCCACCTGAGGGTATAGGCACTGGTTTCAGAAATCCCCCTTTTTTTTGTTTTTTAATAACAAGTCGAGATTGTAGTAGAGGCTGGATGCTAGGCCTTGGGGGGTGCCTGTCGCTGTACTCAACCAGTGGGGAGATCAGACGGCTTGTGACAGCCCCAAGGACAGTCTCCTCCAGGGCGCATCATTCGTGAACTCTTTTTTTAGTTATCCTAATTAGATCGCATGTCGAGCCCTAGAGCGGTGCGAACCAGACCTGTCTCTAGACCTAGATTTACACCAACCCACGCTTTCAGAGGGTCTCAGATGAGTGTTCCCCTCGGGTGCTACCATAGGGACACCCCAAATTCTCGAGGATGACCCGGGCACAAGAGGGGTCACGGATATGTGGTCATTCCCCACCTGTATCACACATCTAGCAGACTCTATGGGCGTTCACCACCCTTCTACTATCAATGTGACGACCCACCGTCCCCTGCCTAAGATGAGACCCTTACCCAGAGACCCCTCCCCAGATTCACGCCCCTGTTGACCCCCTCAATGGGAACACACACAGGCACCAGCCCGCAGGCATCGTAAGATAGACACGAGGCCCGCCCTTGGGAATCGTATATGCCTAACCCCCAACCCTTACTACTTCTCAAGGGGGGTGTAGAAAGCGGCGCCAGACTGGAACCAGGATCGTACAATGTAAATATGGACTCTCGCAGGTGTACCATGAGGCCGGGAAGCTACCACAGTACCAGCCCACAGGCATCGTAAGATAGACATGAGGCTTGCCCTTGGGAATCGTATATTCCTAACACCCAACTTTTACTACTACTCAAGGGGGGTGTAGAGAGTGGAGCACAACCAGAACCAGGATCGTACAATGTAAGTATGGACTCTCGCAGGTGTACCATGAGGCCGGGAAACTACCACAATATGCAGACACACCCACAGAGCAGTGCATATGAACGAGGCGGTGCACAAACAGGCCCACAATTTCTACACAAATTCCTACCTAACCTAATCTAGACCTAAGACCTCTACCCAACCTACCTCCTCTACCCTGCCCATGGTGAGTACATGAGACATGACCCAGAGATCATTGGACCACACTACGGACAACCCACACCCCCACACCCCCCCCACACACGCACACTCGTCCGACCACCCTAAGGCTAACCACGCAAACAGCCCGCCCCCAAGGCCCTGCTACTAACATACGACAACCATGGATTAACCCCCCTGGGTGGTGCAAACGCAGTGTCTGTAATAATGACCTTGCATCAGCCTAAGGGGGGTGTGAATGGCTTGTGCGCTATGAAAGCACTGCCAGTGTACGTGCGCGAGACAATAGAGTTTTGAACCTGCAAACTCATACTACAATGAGCATTTCCAACCGGTGCTCTAACCATTGAGCCAACGACCATCCACGGTTTCAACAATCCTTAAGAGGACGACCTAGTATTTTATTCCTCTGACATACTTTGCATTTATTCCTCTAACATACTGTGCATTCCTGTACGCACCAAATACAATCAGCTTTCATTTCGATACACATATATGATCCCAACAAGTTGGCATATGTCTTCCCCCACCCGAAATTCCCTCCCCTGTCATGGCACTCTCCGAGTATAAGACCGCAGAGTTGGTCTTCACCATTGGAAGTTGGGAATAACAACCCATCATCTGCCATACACGCAGATACTTCATGGGGTTTCTCTGCTACTATAACTATTATGACACCTGGAACCGGATCATCAACATTATGGCACTTGGAACTTGATCATCAACGTTATGGCACTTGGAACTGGATCATCAACATATGCTGCCTTCATTCATGGATGCAATTCCTTCGCAGCATCAAGGTTAGTGACAATCGTTCCAAAGCCAGCTTCTCCTATGCAACACATCTGTTACGACATCATACTCTCCTTTGACTGGTTCCAATGCAAAGTCAAATTTGTCAATCTCTCTGGCCTGTCGAGCTGGTTTAGTCTACATCCTCGCTTGGGTCTTTCGCCAATACAAGGCCTCATGATCCAAAGAAACCATAAAATGTCCTCCACGTATCTAACGCTTCATGGAGCTTATACAACTCTCTCTCATATGTAGATGCTGCTACTTTCTCAGAGGACAAGCGTTAGGACATGAACTGAACGGGGCGATACCCGTTTCCCATCATCTTGCTGTGGCATGGCCCCAATTCCATACTAACGTGTGTTACTCGTAAGTATAAAAGGTGATGAGGGGTCTGTTTCAATTAAGGACTTCTTCAACTTCTCAAAAGCCGAGGTGCAGTCTCTATCCCTCCACAACCACACACCTTTCTTTAGTAGTTAGCACACTAATGCTGCGATTGTACTGAAGTTTCGCATGAACGTCCTATAGTGGTTGACTAGACCTAGGAGCGAACACAGTTCCGTCAGCCAACCTCTAATAGCAACTATCTTTGCAGCCTCTGGTCTTACATGATCCCCATCTATTACATGCCCTTGAGACAGCACCTGCGGTTTGGCCCACTTCCACTTTTTCGGGTTCACTTTGAAGTTACTGTCCCTCGACTTAAAAAGTTTCTACATGTGCTCCTTATGTTCTTCTTACATTTTGTTGAACACTAATATAGCATCCAGGTACACCACTAGAAGTTGTCAAGCCATTCCCTGAACATATCATTCATGCATCTCTGAAAAGTAATAGGGGCATTAGTTATTCCGATGGGCATCATTCTACAATCGTACCGTGTCCTAAATGCAATATTGTGATGATCTTCAGGGTCAACTTCTATCTGCCCTGATTTCATATCTATCTTCAAAAAATATTTACATCCCCGCAGTCGGTCTAACAAATCGTTTGTGGCAGCAGTTCCACGGTCGTTAGAACAATACCATTCCATCATTTGTAGTCTATACATATTCTTAACGCACCTTCTTTGTCGGGAATGAACAACACCAGTGCACCGTACTAGGCTTTATCCAACTCTTCTCTATCAGCTCATCTAACTACTTTCTTAGTTCTTCTAATTCTCTAAGAGACATTGTGGAGATTGGACCCTCTGAGGGGTTACTTCCAAGTTGAACCTTAATTCTATGCGTGATTTCCCTCTCTACTACTCCACTAGGTGCCGCCTCCAAATCTGCAAACTATTTTAACAACAAATGAATCACCCTTGCTAGCCTCTTCACTCACCAGTATCACATAGGCTTCACTACATGTTTGGCAAACACGGGAGTTTTTGCCCCTTTGTCTAACATGGGGACAATGTAGACTTCTGGCCGGACTCATAAAACAATTGTACCTTTTCCTTCTTACCTTCGGTGCTGGGAAGCCAGCACTCGTGCTTGCCCATGCATATGTCTGCCTTTGTCTGCTTCTCCCCAATCCCCAAAAGCATCTCGAAGAGTAGGTTACCTTTTCCTTTTTACCTTCGGTGCTGGGCAGCCAGCACTCATGCTTGACCATGCATATGTCTGTCTTTGTCCGCTTCTGTCCCCAAAAGCATCTTGAAGAGTATGTTATCTTCCACCAGAATCGTCAGGGAATGTAGTACCTTCTCTAACCTCTCCCCTCCCTTCAATCAAAAGTTTGCCTTAATCCCCTCAACATACTCATCTACACTCATCAGTCGATCCCTCCATATTTGCCCACAAAGGTAACTGCGGATTGATGCTTCTGATGGATAGGGTGCATCTCCACCATAAGCGTCTCTTTTTCCTCCTCTTTTCCACAATACCTCTTTCAATCTCCCCCCTGGTCTTGCCCTTAGTTGTTACAGGTGTTGTGCACCATCGGATAAACTCCCCCAAGCATGTCGTTCCAGTTCCTTGCTATATCATCCTGCCTTTTAATTACCTGTTCTACCATGGCTCTCACTGCAGCTACGTCACTAGCAGTATGGAGTGTCAAGTTGGACAGTTGTGCGAGGTTGGGAGTGTTGTTTTCCTTCATCTGCGTTTTCAGGGCGTTGATAAGTGAGGGCAATATCCTTCAAAACCGTCTTTTTCAGTCAATTTGCTTTCTCTTCACTCCATGGCATCCTGCACTTCCTTCAGCATCGACTCCACCACAAAAATCTCTGTTTCCTCCTCCTCTAGGTTGGTCATGCAGCTTTTGAGGGGATCTTCCCAAATCCCCTGCTTACCACAACTTCACTAGCACCCTGCTACGGTTTTCTCCGGTCAGGTTGAGCGGCAGTGGTCGGGGCCATCACTATGCGGCCATGCTGTGCCTCTAGTGCCAGCGGCGTGTCTGGAGTGTATTTTTTGGCTGTGACAGACCTTTCTTTGTTTCGTGGGTGTTTTGCTGGCTTGTGGTGGGGTGCGAACCGATAGTCTGTAGGGTTTTCCATCTGGTGTGGGTGAGTGATAGTCTGCTTTGATTTTCGTCACAGGTACCTTGAGGGCAGTGGTTGGTGCCCACCTCAAGATATCAGTTGCCAGGCAGTCGTTGATGCTTAACCACAGGTGGGGTTAAGGTGGATTATCACTTACAGCATGATCAGGTAGGGGATTCTGCAGACTGTTGAGGGATCAGTCTCCTGATGAGTAGGTGAAACTGTTTCGTCGGAGTTTCACCGACTTATAAAAAAAAAAAAAGGTTATTTTGAACTGCCCGGTAAACCGTAGGCAGAGAGCCAGAAGAGGACAACAAACGAGGGGCTCTGACAAACTATGTCGTTGGAGTTTTACCAACTCATCAGGAGGCTGAACCCTCAACAGTTTGCAGAATCCCCTAACTGATTACACTGTAAGTGATAATCCACCTTAACCCCGGTTGTGGTTAAGCATCAACGACTGGCCGACAACTGATACCCTGAGGTGGGCACCAACCACCCTCAAGGTACCTGTGACGAAAATCAAAGCAGACTATCATTCACCCACACCAGATGGAAAACTCTACAGACTATCGGTTCACACCCCATCTGAACTAAAAGAGCACACTTTGCGAAACAAACCGGTAAATATTAAAAAACAAGACAAAGATGAGGGGCACACTGAAACACCGTGCCTCTCACGTATAAGGCTCGCCACGCTGATGTAGTTGGGCGCGAGCTGCCGACATCCCTGTGCGCCATAATGGCCCACTTGCACGCAGCGAACAGGAGGCAGAGGAAAGGGAGAGGGGAGAACGAGAGACGAAAGATTGAAAGGAAGACAAAGCAAATGAAGACTAAGGGAAAGAAGGGAAAGATAAGAGGGGGGTAATGACATCGAAGACCTGGATGAACATTCTCAGCACACCAGTTGCAACAACAGCTGGCGTTAAGCATGCCCACCAAACACTCCTGTCAAATGGCATATGGGTTGTAGGCCAACAGGAAGGAAGAAGGAGCGTGATGGAAGACCATCCAGTCCTTATTGTATCCCTGGTGACAAAATGCACGTATGATGTCCGGATGTGGAGGATGTGCAAAGTCAGCAAAGGGGAGCCCTTTCCACACACAGATGTAGAAACCCTGGCTCGTCGCCATTGTGGCAGAAATGATGATGCCTACAGACGATTGTAGCTGCGGAGAGGACGAGGTTGTAGCGCATTGACAAATTGTCGTGCTGCCACAGGGGCAGAGAAGTGATCCTTGATACAAAAGAGTGTGTGGACGGTTTGCTCAGGCAAAAAGGCATCATCGACGCAGAGGAAATCACCAACATCTAGAATGGCATGGACTATGGTGCCAATTCCAAGGGTCCCGATGGTCAGAGGGAATGGACAATGGCCAAGAGACGGCCAGGCCCATCTGCAACGAGGGTAGAGAGATGAGATGGAGGATGAAACCACTCACTGGGCCGCACAGTTGCAAGTTGGTGGTCCTTCATTGCAACCTGTAGAAGCCCCTCAGTTGGTGTCCTATGTACATATCACATACATGTATTTATATATTATACATTTCAGGTGTTGGATATGGCTAACACCCTTCCTTTCCTCCTTCCTAGTGTTGTGCCTCTTGCTCAGCGTGCCAATGCAGAGCACAACTGGCAGCTTCAGTGTCGCTCCCTAACCCAGAATTGTAGGGAACTCGGGGTCCCTATGGGCCTGGTTGGTTGGTCACTGGACTTTTCCAGAAGCCCAATGTCCCATTCACCCGGGTACCATTCTCACCCCTGGTTGGCCTGGTGAGGCTCAACTGTGTCTGAAGCTGGTTGGGCTAGACCCTCTACACAGCCCGTCAGCGCAGGACCTACCAGCCCTTAGCACATGCACAGACCCTTTGGGCCTCGTAGTTTCATGTTTCTTATTCTAGCTTTAAGTAAGCAACTTGACGCTCCATGTAGCCAGACAGGAGATCGTTGCGGTCCTATCCTTCAGGACATCCGTTCAAACTGGAATAATACAGAGAAGATTAGCATGACCCTGGGCAAGGATGACACACATAAATCGAGAAATGGTCCAGATTGTTTTTGTCCCGAGTCTTGAACACCATATGGAGGTTGTCATGTTGCGACCTGGCTGACTACTTGATGACAGGGCAAGTGATCAAAACCTCTTATCAGCATCTGCGGGTGCTTCTGGAGGCCGGTGTGATCCCTGATTAGTAAATCGTAACGAACACCAGATCAGGTTGCCATTAGGCACCTGATCATTTATATGAAGGAATGAAAAAGAAGTGTTTGTGTTTGAGAACCAAAGCATGGATGATATTTGCTTATTGATGTCACTATGATGAGGAACCAATGCCCAGTAGTCAGTGATGCCGGGATCGGCACTGATGGTGGAATGAGCACTGTAGTCTTCTTGGAAGTAGTAGCTGTGGGTGGAAAGGAATATGTAACTAGCATTGGTTAATGGAGACATTAGGTGAAACGAATGGGAAGAGCCAGCTTTCGACCAACATTTGTTGCTTTTGTCGAATGATACATGCTCGATCAAGCGATGTATATGGAGCCAAGGATCCGCTAAGTGATGAAAAGGACTTGAATGGACAATGCAGCGTCAGCAAAGCATCAACAAGCAATGTACATCCAGAGACATACGAAAATAGCACAATGTAGTGCAGCGGACGACTCAAAGATATGACCTGACCTGTCAGATACTGACTCGACACCCCATCATACGCCACACATGTGAGAGAGAGGGGAGGGACCGCATACATAGACGGGACCTAAGAAAGGTCCGTCCTTGAGCACGCACATGGGGAGATACCACGGATGAGGGGATGGGGGAGGCGATACGAAGATGGAGATGAGGGAGAAGACCAAGATCGTGATAGCAAAGTCCAAAAATAGTCTCCCTGCCGCATGTCCAATCAATGTCCGCCACAAAAATGTTGAATCAGATCCTGGGCCTCATGGCCCGATGTAACCTCTGCCTGTAACCTCTCTCTCTCTCTCTCTCTCTCTCTCTCTCTCTCTCTCTCTCTCTCTCTCTCTCTCTCTGTGAAAGAAGACGAAGAAGAAGAAGAAGAGAAGAGATGGAGGGCAAGAGCAGCAAAAAGAAGAAGATGTCGCCCTCCTCGCTGTCTCACTTGCAGGTAACTGCCACCATGTGCTAACCGCCGCTGGCGTGTCTCTGATGCAGGTCGCTGGCGTGGACTCCAGCAATGGCGCCCAGGTAAGTAACACCGCTGCAGGTATGCCCACCGCCTCTCTCTCTCTCTACCTACACCTCTCTACCTCTACTCAGCGCCGTATCGCGCTGCTCCAGCAGCGTGTCGCCTAAGAAGTGCACTACTTGAACTGTGTCTGCCCTGGCCTGGGCCAGCTATATGTAACGCTGGGCCTCGCTGCTGTGCCTCTGGTCCTGGCCTGAAACGGCCTGCCTGGGTCCCTGCAGGACATCCAGGCCCTCCCTGCTGATGCAGCAGGGAGTGTCCGCTACTGGATGCCTGAACAGACAAAAATAGGACAGCAAATAAATAAATAAATGAATGCTGCCTCAAATCGAATCCTACGGCCCTAAGGCTGGCCGTGAGCCTCCAGGGCGCATGCCTGAATGGCATGCGACCTGGGGTCCCCCAGCACCCGTCGGGCCCCCAAAACGGGGCCCGTGTGCAGGCTCAGCATGTAACATCGAAGCTGTGACTGTGCCTGAGAATGCTATTACAATATGCGTGGAGATGTGGGTGCGTGGGTGATTCAAACACCGATTCTCGCATCGGTATTGCAGGTCTCTCGATGTGCAGGTGTGCTAGGAAAGGAACCTATGCTGGACATTGGCCTCGAGGAGCATGGAGGAGATCAGCTTACCTATTCTTGATTGTTCGTAGCAATCTGTAAATCCCCCAGCCTGCGGCCACCTTTCATCATATCATGCACAGGGAGGGGTTGAGGCCGTACAATACAATGAATGAGGTAGTGGCTTCATTAGGGACTGCAAGCTCCCTCCATGCAGAAGATACAGGAACTGTCTATATGGTACTCCAGTTACCTATTTTCGGTTGGCGATTGTTTTAACACATCGGTACTATGCAAGATTCTCTGTGGAGGGATAAGTTTGGCGATCGTTTTAACACATCGTTACGGTGTGAGATTTGTCTGTGGAAGGATAAGTTTGGCTCTGCTATCAGTTCTGTTCTAGACTTAGACAGTGTACAGTGTCAGAAGATGATGGAAATCACATTTTCACTCTCCCCATCATGATTCAGTAACTCTCTCTCTCTCTCTCTCTCTCTCTCTCTCTCTCTCATGTTTTATTTTTACGTTTCGTTCTCTTCTGTGTTATGTTTCCAAACTGGCAAAAAATGCTGAAAACGATGGACGAGGACTGAATTTTTCTGCTGCAATTGGTCTTGTGCTGCATTCCTGACAACATTTCGCCTAAACTCCAGGCGCAACAACTCTCCATTCATCAAAGCCTTTGGATTCACGCAAAAGCGAGCATAGGATGCACACAGCGCATCAAGGCGCTGCAGGAGATGCAGAAGACACTACTGCTTCTGCCTCCATTTAACGCATGTCTCATGGACAGTTCACGGCGTTCCTCCCACGGCAAGAAATCCACCACCCAAGGAGCCAGGTACAAGATCTTTGGCAGCGGTTCTCCACCTGCATTGTATACAAGGGTCATTTTGCACCTGCAGGAGCTGTGGAAGGCCCAATTTGGGTACTGGATGGGGGGGTGTATGGACTGGTAGGAGGATGAAGCTGGGCCCGGAGATGTGAACCCCCCCCAAGTACGCGACTGAAGACACGTGAAGGCTGCAACAGTGCCGACTCATTTTTGACACCCCAGGCGAGTGGTAGTTTTTCAACTACTGTTCAGTGAGGTCCACCGTTGGTGCACACACACACGAGAGAGAGAGAGAGAGAGAGAGAGAGAGAGAGAGAGAGAGAGAGAGAGAGAGAGAGAGAGAGAGAGAGAGAGAGAGAGAGAG
>BFEA01000002.1:8763710-8805067 GCA_003427395.1 Chara braunii
GACCTACAGATCGAACCCCTGCTGTTTATGGACCTACGACAGGCCTACCAACTGCCTACGAATACACAGGTCACAGGTTCAATTCTCGGGGTCTACACAGATACTGTACATGGGTAGGATGAGGTCTAGGGATCGAACCCTGGGTACTGCATCCGCCACTGCTAAAAGGTGAAAACCGTTTCACTATTCTAGCCTGTACCTCATATAAACAGGAGGGTCGAACTGCACATCAGCTCAGCATGACCTTAGCACAGCTTGGGCTTCGTCACAGTGGGGCCCCCAAGGTCAGTTTCGACTCTCGAGACCTGTTAGGTCTCAGTTAGAGATGAGTAAGGTAATCTCATATCTTCCTCTGTCCTTTCCCTTGACCTTTTCATCCCCTGCCACTTTGTCTCTTCGTTGGCTTTGGGACTACCACTTCGTCGCTACCTGGGGAATAGGTTAAGAATTGACATGTTCTCTTTGACAGTCAGTTTGCAATGCTGGCTCTTCATCAGACACAGCCCAGAGGATGGAACCTAGGGTTTGGGAATTGCGAGAGTTGGATGTGGATGTCGACATCGATGTATGCGAGCCGCGTCGTTCGATAGTCATGTTTATCCCATGAACAAGGAGGAGTTTGGTGATCATGTGATGCACTTGTTATGTTGCCAAAAAACTAACGAGCACCTCGTCATATGGTTCACCGATTGTTTTCACCAGAAAGGGGTCCAAGAGATTGCATCTGTATATTGGCTATAGAAAGACAAATAAAGGACACAGATCCTCTACCATATTCAATGGCTTATCGGACTCGTTAGGGGGAGGAGCTAACTTGGAATCCACCATCAAAGATAGATACGAGGGCCCACTCAGCGTGTGATATAGGTGTTGGCTACTCGGATTCACAATGTCACCCTGACACGCGTTCAAAGCCATTGTCTACACGAGTTCGACGACATTGTCCCTTTCTGCACTGATGAGACCTATGTTTTCAGCCATAGACTCGAGGAGCACCTGAGAAAGTCACATCACCTCTCCGCTTGACAAAGACATTGCATATCAGATTAGTCAAGTCTATAACTGATCCCATTTTTTGTGAGACTATTGCAATGTCAACTACTGGAGCTACAACACCTTTTTTTTTTCTTTTTTAAAGTTTTTTTACAATTTTAAATTTGGACCATTTTTCGATTTATGCGTGTCATCCTTGCACAGGGGCCATGCTAATCCTCTCTGTATCGTTCCAATTTTAACGGATGTCCCGAAGGACGGAGTTACAACACCTTATGTTTGCATTTGCTTTGCAGAAGACGATGTGCAATCCCATTTCAAAACTTTGAAAGGCAATCGTTAAGGTTTGCAGGCAATAGAGCAAACCAGCAAAAGCTGATCACTTGTGTGTCCCACAGACACCGAAAATGGAACTCATCTCCTGAGTTCAGCTTGGAGCAAGTACTTCAGTACAAGCTCATTTCCAGGCATTATGGCACTTTAGAAGATATTGGCTTCAGTGCCCCTTGATGTAGAGATCACCTGCGGGCCATTTCATTCATCATCGACGTCATTCATCCAATCTTCCATGCCTCACCAAAAACGGCTGTGCATGCAGCCAGTGCTGTGATGCCCTGTATGCATTGTACGCCCATTTTTCATTCCGCTGGGCCAGTATTGGCCCAGACTTGGAAGCTGGTCCTAGCCCAGGCCCACGATTTCGAAAATGGTGAGGGGTGAACCATGACCGTTGGACCATGGAAATCCAATGATCTCAACTTTGTCCTGACGATGCAGACAAGAAATAGGGATTTCTTTAGTGTCAGTGATCCGTGCCGTTCAGCCAACCTTCCATGCCTCACAGCTAACTCAATGCATTACAGCCACGAGTATCGAGTCCAGATGAACATTTGCAAGAGTTTCCCACTGACCATGGCTTGGCAGAGGTGAAACATATCCTTGCGCATCAAGTGGCTGGAAATACATACATGCAAAGCAAAGTCACTATCTCCTCCATGGACTGTGTGCTGACATCCGGCTCAGTCAAGCCAAGCTGAAGGTCGCTTTCTCCAGCGTGAAGAGCCCTTGTTGAAGAAGAGTTTCTAAGTGAGTAAATCATTCTCGCGCAAGTCCATCAAGAGCGCTTCACGCCTTTCCACGAGGCATGTTACCAGGCTTACTCTTGACAGTCTCATAGCAATATATAAAGAATAGAGGATCTGCAAGAAGACCTATCAGATCCGTATATTTGCCCAAGAGCTTGCGTTCTCCAACAGGTCTTCAACTCTTACGAGACAAATCAGCTTGTCGAGGCACCAACTCGAACACAGTCTTCATATCAGACAGCTTCTCATCAGATCAACTCATCTACTGTTGCAGGAGCTCCACTTCTTAAGAAAGATGGAAGTCAACTGCAGGCATTCAGAAGCACACGCCATAGCCTGAGACTGAATTGGTCTCCGAGGGATGTGACAGCGCGTGGGCAGGAGTGCACATCGACTGCCTGGGAATCAATCCATGCGATATGAAGTCACTCTCTTTTATGAACCGCGTGCTGATTGCTGGCGCACCGGAGCCAACTTGAAGCCCATGGCCAACAGGTCTTCAACTCTTATGAGAAGCATTGGTTTGTTGAGGCAGCAATTCAAACGTAGTCTTCATGTCTGCCACCTTGCTCATGAGAGTAGGGAGGTCGATAATAGAGTCATTCAGCGAAGGGCTCTACACAAGACCCGTTATGGTGACTCCTGTCTCGGGATCAGAGTTTTGAATGTCTGTGTCCATAACATAGGGGCCGCGTGTAAATGCATATTGCTGTGCTCGGTGTTTGAAGAACTGCCATGCACTCGATTTCACACTCCAAGTCGTGAACATCATGCCTTATCTGTCTTTCCCGATTCATGAGCGATGTCGCAACCAACACTGCTATTTTGGCATTTTGCCATTATGGTGACCATGCAGACTAAGGAGTGATCTGAAGGCATCCACTTCAACTGTGTTCGGAGAAGTGTCAACTCTCGCAATCAATGAAGGCCAGAGTGACAATGGTGCACAAATCCCATGAGCGTCTAAGATGTCCGTGCTACCGTCTTCACCCGAATAGAACGCCCGGTCATTATAGCCGTATTTGGTGCAATTTTCACTCCAGATTCAGCTATAATGTAGCTACGGAGAGTTCTTGAAGATATCATTTCTCTAATCATCATGCAACTGCCTGCTCCCTATCGGTATCCCAGGAGGCCTCAACTGTTGTCAATTCTCATTCGGATCTGGCGCCCACTCAGCAGAGTATACCTTGGTGCTGTATTGTCAATCGTAAGGTATGGGAACGGAGGAGGAGACTGGGTCCAACCTTGAACAAGGTTTTCTGGACTTTCGACCGGATTTGTACACTTGTGCAGGATGGAATTGTGCTACGGAGAAGGCTCAATTGACTGAATCGCACTCCAGCCTTGCCCATGATTTCCTCCTGCTTAGCTTGATATCATTACCTGCTAATATTTCCAGCAAGATTGGGCATATTATGCGTGGAACTGCTGGCGGAGTCCTAAGAATAGCACCTGCTCATAAGCCAAGTGCGATACGGTAAATGTTACGGAGCGTGATCCTGAGGAGGAGAAGGATATTAAGGAGGCGGAGAACATGGGGGAGGAAAGTAGTCAGCCATTTAGCTGTCCTGATACTATGAGATCTCCTTCCCTACCCATCAACTCATCAATTCTCCTGGCGCACCCCTATTCCCACTATCCTACCTCAGTGTTAATCACTCAGAACCATCACCCTTCTACCATCTTGGACGGGTGACCGAACAGCAGTTATAGGCACCGGGGCTAGGCAGATAGCCCCACCCAGCCGTAGTTGAAGCATGATCGGACAAGCCTTGTCGTATGGTTACTTCGAACACCAAGCTCAAGCATTCTTCTACGGATCCCATATGATACCCGAACCCCTACTCGTTGTGCTGACGGTCCAAAGCAGGTGTCACTCCCGACGAAAGCTCGTGTAGTTCACGAAATTTACTGTTATATGGCTGAATTGAATGACGACTCTGAAGCACGTAGCATTTCAAGCAGGTTGATTATGCCATAATTACTTATCAGTCTTATCTGCCACGTGGCACGTAAGCTGCTTGATCTGCCACATCGCACATAAGTAGTGCAACAAGCAAAATTGAGCTGCTTCGTCTTCCACATGGCCGATAATCAAGTTACTTAAAGTACGATGAGCATAATCACACTGATGAAGGCCGGCCGATAGACTTCAGGTGTGCATGTTGGAAAAAGGCCAGCCGATAGCCTTAAGATATCACATGACCGACCAACCCGAAACAAAAAGCAAAAAAATAGGAACTGATAATTGAGGTACTTGATCTGCCAACTTCAGTGCGAGGTTGGTCTCAAAAACAAGAAAAGGGAGACAAAAGATTATGATATCACAGTGGATTTCTCGACATTCCCGTCATCATGGACCTCAACTCATGTCTACGGTTCAGCCGTACGAGATACTTTATCTGCCATGCGCCTAGATGATTGACTATGCCTCTCCAGTTGCGATTGATTTGTTTCAATCACCAGAGATTGGTATCATTTGTTGTCCGTCTGTTTGTCTCCCTGCCTGCCTCTCTCTCTCTCTCTCTCTCTCTCTCTCTCTCTCTCTCTCTCTCTCTCTCTCATGCGTATCAGTTTCTGTGAATTTTGTTTCCACTGTGTTGCATTCACCCCTCTCGGACCACAAAACTCTCTCCCTCTTCCTCTCCTCCTTCTGCTCTCTATCATTAACTTCCCGCCACGTGTGTCATGCGCATGGTCACTGCAGGTCCACTTTCTTCCTAAAATACCCACTGGACGGGAGCTATCCCCATCACTCAGCTCCAACCTTACGCCCATACCATAGCCTGATGCGTCAATCCTACCTTGTGTGACTAGGCCAAGGTCGTAGATGCACAAAATTGGTGCTGCCAGCATAGCTGCCTTAAGAGGCTGAAAAGTTGCGCATGCCAGGTCGCCAAAAATGAAGGGCTGATATTGCACTGAAGATGTGTCAACAATGCAACAATCTTGCATAGCCTCTTTATGAAACTCTGATAGTAGCCTACCAATACACGGAAAGAGCGTACGTCTGTAATAATGGTGGGCTCAGGCCGACAAATGTTGTGAGGCATCACAAAATGGCCTGAGTACTCGAGCTCCTGCTTGGCGAACTCATACTTGTTGAGGTTGAACAGCATGCATGAGTTTACAAGAACAAAGGACACCAAAGTCTCTTGATGATAAAAACCCTCTTCTCGCCTCCAATCAATCAATATTCAACGAAGTAATAGTCCTTAACCAAGGTATGCACACCTACGCTACTTCCTAGTCGAGCCTATCATCTCTCTCTCTCTCTCTCTCTCACACACACACACACACACACACACACACACACACACACACACACACACACACACATGCTAGTGACCACTGAGGAGCCTGACCACCTGGGGTGCTGGAGCTCTCCTGCCGACCACCATGTCTCCGTCAAGCCTCGCAGCCTTCCGTTAAGTTCCGTGAATCCAAGGACCTCCCCTTCACTTTGCCACCTTTCCCTCGTACCTGCGGTACCTTACTATGTTATGTGCCTGATTGAAACTTGATACAGCATGGCATCCACACGTTCCCATACGCATGTGCAACGACAAGAGATCTTGGAGAGAGCAATTCACACCACACCAGATGAGAGAATACACAGTGGAAGCACTTTACAACCAAAAATAGAATTGAAAATAATCAATTCTAATTCATATCCCACTCCCTCTAGTCAATCAATGCACTGTTTCCCCAAGAATCCCAACCACGTTAACAACACCCAGGAACCAATTTTTACAAAAGTTTCATTGAAGTGTTTGGGAGTCTTCTTCTTCCTCCCTCCAGTCAAGCTCTAGCTATGACGCGGCACAGCACCCACCCATCAGTCAACCCCAACCGTCCTGAACCTAACGCGACACTCAGCAGTCCAATCACGATGCCCACGGCAGATGAAATGCCCGCTCAACAGGCGAGAGTAGCTCCCTGGACGAAGGACTCCAGCACGATGAAGATGGATGGATTCCACTTCGAAGAGCACTTGGATGGAGAGCTTCGGAGGCAGCGATGTCAAACCCCAACAGCACACAAAATAGGAGGATGGGCCTACACCGCTTAGGGCCTGTACGCCCAGCGCTTTCCTCAGGTAGCTGGCTCGACCAGTTATGGCTGGCAACCGCTGATGAAGAAGGAGCCTGTGCTATGGAATTTAGCACTGCAGCCTCAACGCGACCTCCCAGCAGCACTTCGTGAAAAGAACGAGAGAAAAGAACCCGTTTCCCTCTGTCCTCAACACTTTTATTTTCCCTCAACCCTCTAGGACTCGACAGCCTACAGCCTAAGATAGACATCCTATTGCCTAGGACCGAACCTAGCCAGAAAGAAGGGAAAAAGGAAAAGCCTACGTGCCTGCTGAAAACCAAAGCAAAAAGGACACAAAGGAAAGGCCCAAGGGCCTAAGACCAGCCAACAGAGACTACTACGGCCAAGTCTAGGGTTCGAGCAGCACGAGGCGCAAAACAAACAAATACAGCAAACACATTACAGGTCACGCGATCAAGTCCCAGCACTCAAGATTGGGACTCGGCAAACGAAGTTAGTGCACATCCTACAACGAAACGGCAATTCATTGCAACTAGCTATGGTGCCGGCCTTCTTCCCCAAGCCCCCAGCTCGCGCTGGCTTACTGCATGGCTGCTATGCTGCAAAGCGTTTCTTCCGCTTACATTGCCGCAAGTCGCGACCTGCCTGGATGATCGCCCTGTGCCCCAGCCTGGACTTCTTGGCTGGAGGCCGCGGTCTGCTATTGCTGGTAGGACCTGCCTGCCAGCCAAGTCCCTGCCAGGCCGTTTAGTTCATTCCGTCGGGACCTCGACCTGCGGCCTACCAGACTGGGATACCTGGATGCACGGCCTAGGGGCCTTGCATTCCCACCCCCTTAGGTTCAAAAGTCCTCTGAGATACCCTCACTCTTGCCATTGCGTTCCTTCCCACCCTCTCCTAAGTACCCGTACGACAGGGCTCGTCCGACTATGCTTCAATCAGGACTGGGGAGGGAGGTGAGGACCTGCTTAGCCCTGATGCCTATAACCACTGTCCGGTCAGGTCACTAGAAAAAAGGATGACGATCCTAGGTGATAAAAACACTAAGGTAGGACCTTGGGAGTAGGGATGCGCCAGGAACAGTAATGATGAGTAAGGGTGGGAGGGAGTCTCATAGGGGGCCTGACCCGGCCTGTATAGAAAATCATCTGGATGATCAAACGGCCAACTGCTGAAGGGACTGTCATATGCCTGGTGGCTAGCCTCTACAACAACCTGGACTTCAAAAAAATATATATTTATAAAAAAAAGAGAAATCACTTGCGGTACAGACTTCATTAGTTCTTCTCTTGTAAGCCACCGATCTTCAGTTGGATCCACATGGGACTGGAGCTACGGCTTTGGTGGTCTCCCTCTGCCTGTTGCCTTAGGTACCAGGACGTGTCTGTGCTCTACAATCGATCAGTATCAACTGGACCATTCATCGAGGGCAGCAGCATTGGCTGCGAGGGGGAACTGATCACATTTCTGGAAAGTTCACAGTTTGGATCCATGAGTCACGCATGTAGGACTATCAGGATCATGTTGTTCATGGTACACAATACTGAGGCATCAGTTCCCAGGACAAATTGTCCTCAGGAGCCCACACAGACAACTTGACCCATACCAGATCGGCAATCTGGAATGTACGCATCCTTATGTTCTTTCTCTACCATGACCCGCAGCTGCTCAACTGTTTCCCGAAGGTCCGTTCGTGCTCCAATGCCAGCTCTGTAGTTCCAGGTGGTGAACTTCGTGTTTGGTCTGGAGACAGGAAATCCAATTATGTTCTTTGTTTCCAGTCAATGTGCAGTTGACTTGGTGTACAGCCTGTCGCTGAATGGACAACATTATTGCTAGCCACATGAGGCGGATGCACCCAAACTGACCCATTGCCTCATGACACTCTCCTACAAAAGATTCCTTAGAGACTCATTATTTGGTTGCACAGGTCCTTACTTAGGAAGAATGTTCCCTCCATCACACTCTCCTGTGAAAAGACCCCCTAAGACTTGTTATTAGGTGCACAAATTCTTTCAAACCGCTCCTCTTACATAGGGACAACATTCCCTCCACCACCTATACACCTCACTAACCCTTCTATCCTAAGTTTGGACAAGCCTGATGATTTTCGTAAGAACGTTCTCCTTCGTCGGAATCTTCCGCCTGCTGGCGTACATGTTCATTTAACCCAAACTCTGTCACCAGAGCACAGCGAAGTCCGCTCTCCATGATTGCGCTGCAGCCAGCACATTGATTTTTCCTTTCTGGCGCATCAGCATGAAGTCCTACGTATGTTTGCCTTGGATCCAACACGTGAGAGTGTCAGAAAGGGTAGGCTGCGTCTTTATCCACTCAAGAGTCTCATGGTCAGACTTCACTCCAAATTTATGTCCTGGAGGCAATGCTTGTGGTGTTTCAGTGTCATATTGAGTGCATACGAATCCCCCCCAATAAGCAGAATATGATAGCTTCGAGAGGGCATCATTTTGGTAACTTTTGGACATGTACTCAATTGGTTTCAACTTATTACCCTATGCCATATTGGTTTGAGTCAGTGGTTAACATAACTGGCTTATCGGTTCTGCGATTTTTTGAGGAGTGAATTGGCGAGGGCAGTTTTCAATTGCTTGAAAGCCTGCCCACACTCACCACGCCATTCCCAAGGTGTATCACGTCGAGTCAGGTCAATCAAGGGACTCGCTACACTGCTGAAATTGTGTATGAATGACCTGTTACACCCAGCTAATCCCAAGAAAGATCTGACCTCAGTTAGAATTTGAGGCCTTGGACCAATTTTTGGTGGTCCCCGCTTTTTAGCATCCTCCGAACTTGATGCTTCCTGCAAGATCTGATGACCCAGATACAAGACTTTAGTTTGTCCAAGCTTATACTTTTGCAAGTTGATCTTGTATAGATGCTTCCAAAGCAGTCGCAGCACTACTCAAAGGTGCTCAGCATGCTCCTTCGGCCCTTAGTAAAGACAAAACCATTGCAGAGATAAACAACTACAAACTTGTTCAAGTAATTATGACATGCTCGATTCATAGCATGCTGGAATGTACCGAGCGCATTGCGAAGCCCGAAAGGCATCACCATGAAGTACACAAACTCATACAAGCCGTATCGAGTCTGAAATTCAGTTCGGTTAATCCTTGGGTCATACCTCAATCTCATGGTAACTGGACGTCAACTCTACCTCTCTGAAGTATCTACATCCCTGCACCCTATGCTGCCTATCCAATAGGTCATCAATGTGAGGTAGGGGCTCTGCGTTACAAACACTGATTTGATAACGATCGCTATTTTTGCAGGTCATTTGTTTCAAGTGTGTTTTTGATCGAGAGCTTATTATATGACACGAAGCGTTACCTATCTACTTCTCCAAACACAATATCCTGAGTACCTATGATCGTAACCACATCTGCGAGCATGTGATGTTTCAACATAAAATCAAGCCCTTGTAAATGAGCAAACCCAGGTGCTCGAATTCCACAATGATAAGGACGATTGGTTCCATTGCCAACTAAATATACATCACGGTATTGAGGCGCCTATGGTCAATGCACATCCTCAGAGTACCTCAATTTTTGGGAACAAACAGTTTTGGCAACCCCTACATTGAGGAACTCTGCCTAATCCTGCCCTCATTAGTGAGTTACTTGAGCTGCTTACAAAGCTCATATACCTCCACAGTGGGGAGACATTCTACAGATCCTACCTTTCAATATTTTGCTTCCAAGTTCCAAATATAATCTGAATGCCCCTAGACACAACTCCTAATGGTTCCCTTGAACATCTGAATGCTAAGTGAGGACTTCTATCTATCTAGGAGACAATACAGCCTGTGCAAACAAAAGGACAATTAATCATGATCATGGTTACTGTACAGGGAGTGGACGACCCTGCAGCGGGCGATACAGAAGCCGAAGAAGCAGGAGTCGAACACTAAGTGAGGACTTCTTCTATCTATCTAGGATACCATAAGACCTTTGCAAACAAAAGGAGAATTAATCATGATCTTGGTTGCTGTACAGGGAGTGGACGGCCCTGCGGTGGGCGATACAGGAGCAGAAGAAGCTGGAGTTGAGCCTGGGGGTGATTGCGACAAACGTATAACCCTGGACAGGGGAGGAGCCCCACTCACCAAACGAAACAGTAGTCGGTGCAGTGCTACAGGTTCACCCATCACGAGTGACGTCACACCTGGAGGCTCTACAGTAACAGTAGTGGAGAACGGCAATGACAGTTCCTTTGGCAGTGTTGCTCTAACGTCTGCAGTCAGGGTATCTACACTTGCCACACAAGGACATGTGCATACTTTCCAAATTTTCAGCTTCAGTGACATCTCATGCAGACTCATAGAACTATGGGTACACACCAGGGATCGTGATGATGACTAAGGGTGGGAGGGTGTCTCATAGGGGACCGGTTAGGCAATACATCGAGATGATCAAACGGTCAGGTGCTGAAGGGCCTGTCACATTCCTAGTCAGCAGCCTCTACAATAACCTGGACTTAAAAGAAAGAAAGGGAAAAAAAAAAAAAAAAAAAAAACTCTCACAGAAGAATCTGACCACACCGCTAAGGTTTTCTTGGACACTCCTCTGCACCATGTCTGATATGCTACCACTGACACCTAGACCCTCCTCATTCTCTGGATATTGTCTCTGCCAACGGATGGTAAGCAATCCGGAAAGGGGTTGATGGCCAGTTGTTGGCTCCCCTGTGGCTGAGCCACCTGGGATCAAGTAACCCCGGCACAGATCTCGAAGGTATAACACCCGCTTACAATGTATCTTTCGACCTCGGGAACACTATTGGCTCACTACTCTCTCTAGCATGCAGGGTCATCCACTAATCACTGCCTTCTACCAAATAGTCACAGATTGAGTGAATAACTACAATGTTTACACAATACTAAAGTTAGTGCCCTGCATCCTAAGCCAATTCCCAGACTCTCGCAACTATAGTATTCTACTATGCACATTTGGCTATTTCTAATAGGGTATAATGAGAGTGCTAACTGGTCTAGATAGTCAACTAATTAGTCTGACCTCTGACGATTGGACCGCACCTGCCAACTAATCAAACAGCACTTTATAATTACAAAAAAAAAAAAAAAGAACAAGCGGACATCGACAGTTTCCGTTAGCGAGTATACAGTTGGCGTCCACCGTCATGCTTCCCTCTCTCCCACCCCCCTTATGTGACTATTGACTCCTGGTGAACAACGCGCATGGAACTTATCCAGCGGCCTAGCTCAGTTGGTAAGGAACGCAAGTGGCATTCAGGAGCTCTTGGGTTCAATCCCCATTGGCCTCATGTACCTTCCTACCTTCCTCGCCAAGCTTGGCGCTCGCCACCTAGAGATACGCCGTTGGTCCCCACGAGTGGCAATGAGCAGAGACTGCTGATGTTCATAGGAGGAGGGGACTGGAGGAGCGGCACAGTGACTGGCCCATCGAAGAAGCTCGGTCCTGATGCTACCGGCTGACCACTGGCCAGTATCGCCCACCTGCTGTAGCAGGTATCGCACCTGCTGGTGGGTGCAGCTCTCGCATGTTCCCTCGTTGGAGGCTTGAGCACGGATGTGGCTGCTACGGGGTTGCCCATAATACTATAATGAGTATTAATGACAATAAAAAAGGCCTGAAAGGCTGTCCTGTCCAGATTCGACAGGTAATTGAATTGGTTGGGCTTAAAGAATTAGCCTTAAAGAAAACAAACATGCATGGAACTTACAGCATACCCACTCCGTGCACGGTAATCAAGAGGGCGGCCAACCCAATCAAGAATTGTTTAACGTCGCAACATTGATGAAAAAAGAAAGGTGCGAACGCTGCGAAGCAATGGGTTTTTCAACTTTTTCTAATTTGTGTTGGACTTATCTACATGGGAGTGTTTTACAACAAGATAACATGGTGCTGGTTGAAACAGGACTGAAAACTCCATTCATTTGTTTCAGACATGAACTGGAAGAAAAAAAGGAAAATTGGAGATGAATTCAATTTTTTCAAGTTTTTGGAGTCACCGAGTGCTCAGCCTATAGACAAGACACAACCATTTTTACCGAAGCTTTTTCCCAGACATCTGCGATTCTCTTATCCGGCCATAGATCAGATGTGAAGTGTCTGGTGAGCCCACCACAGTCCAAGGTCAGGAAATCAATACTCTATCTACACGTTTGTTGGGTTGGTGAGATTGATTCCGGACAATGAAGAGTCAAAAGGGGCGAAGCAAAGCTGAGAAACAGCTTCCGAAGCCCACAAACAAGGCTGATGACAACTCAAGAATTATTTAAGATCACAGCACTGACAGCAGGATGATGAATCAAGAATTATTTAACGCCGCAGCAAGACGATGGATCACTCACGAATTATTTTGCGTCCTGCTGCTGCGGTGCTAAAGCTGAGTGTGTTCTGCACATGCATATGTGAACTAACCATACCCACATCACATCACATGCTTCAACTGATCCTCGGGACTTTTTCCGTACATTGCCATACTCTCACCAGATGGGCCATGACTGGGATGACTCTCAATGTAACATGCACTCGTACCTCACCAATGAGACAATCCTGAAGTAAAACGCTCTTCCTCACGGTGTGAAGATAAAAAAGTGGGTAGATAGGGTTAGAAATACTTTCTTGATGCTGACTCGACCCCCCAGATTATGGTACTCATAAAAAGCATTAATTTCTTCCAGTAACTTGACTGTCTCTCCTATTACATATCCTCCGCATCCAGTTCCAGCTGGAGACCCTTCAGCTTCAACACAATCTACTTCTCCATAGCCTTTATATATTCTGGCAATACATCTTCAGAGTGATAATCTTTAGACTGTTGGTTATCTACGCTGCCGCGCTTGGAGATGCAGTTTAGTAGTCTGTCCCCTTGTGTTGCCGTTTGATGACCAGACATGCAGAGGAACTACCGGCATATCAATGCCGAGTACCGCCTAAAGCAACGTCAAGCCAAATGTGCTCCCACCACTTGCTGCATAACCCAGTATACTCATCCCATCCGCTCTCCGCCCAGCAGATGAGATAAACAGTCGGCAAGAAGTCAGCGCACTACCGGTCAACGTCACTGGAACCACGTGTCCTAGCCTTCAAGCTAGGAGGATGACGACCACAGATACCACTCAGATACAATTTGCAAGGAACCAGCCTGTGAGGACAGGAAAATTCTGACCAACACAAACTCCTTGAGCAGCACGCATGAGTTGACCAAACCGACAACAAAATTGACAAGGCCACTATCACACCAATGCAAGCAAAAAACAGAACACTGGTCTCTTGATAATGAAAGCCCTCTTCTCACCTCCAATCAATCAACACAACAACATAGTAGTCCTTAACGCAGGTATGCCAGCCTATGAGCTTCCTAGTCTAGCATATCATCTTCTAGCCACTGCTCTCTCTCTCTCTCTCTCTCTCTCGCGCGCGCGCGCGCGCATGCGGGCGCGCCAGTGACCACTAAGGAGTCTGACCTCACTGCAGCTCTCCCACCTGCCACCAGCTAAGCATTTGCCAACCTCACAGCTCCCCTGCACCCAAGGATCTCCCCTTCACCTTGTCACCCTTCCCCCGGCACCTCTGCTTGTGCTGGCTTACTATGCAGAAGCTGCAAAGCACTCTTCCGCCTGCTAGCACTGCTGCAAGCCACGACCTGCCCAAATGATCGCCCTGCACCTGAGCTCTTGTGCTGGAAGCCAGGGTCTGCTCTTGCCCGTAAGGACCGCCTACCAACCCAATCCCTGCCAGGCGAGTTAGGACAGGGATTGGGCCAGGTAGGACAGTCCATCCGCACCCCGAGTTGGGGCCTACCGGGCTGGGCTATCCAGGAACACTGCCTACGGACCTCGCAATCGTGCTTCTGCTATCACATGAAGGGTGTGTGGGCTTGGGAAAGCTGTGAATTCGTGAAGCCGTGTGGTGTTATGGAGGATAGCAGTGTGATGTTCCTTTTGTCTGGCGTGGGTGTGGTGTGTGTGGGTGAATTTCTATCAGTTCATCTTTTTCATACTTTCGGGCTGAGTTACCTGGACGTGCGGCCTGGGGGCCTCATAGCAGTGCTTCTGGTGTCACTTGCAGCAGTGATTCTGGTGTCACATGACGGGTGCGCGGTCTTGGGCAAGCTGTGGATTCGTAAAGCTGCATGGTGTTGTTGGATATAGCAGTGTGATATTCCTTCTGTCTGGTGTGGGTGTGGTGTCCGTGGGTGACTGTCCATCAATCCATGCTACAGTGTCAGTCAGTGTAAAACAAGCTACAGTGTGACTCCGCACATTCATCACATTCTACTTTTTTAGCACATGATGCAAACCCTTGCTTTTCAGCAGATTCCTTTTTTTTTCTGTTTTTTTTGGGCACTATTCTTTTTCCATATTCTGGAGCATCCTGTATATATTGGAAAATGAATGATTTGAATTTTAAACACATGATCTGTTGTTAATCAATACAATTCAGTAGCTAGTAGCTACACATGTACCTTCAGCCACAAGGCAGGCACTGAATGATCAAAATCCACGTTTGGATACTGAGTCGTTACTGACCTTTTATGTACACATTTACTATGATTTACTATCATTTAAATAAACAAATGTAATTCTCAACATAAAATATTATTGCGTATCGTATTATTGTCACATGGAAACGAAGACTGACAAGGGACACAAAATAAGAGGGGGATGCAACACAGTAATGTCAGTAGCAGACTCTCATAATCATTGACTCATCAGGAGGCCAAACATCATGGGCTTCATAGGTGTGGCAGAGAGGTGGGCAAGATTCCATCCAAAAGGGTGCATAGTGCAGGCTATAAAGGGGGCAGCAGTAGGTTGCAGTACAATATTGATGGCCATGTTAGGGGGTGTATCTGATGGGGGTGTTGGTTGCTGGAGGGCGAAGAAGAAAAAGGTGAGCAGCGGATGAGGGAGCAAGTGGGAGGAGGAGAGGACAAGCAGGAGGCTCTGGTCTATTTTTAGTACTTTTTTAACCCATTTTTCAAAAAGGATTAGAAACGTGGGAAAATGATACACATATTGTTTGTCATTTCCAGCATCACACTCCATGGCTGCCCCCTCTCTTCCTCCTCTGCCCATTCTTTAAAGGGAATGGCTACGCAGGACATTCACATGTAGATATATATTGATTGTCATTTCCAGCATCACACTCAATTGCTGCCTCCTCCTCTTGCTCTCCTATCCCTTTTCGGTAATGACAATAAATAGCTGTAAGTAAGTGACATAGCTTAGTGATTCAATAGGTGCCAGTGGAGCTGAGATTCACTGGTTGTTGCAAAAGTTGGAACAAAACTTGCAGGAGTCAATTTGATTATCCAAGTGAATGAGTCGGAATAACATAACTGGTACCACAGTACATCTTTATAGTCTACCCTTTCTCAGAAATAGGCTGAACATTCCCAGCAGAACAGACATAATGAACAATTGCATGTCAGGGATGCACAACTGTCCTTGAGTGAAATCTCACCTCTGCGTCCTGAGAAATCACAGAGCAGGTGTGTAGCCGTCGGGGTAAGAGGGCGCATGACACACAGCACAAGAGAAGATATGACGTTTGGCAGCAGCATGAAGTACGCCCACATGAAGCCGACAGGAGTACGAAATTTTGGGCAATTCGATAAAATAAAAGGTGGGCATTGGAAATAGGCACAAGAAAACAAACACACATAACAAGTACTGGTGAGAGAGATGAAAAAGCTACGGTGACAACATGCACATTGCAAATATATTGTTACATATATCAACTAAACGGAGCGCACAATGACAAAAACCGATAAAATAGCAGACAAGTTACAACATCATTTGGGTAAGAGTTCATCAGCTCATAGCTGCCAACTATCTCGCAGCTTCTGCTATCAACAACCTACTAGAGCTGCTGGCATGAGGCTCCTTCCCATCTTCTCATTCTCCCATCATTCCTTTTCTCCCACCCCTTCCTCATGCCCTTCTTCTCCCCCCGTCATCATCTTCTCCCCGACCTCATCATTCCCTTCTTCTCCCCTTCCTCCTCATTCCCTACTGTCATGCCATTATTAACCAATTGGGCCATTGGACATTTAACTCTGACATTCCTGGCCGCAAGTTTTTTTTAAACCGAAAACGTCAGGGCTTACCATGTTCCCGCCAGTAGGACCTGACAATTTCGGTTCAAAATATGCTGAAATTGAGGCTCGTAACGCCGAAGTTAAAAGCCCAAAGGAATATTCAATATCGTAGTCCTGATAATTGTACGTGTCCTTTTCATCCGGATTACCATCACCGCTGTCTTCATGGGTGGTACTGTCCTACAACTTTCTAGTGCTGCTATTTACAATCATCGTTGATGTTGGCACTGACATCAATAATCGCCGGGTGCCACAAATGGGCAGGTTTTAAAGGACCACTGAGAGGTCCATACGATCACCACAGGGGGCAATTTGGTTATTATTTGGAAGTCTTTAATTTAATTTGAATTTTGAATTCAATAGATTCCGCGACTGTATATATTACATCTGGAAAACGGCTAGAGGTGTGTCTGCCTTCCAAGCAGGGGACAGGGTTTCGATTCCCGTTATCCGCAATTGCGATTTGATGAAAAAAAAGTTAAAAAAAACTGAAATAAATAAAATGCGCGAATCAAAATTTGAAACTTGTCGACAAATCTTGTGAAATGTTCAATGGCTAAGGATTCAAAAAACATTTTCAACTCGTTCCCGAAGATCGTCGGCGAAAGGGTAGACTCAACATCGAAAAAGCTAGCAACCAAAAGAAAAGAAAGCGGGGAAATGTTCAACGGGCCACTAGAGATAGCAGAATTCCACCTTCAACATGGCCTACACTCGGAGATGTTTGCAGAACTTCTTGCCGAGGCCAAAGAAGAACTGGCAGGCGGGAACAGACTGCTATTACTAGGACTGCAAACAAGGGCTCGAGTTGAGGGCTGGGAAAGTGAGAAAATGCCCACGCGCTATAGAAACACGAGGAAAAAAAAGCTTGCTAGGCAAGGACACTGGGTAACATCAGAAATCACAAGATTGCTAGGCATCACCACCCATTATTTTCGGGATGTCTACACAGTAAGACACTAGCAGGACCATCGCACGAAGTCCACAGGGCAAGATAAAAGTAACTCTCTCACATCAGACAGATCCCTATCAACAGAGGTAGCAAATAAACTGGAAGGGAAGTAGTACATTGGGAGGATTACACCAAAGCTTCCATCGCCATGAAACCGAATGGACCCCTGGGAAGAAAGACTCGGGCCTGAACTGAGCATGGGGTAGCTCCTTTTGCACAAAGTACACAAAACAATGCAACAACATGATTGAAGGCCTGAGCAACCCAACAGATCCGGTGACAATCAAAGACTGAGGAAACCGATCTAGTCAAAACCACTAGGTCATTCTATGCCAACTTCTACGAGGGTGTTCCCCCCCCCCCCCTGCCACAAAATATATCGGCAGATTCGCCATACCATAGAATGATGGACTATCTCCCAAGAGCAAGCTGAGACCCTCGATAAATTAATCACTATGAGAAAGCTTCGCAATACCTTGGCGAATGGGAAACGGAAAAGCCCCTGGATTTGGCCAATCGTGGGCGAAAACCTTCTCAACTTCTTCAACGACATCTGGGAAAATTGGGGTCTTGGCAATTCTCGGAGCACAAATGTGGTCCCTCTCCACCCAAGAAAGGGCAGAAAGAAGATCGAAAAAAATCAGAGCAATATTCCTACTCAGAAAGAGCCCCTTGTAAAATTCTAACAAAATCAGTAACAAAAACGATAAATGGTTTCACATTGACCAGGCATTTGCATTCATTAAAATGAATCATTATCATTTTATCACCAAGCAGTCTGGAATAGCATTCGTGACAATTCCTTCAAGGCATTTTTTCATTTTTTAATAGCGTGACACCTTGCAAATAAATTGTGGTGTACATGAAAATGCGCTTCCAAGCAGTTCCCAAAGTATTGAAAATGCGCCTGTACATGAAAAATGTGCTTCCAATTGGTTAAAAAAACTCCAATCCATTCGTGATTTATATAACTTCGACATGTTTCCTTTTCCATTTTCTGAATTATCTGATTGTTTAGTGCATTAGCATTTACGTCAAATTTTATGACGATTTGAATGAATTATACTCGACACTTGATAAAATTACAAGCTCGTCGAAAATAAAGAAGTGTTCTTTCCAAATCAATAATGGGCCGAGTTCGGGTAAATTGGATCCTTTCGCATACCAACTCAACAACATGGCCAGGCTGTCAAGGTGACTACCTGCCCCCCCCATTTTTCTGTTCGTTATGGAAGCCATGGCGTCGTTCGGGTAATCACCTATCAACCAAGCACAGTATTTCCCTTCATAATTTTGCTCTCCCCACAATATTTATGTTCCCCCGGCAACCTGACAATCTTAATTCATGCTAATAATTCACCCTTTCAGGCCTTGGTAAGGGCAATGGAAGCCTGCAGACTTGCATCTGAGATGAAACGTGAAAGTCAATTGGTGCAAAACCAAAGGCTGGTGGCTTGCGGACAACATTCTTCCGCAACCCACAGGTTTACCACCGCTCTAATCCTGCTCCACCAAAGAGCAGGCACTTCGGTACCTGAGCATCATGGCACATGGCCAGGGATGGGACAAATCTGATCACCCAAGCGATATCACACCTGGCCCTGTGCAATAAAGCACAGGCCTCTCTAACGGGTAAGGCTCTGATCATCAACACCGCAGCATATTTCACACTGGTACCTAGCATCTATTTGGTTCCCCACTGACAACGATCTCAAACAATTGAAAGCCCGGGTCTGGTTTCTAGCTTCCTCTGGACAGGCAACCCTGACTCCAGCTATATCCAAACCCATCCCATACAGAGCTTATGACTGCCTAACAACTATGAATCTTTGTGCAATAAAGAGGAAGAGCTCAAACAATCATTATTCTGCAATCCTTGCTTAGGCCACTAGAGCAACAGATGAATAGTAACTTTGGCCCCAAAATAGAGTACTGCCCGTGGACCATTTGGTGCAAGGCCACTAGAGCAACAGATGAATAGACGCTTTGGCCCCAAAATATATGCGGGAGGACCGAACTTTTCAATATTAAAGAGAACAGTACCTATATCATGTTGATTTTTCCAATGTCGGTACCAGTCACTTTTAGGCTCGGCAAAATGCATATTTTGGTTTGTCAATTTAGCTTCGGATGGACTGGTGGTTTAATAGACAACACCAGCCTCTTGTGAACTCTTACTTCCAAAGGTAAAAGGGAATCTAAAAGGTACAACATTTATGGTCCAACGATCTAAAAGATTGGCGGACGGAACAGGACACACAGAATATAGTTGTTTTTTAGAGAACTATCCCCTGGTCATGGGTCAAATTACCACCAGTACTTGGCCCAACTATCGGCCGCGGAAAAAAATAGAGTAGAAAAGTTTCTAGTCGGATGAATTTGGGCGCTCTTGTAGCAGCCCGTACGTTTCCTAAAATCCTGGTGCGTTAACGGGCACGACTCTAGGAAGTACTGGTGGTTTACAAGAGAGTACACATGGAAAGCAGGGGACCCCGGCCTCCTGATTGCACAATTAAGGCCAGTTGGGGCCTACCGCTTCAAAAAGTGGATGGACACCAAAAACTACAGGTTTAGGTTTTTTCCCTTCCCTGTTTCAAATTATCCTCAATATGAATCTAGAAATAGTAACCCTAGATTCTTTGTCTTGTCTCAAGTCCTAGGTAGTACTTAACCTTGATATCCATATTTATGAGCTCAAATTCGACCCAAACGAATGGCTACGGGCCTAAATGACAACAAGAAGACCTTACCCCTCTCGGCATATGACATCAAGTTCAGCTAGGCACTCTGTCTCAACAATCACGACCATAAGTACAAGATTCGAGTGCGACCGAACTCGCATTTCTCTGCGTTTATCTTATACTTGTGTTTCCAAAGGAGTGAAAGTACTTTGTCTACATGCTCAGCATGCTCCTCGACAGTTCTACTAAAGATAAGTATGTCGTCGAGAAACACGACAACGAACTTATCTAAGTAGTCATGGAAGATCCTATTCATGGCGTGCTGGAATGTACCTGGCGCATTGCAAAGGCCAAAGGGCATCACCACAAACTCGTACAGACCGTACCTGCTCTGGAATGCAGTTTTGTGTCGGTCCTCTGGTCTTATGGCAATCTGATGGTAGCCGGATTTTAAGTCTATCTTGGTATAGTACTTACACCCCTGCACCCTATCCAATAGGTCGTCGATGCGTGGTAGAGGCTTTGCGTTCTTAACGGTGATGGCATTGAGGCCTCTATAATCAATGCACATCCTTAGTGTTCCCCCTTTCTTTGAAACAAATAAAACTGGTGAGCCAAAGGGGGAGGTGCTAGGCCGAATCCGCCCCTTCTTTGTGAGCTCTTTCAGTTGTCGCCGAAACTCGTCCAACTCGATCGGAGCCATCCTATAGATTCTTCCCTTAGGTGTCTTGCTACTTGGGATGATCTCTATGGCATGGACAACCTCCCTGTCTACGACTCTTGTCGGCTCCTCAAACAGATCAGGGTACTTAGCGACGATGGTTTTTATCTCTGGGGGTGTTTTATCGGCCTCCGCTTTTGCAGAGACATAGACTAAGTACATTCCTTCCTCTTGGTTCTGTTTATAATAGTTATAGAAGGCAAACACGCTTAAGCACCCATAGGAGTCTATTAACCTACTGGCTTTATACTTAGCCAATCTAACGGTTCTCCCATTAGGCAACTCGTGCTTCAACACCTTGTCCCAGTCAAACTGGGGCTTGGCAACCTCGAGGTAGTACATGCCCAACAACATGTCAAAGGGCAAATCGTTGCTCACCAGGAATGATATCTTATGGATTATCTCTCCTCCTGGGTAAGAGAAAGTGCAGACTACATCTTTAATGTAGTCCTCCACCAACATGCGCTCTTTGTTGGCTAAAGTAGAAGCTGCACTCAGTCCTTTAGGCGCAGTCTATCAACACAGTCGCAACTTATCAAGTTTCGCGTGCAGCCAATGTCTACGAAGGCGCCACACTTGCGACCACCCACACCAACTTCCACAACGAAGTGCTCCCCTCTAGGACCTCTACTCAGTGCCACCAATGACTCATGAGGATCCCTTGCCGACCACTCACTTGAAGGTCCTCTAAGGCTTCAGACACATCCAACGTACAGAGTATAGTTGGGTCTGGATGCGTCTGCGGGGTGACTAAGGAGTCAATAGCTTCGGCCAACTCTTGAAACGGGGAGGGTATATCACCCGCTTCAACGAGAGTAGAAGCAGCTACAACTTCTACCGGCCCTAAGTGTTTCCCGAGCTGGAGCTCGTAGAGGCCCCAGACTGAAAAGAAGGATACCCACCCTTAGGAGGGATCTTCTGCCAGACCTTTCGAGTTCCTGCACTTAAACTGCATATGGCCATACTCGCCGCAGCACCACGTGACCAATGGTCCCGCCACACTTCTTGATCCAAGCCTGCTCTAACCCAAGCAGCTATTTTGTTTGGGTTAGCGGCTTGCCCCTAACTCCTTTGTTGACCGCCCTTGCCGTGGCCAGCAACCTTAGTCTTAACTACTGTGGCGAGGTTGCTACCCTCAGCACTCGGCTCGCCGTCTAACTCTGATCCCTCCACAAGTTCAGAAACATCATCAATCTCAGTTTGATTCCCATTGGAATCAACCATCATCAATCGTGGAGTCTTCTTCTTTCTTCCGATTGTAGTGGGGGTTTGAGTACCACCCATCGTAGCCTCTAAGTTTAGGACCTTCTTGTTGAATGTCTCAAAAGTGTGATACTCTCTACGAGCCTCACTGGCTAATAAGTTCCTGATGTTTGTGGGAAGCCATCTCAAGAACATGGTCAACAAGACCTGTGGATTGTAGTCCACTCCCGATACGACAATCAACCGCTCTACGGTTGTGGTCAGCTCTCTCATGGACTTGTACTTCCTAGAGTCAAGTTTCAATAGCCCATCAGTGGCAATCTGTGCCTGCTGAGGGTTCTGCCATCGAGCCTCCACTAAATCCATAAAGCTTTCTAGGGTGTGGGTCTGTGCCCAACCTCCCATATTCTGACCGAATCCTTTTGAAGCCACTAATCCATTTAGCCAACGAGTTGCTGAACCCTCTAAGTAGGATGCAGCAGTAATCACTTCCTCCTCTACCAATGTTCTCTTTGCCCTCACCCACACTGGCACCGTTCTGAACCACGTGTCCAGAGCCTCATCCTTCTTGTCTCCTGAGAAGGTTGGAGGTGGTTTTAGGGGGGGGTTGGGGTACCAAGTTAATTGTTGTCCCGCGCGGGACAGGTGGCAACTGTGGTGTAGCTCCAGTCGTTGGACCAAAAGATGAAGAAGCAACAGTCTGTGATAGAGCTGCTGCTGATGTACCGCTTGGTTGCTGTCCAGACTGAGCGGCATAGAGACCTGTCATCGCTGATAATGGAAGCGATGACAAAGCTGTTGTCCAGATCCCCGATCTTTGTAGGGCCTACAGAATCTGGTCCAGGGTATCCCGCATGGCGTCCATTTTGCTCTCCATGTACGCCTGCATGGACAGGACGCTCGCCTTCAGAATCTTTCTTGTAGAGTTAAGGGCCGCGTCATCTAAACCCTCTAGTGCAGCTAGGTCTGCCTCCCTACTCTCTAGTCTGGCTCTTCCCTCTCTATTTTTTTTTCTTTCTTAGTAGCCTGTTTGAGTTCCTCCTCTAACCTCAGGCGGATCCTCTCTACCTGTTGGAGCTCCATCTGCTCCCTTATAAGATGAGGTGGCAGGCTGGAATGCACACCCGCCATCTGACTAGCGTCGGCACCTGGCGTGTTGGAGACTGACTGCGAGCTGGTCGAGTTGGACGGCATGCCCTGACCAGAGGTTGATGCAGACAATGCTGAAGAGGTAGCCATTGCTACCATGCTAGTTGCTGCTGCTTCCCTTGTAGCCTCAAGACTACAGGCCCTAGCTTCGGCCCTTCGTCTTCTCTCTTCTCCCGATTGTAGGGCCTGGAACACTCTAGGGATTCTAAGCGATGATTAACCTCCTAGCGTCAGTTGTATCTTCATCCCCGGCTGATCCACTCATCGGCTAGGCAGACGTTGTCTGCACTAGAGTCCTCTCTGGGACATACCGCAGCATACGTCTGACCGGTTCTAAAAATAAATTAAATAAAAATAATGCCTGGTGAGTTATCGAGACTACCAGTCAAGCGGCATCAACAACACCTACACAAGTTACCGCAACATACGTCTGACCGGTTCTAAAAATAAATAAAATAAAAATAATGCCCGGCGAGTTACCGAGACTACCAGTCAAGCGACATCAACAACACCTACACAAGTTGTACACATAGTCTAAATCTATCCTGATTAGTTCTGCACAAAAGCTTTGAGAAGAACTGACTATGGTAGATTACAGCCCTACTCGGTCTGTCTGTTAGGTGTCAGCAGTCTATCAACCAACTAATCAAAATAAAAATAGACTACAACGAGCAGATGTATGCACAATGGATATGATAGCGATGCACAGTAGAGTTCACAATTGGAATCCCCTTCCCCCGCATCCAACGTACTTGTGAGCATCATCAAGCGGCAGTGTCTAAGGTGTGCAACCACGGCCCACCCCTGTGCCCAAGAAGTATGCTTATGACCAGTCCTGCCCTTTGTTTACCCTTGCGTGCAACGAGCCTTACGTCTGACTGATCTGGCTGATCAAGAGGCAATTTAAGGACAACCCCCGAGAGTCCTCAGGAATTCTTTAACGTCGCAATCAGGACAACGATCACAGCCAGTGGACAGTTCAGACCCCAACCAAAAATGCTTATAGACGGTCTGGGAGCGTCTACGTAGGACTGGTCAGTCTGCACACCCCTTCTATCAGCGCAGCAAAGAGACTCAATGGACAAAGCAGCATGGCCTACGTGTACTACTACCCATGGGTTGGCATGGTGACCGTGACCCGTGCTTCGACCAGGGCCCTTCAGAGGCACCGCCCTCTCCTGCCAGATGCACCACCGGGAAGAATGTTGTCTCTCAAGGTAGAGCGCACACGACTCCTCACCAAAGAGAGGACACTCAAGTTGGACTCACTTCCTCACGGTAAGAAGAGATTGAGAGGGTAGATAAGGAATGGGAACAACGTACCAGGAGATACCTGCCCCCAACCACAAATTTCTCACCAATTGGGCTGACGTGCAGTTCGATGACCGGTCAATAGCCTCGGTACCACCCACAACACAATGAAGTGCCACCTCAGCCAAAATGCCACGTCAGCATACTCTCATCATCATACATACATCTGCTGTCGCCACAGCCTTCCAGCGGCCGGCCCCTCTACCTGGGCCCCACTCAATCAAACCAGCGCCAAAGTATCCTTACGACACATGAATCATCTTCAGCACACCAGGTAACAATGTCGCCAATGTCAGGTAAGCGTTGATCACGAACCAACTCTGACACCAAATGCAAGGAATATGAGTATGAACGATATACAGAAAACCAAGTTGCGAAATCACACAAATGTCCAAGTAGTCGTGTCCAAGCAGAGAGTACAAATGCACCGAGAAAACCATCCATTTCTGGTAGGATAGTCGGCGCCCAGCCTACTCTACCCGACTATCCTACCAGAACGCCTGGCCTGGGCTGCCTCACTTCTTTTATCGAAGTGGCAGCCTCCTGGATGCTGCGTGTGGCCTGGCTGGAAGCTTCCAGTAGCTCCCAGTTGGGCCTCAGACCTTGCGCCCAGGCCCGAGACTACAGTTGAGGGTCTGGGCCCTTTTCAGTTGGGCATGGACTGAGTCTCCGAACTTGGGCTGTTTGCTGCATCTGTGCAGGGCTCCCAGGCAGGTGCCTAGGCAGTACTGCTTTTCCAAAGGCGGGCGGCCGGCTTCCCCAATGTATTGGCCCTGCTTTGTGTGTACGTGCCCAGGTGCAACTGTCAAGGCCTGGGACAACTGTATGACGCAACTTAGTGAGGCTCACCCGTCTATCCAACCAACTGGGGTGCTGCGAGAGCCTGAATACCCACATATGGAAATGTCGAATTTTGGCCTCTGACGAATATTCAGGCCCGCCTTCACTTAGGGCGGGCACTCGGCTTGTTGGGGGCCTTAGCCTAGAACATGTGATGTTTGATAGGGCCCCTTGAGGGCTTGTTCCTCACATTGATATTCAAAGACAAAAAAAAGTGTGTGTGTGTGTGTTTGCACCCTCTCTCTCTCTCTCTCTCTCACACACACACACACACACACACACACACACACACAATCATCTTCTGTGATTTGAAACGGTTTTCACCTTTCTGCAGTCACCGATGCGGGCCCTAGAGTTCAATCCCAGACCTCACTTTGCCCATGTACAATTTTGCGTCGACCCCCGAGTGTTTGAACCCGTGACCTGTGTTTTGGTAGTTGTTTGTCGTCTGTCGTAGGTCTGTGTAGTGGTAGGGGTTCGATCTGTAGGTTTGTCGATTAGGAGTCACAACTATGTAGCAAGCACTAGATCATTGGAAGCACTACTTGCTTGGGAGGCACTTTAACGTCTATTCAAACCACGAGACACTAAGGTGGTTGAAGACGCAGGCCAAGATGACACCTAAGCTTACTAGGTGGGCTGCTGAATTAGATCAGTATGACTTCGAACTTAAGCCAATAAAAGGGAAGTACAATGTAGTTGCGGATGCTCTAAGTAGGAGAGCTGATTACTTTGGGGCAATAGTTCACTATCTGGATACTGGGAGAGACCTGCAGCAGAAAGTTAGAGAGGCATATGCACATGACCCTATCTATAGTGACCTCCTCAATCTGAACCAGACTACCGCACTACTGATGGCTTATTATTCGAGAAGACATGTAGCTGACCGCCTGTGCGTTCCCAACAGTGAAGAGATCCGCAGTTTGATCTTAGGGGAATCGCACGACACAGAGGGACACTTTGGGTGGCAAAAGACACTAGCCAACCTCATGCACGCGTATATCTGGCCTGGAATGAAGGCCGATTGCATAGAGTACGTGCGTCGTTGTAAAGTCCGTCAGAGAAACAAGACTACTACGCAAGCCCCTCTTGGTCTTCTCAGACCCTTGCCTATTCCTGATAGACCCGGAGATTTTGTGTCCATTGACTTTATGGATACTCAAGTCAAGAGTAGGCATGGCAAAAGTCAAGTCATGGTTATAGTTGATAGATTTAGCAAGTATGCAGTTTTTGTTCCTCTGCCTGCAGAGGCACGAACAGATTTAGTTGTTCAGAAGTTCTTTGATCATTGGGTCAATGAACATGGTATACCGCTGTCGATAGTTACTGACAGAGACACCAGGTTCACTAGTCAGAACTCGCAGGAACTGGTGAAAGTCTATGACTCAAAGTTGCTGATGTTATCTGGCCATCATCCAGAGACTAACGATCAGACTGAACAGATGAATAAGCTCCTGCAGCAAGTTCTTAGGATGTACATTAGGCCCGACCAGGTCAACTGGGATGAGATGCTCCCTAAGGTAGTCAGTGCATATAATAATAGCGTGCACTTATCTACGTGTCGCACTCCTAACGAACTGCACAAGTCTTTTAGACCGCAGAGAGCGTTCGAGGGACTTAACCGGGATCAGATCCAAAGGCTACCGCCCGGTACACGAAAATTTGCGATACAGCACTAGAAAGAGATAGCTACCGTTGTAGACAACCTCAAGAAAGCCCAGCATAGAATGATAGAGCAAGCTAATAATCATCGTCGCCCCTCACAGTTTGAAGTAGGTGACTTAGTCTGGATCAAGTCAAAAGAGTTCGCTCCTGAGGAGAACATCTCACAGAAATTACTGCCTGCGTATAGAGGACCGTGGCCAGTCTTAGAAGTCAAGGGCGGAGAGGATGAACCGTCCTATACTATTGAGATTCCAACACACCTCCACTCCTACCCAATGTTCCATGCATCAAAGTTATTGCCTTGCGTCACAAGTCAACAATTTCCATCACGTAGATCTATGATTCCTCCAGATATGGATGGAAGATATGACATTGAAGGGATAGTAGGTGAGGATGTCTTCAGGACAGGAGGTAGAGGTCCTCCCCAGAAACAGTACAAAGTCAGATTTGCCTATCAAGAGCCAGAAGACGACTGCTGGTTCACGCGAACAGAACTTCTAGAGACAGCTGCCGATATAATCTGAGCCTGCGAAAGAGATAAGAAGGGTAAAGGTCCTGCCTTAGACTGAGGTATTCTCGGAGGACCTCGGATTTAGGCCGGCGGGAGTGAAACGGTTTTCACCTTTCCGCAGTCACAGATGCGGGCCCTAGAGTTCGATCCCCAGACCTCACTTTGCCCATGTACAGTATCGAGTCGACCCCCGAGTGTTTGAACCCGTGACCTATGTTTCGGTAGTTGTTTGTCGTCTGTCTTAGGTCTGTGTAGTGGTAGGGGTTTGATCTGTAGGTTTGTCGATTAGCAGTCACAACTCTATAGAGGCCGTAGCTGTAGGTATTTTGAAAGGTCAAGGTCGTAGCTGCTACAGTCCTGAAAGGTCAAGGTCGTAGCTGCTAAAATACTCGAAAGGCCAAGTCCCCAGACTTCCGGAAGGTCCGGAACTAGCCTTTCGAAGTTGCCTCACGTTTCTACGTTACGTCGGCAGTGCGACTGCATCGAGTTGGCAGTGCAAACCCATGCAGTCAGCGGTACCCGTCCAGCCAGTCCCGGTCCAGTCAAGCAAGTACCATGAGGGACTGTGTGCACCACGGGCCCGGTGGAAAGGGGCAGACCAACGAGTTACAAAAGTATAAATCAAGAGGCAGCGCCCAACCATTCATTGAGTAGCTGCGTAAGCCATGCGGAAGCGCTGCCCCAACGTCTTGTGCGAGGTGGTCTGTAGAGCGCCCGAAGTTGAAATGGGCTGGAAGAAGATAGCATAGCCATAGTAGTAGTAGCGAGCGGCCATAGCCGCCATAGGTTAGAGATAGAGGTTAGCGTGTGTGTGTGCCTACGTGAGACAGAGAACGCGTGCGCGGAGTTTTCAGGGTGATCTGGAGTGGAGTACGTGCGAACAGTGGTGTTGGACACAGTGACGAGAGTTGGGTGTACGGGCGTTGTTGTGCCATAGCTGGATGAAGCGAGTTTGCATCTGAACTGTGTTCTTGGTTTCCATATCTTTGAGCTTTGAGTGGGCGCTTGGCGCCAGTGTGAATTGCTATCTATTTGCATGTATGCGAAGTAAAGAAGAAAGCGAGTCTGATTGCAGATTGATTGATTGATTGATTGATTGATTGATTGATTAATCAGTTAGTTGATCAATCAATCAATTAAATCGTTGTTCAATGGATTGATTAATTGATTGATCGATTGCTTGATTGATCGATCAGCGATAGATCAATAGTCAATCATTCGTCAATCGATTGATTGATTGTTTGATCTTCAAAAAAAAAAAAAAAAAAAAAGTGTGTGTGTGCACACACACACAATCAATCAATCAATCACAAAAGTTGTGATTGATTGATAACAAACGAACCAGGAAAAAAAGAGAAAAAAACACTTTGAGAAACCAAACGAGAAAATGGGAGAGGGGGATCTAGCATTACTTGACCCCCCCCCTCCTTCTTTGATTTTTAGTTTTTTTTTTYCGTTCACCAGAATAATCTGAAAATTTTTAGGGAGATAGTACAGGAGGAGGGGAACTTGCAAGGGGGGGGGGGGGGGGGGGGGGGGAGAGAATTGGCCCCCAAACCGGGTTCGACGAGTCCTAAACCCGGGGCCCTCCATAGGCCGGCATTCGGGCCGGAACCCCGGAAGGTCCGACTCCCCCCGAATGTTCGAGTGGGTAACACTGTTTTCAATTATAGACGGGTCCAGTGCCCAAGGCAATACATCAATGTACCACATTTGTACCAATTAGCAATGGTCAAAAGGCCTCAACACTCAACCTCATGCTAACCTATGCCTCTGTAGCAAATAAAAGAAAATAAAGAAACAAACACCCTGAATACTTTACTCGTACTACGGCAAAAGGAAGTGAGACGGCCCGCCCAGGTCTACCAAGGCTACTCGTACTACGACAAAAGGAAGTGAGACGGCCCGCCCAGGTCTACCAAGGCAAAAGCCTCCCCTATTCAAAGGCACAAAACACGAACAAACCAGTAAAGAATTCGAAAAGGAAACTGAAAGACCTAGCGAAGAAAAGAGTGTAGTCTACCACCCAAGGAGTCTGAATATGTCCTTGTAGTAAATGAAGAAATCCAAAAGGAGGTGAAATGTCTCGAATGAGGCAAAAACCTCCCCTATTCGAAGCCACAAAACATGAACAAACCAGGGAAGAATTTGAAAAAGAAAACGAAAGACGTGACTAAGAAGACAGTATACTCTACCACCCGAGGAGTCTGAATATACCAACAGCCTAACCTTGAGGCTCTATCTAATGCTGATTCCAAGGTTGAAACTTTAGAAGTTTTTTTATGTAGAGCCTAGGGAGAAGTTGGAAGAAGCTGTGACTTGCATTACGATGTGAGCATTGGGCCAAGTTGACACAAGGACGTGCTCAAGGTGTTGTGAAGTTGATCTTCTTTAAGCTTCTCAATGGCCGCACTTACATCCGCGCTTTGATTGATTATGGTTTTACTACTAACTTCTTGTCGCGCGGGATTTGCAATGCGGGACTGGGAATGAAGCAAGTGGAACTGCGGAACCCTTACAATACCTAGGCCAGCACATCCACGCATTCCGTCAAAGGTGTGTGCACTACCTTTGATGCTGAAGTGCCATCACACACACATTGAACTTCTGTGTGCTCAAAGAGTGTCCCTTTGAAGCAGTCATGGGGCTTGAGTTGGCTTCAGGCCCAATGTCAATGGATCATTTGGAAGGAGCCATGCTTTGTTCGGGGATCGAGCGTTCAGTCCTCTTGGACGAAACGCAAGAGTCCCCTGTGTCTCTTCTTAATGCTATGCAGTTCAGCAGAAATGGCGCAACCGTGAGAAGGATGACCAAATGTAGATAGCGTTTGTCAAGCCTACTTACATGCCTTCTACTTTCGCAGCATTTAATAGTTTTACTTCTACTTCATCCGCTTCTGATGCTTCTCCATCAATTTCCATGCCAACTGCACCTTCTTTAGATCCCGTTGTTTTGGCTGCAAATTCGCAGCCTGATTTTCCTTCTCTTTGGCGCTGATATTCACAGCCTTCTAGATTGATTTCCGGATGTCTTGGCCGAACCACAGGGTGTTGCCATGCGTTTGGTCAAGCACAAAATCAAGCTACTTGAAGGTAACTTTCCTCCCAAACGTTGTGTCTACCGTATGGGACCAGCCAAACGGAAAGAACTCCAGAAACAGCTCATGAAATGATTGACCGAGGTTGAATCAGACCTAGTGAGTTTGAATTTGGTGTTCTGTTTGATCTGTGCGATGCTGCAAGGGGGTGCAAGGTCTTCTCCAAGATGGATCTCAAATCTGGCTACCACCAGATTGAAGTCGGTCCGGCAGACCAGCACAAAACTGCATTCATTACGCGCGATGGGCCATACGAGTTCATCGTCATGCCCTTTGGTCTCATGAATGCACCAACCACTTTCCACTTTCCAAAGTCTCATGGACAAAGTTTCTAGAAATCAGATTAACAGATTTGTGAGTGCCTACCTAGATGATATTCTGATTTTCAGCAAGTCTATAGACAAGCAAATGAATCACCCAGAGGAAGTTTTTGGCATCCTCAAGGAAGCACAATTGCATCTCAACTTGGAAAACTCTGAGTTTGGGAGAGACAATGTCATCGACACCCTTTCATCTCAACTGCCCGGTAAACCGTCGGTAGAGAGGGAGAAGAGGACAACGAACGCAGGGCTGTGACAAACTGTTTCGTCGGAGTTTCACCGACTATATAGTCAATTAAAAAAATGGAGGTTAAAAAGCAACATATCTAACACAAAAGGCTCCACCAGCAAGAAGCACTGACCACTGAGTTGGTCCACAAAGCCACAAATTTAATTGCACAAATACAAGAACATTGACACTGCTATTCATCCAAACAACACACCCACGTCACCACCATCTCTATCACTCCTTTCACTTTGTTGTCTAGCCCTTGGAGTGTATAGAGTGCCATAATCCCAAATTCCACGCGACACCAAGAGTGCTACTGCATAAAACACCCTAGAAGCTACCCCATTTCTTCCATGTGCTCCTTGAATGACACCCACAACAAACACTCCCTGAGCCTCATCGCGAAGATGTTGTGGCCAAAACTCCAAACAAACATTCCCACCCCGAAAAAGAATGGTGGCCACCCACAAACATTCCTTCATCGAAAAGACATCCCATGTTCTAAAGCACGACAAAGAATTAGGTCAGGTATAACAAACAAAACATATCGAACCACAAAAAAAGAATAGCTGGCTAGTACGAACCCGATCCTAACCACTTCAATCTGCCAGGACAGAAAGCTAGCAAGACCGGAATGTGCGTTTTTTTTTAAATCCCAAATTATTTCTCTCATGCCATCCATGATACATCATAAACTACATGTGTCAAGCCACACACATGCATGTGATCACATCAGCTAATAAGGCAATCGTTGTGAGCAAACGGTCTTAAAAAACAAAAAACGAAGAAAAATAATGAAAAGGGACAGAGGTAACATAAAGCGTAAAAACATAAGAGCAAGGAAGAAGTTTGAACAAGGTATAACCGGAATTGCAATCAGTGCGTCAGAAAGTTGAAATATGGGTGGGATATTGCCAAAGAAAAGTACCGAGAGAGTGGGGAAAGGGGGGAGGGGCCAAAGACAGAGTCAGAGCCCAATGCAAAGAGGTAGAGAGCAAAGCATAACAAAGCACGATGCACAAAGGGAAAGGAGAGAAGTAGAGACACTAGTGTGGAGCTCTTGATCTCTCTCCCTCTGCCCACTATGCCTCCCTTACATCCCGACTCTCGCTCTTTTGTTCACAACCTTTCCTTCCCCTTCCCTTTCTTTTTCTCTCTAAAAGGAAAGCCTCTCTTTGTCCACTCGTTGTTCACCTATATGAAAATACATACCTACCTAACTATTGTTGCTAGACACACAACGATAGTTAGGCAGGTACGCATGGAGAGAGAAAGCGTTCCACACACGCCAGAAAAGGGTATTGATGCAATTCAAAGTAGTGGGTCTGAAATCTCCAACAGCATGTCAATACTGGAAGTCTGGAACCAAAAAATTGAGGATATGTTGGAGGGTAGAGAAAAGAACAATGGTCGATTGTTTGGAAAACAATCAAGCCGAACCTCATATATCAAATAACTGGGAGAGACAGTGGTGGTTTAAAGATATCAAACCGAAGTTCTTATACAAAATATGGAAGCATCACGCTCCCACAAAACTGCGAAGATTGTCGAGAAAGCAAGCCTTTGATATTACAAACAGTGAGGATTCTGAAGAATGAAATGCATGAGCATGTTGAAATGAACAATGTTTGGAACTTTGTAGCACAGTGCAAGAGAAATTGCATGGACCGCTGACAACAAATTGTCCGGATGCAGAGGGTGTGTACAGTCAGGAACGGAGGGACAGTCCTCTACACACATGCATGCAGTAACCATGTCATTGTCGTGATTGTGACAAAGACGTTGGCAGCTACAATCGAGTGCAACAGCATTTGTAGTGGTGCAAAGGAGAAGGTCGCAGAGTGTTGGTACATTGTCCTGCTACGGCATGGGGCCAGAGGAATGTGCTTCAACATAAAAGAGATTGTGGATGGTTTGGCATGGCAAGAAAACAGCATCATCATGTAGGAAATCGGTAACATCAATCATGGCATGGACCATGATGCGGTTGTCTCACAGACCCCAGTGATCAGAGGCATACACAATGGCCATGCAATGGCCAGGTCTGTCTACAGTGCAGGCAGATATGTGGGATGGGAGGATTGAACCACTCGCCTGCTTGAGCATTATGTAGCTCAAGTAGGCGGTTCCTAATTGGTACTTGTAGGAAAGCAGTGGAAATCCTCTTTTCCCGGTATAATTACAATCCTCATGCTCTAGGCGGGGAAGATCAGCATCAAGCTGAAGGGCAATTGCAAGGAAGTCTGACGCTGTAATAAACGGGTGTTGGAGAATTTGAAGACAGATATTAGTTGCGGTCATACCATAGAGATTGGCAGGGATCTCAGGCTGGTGTGCTGGATGCTGGCCAACAATTTGCAGATCACCCAGATGGTATTGAAAGGCCAAAATGTCTCGGGATGTTTGCTGGTCAGTCATTTGTGGATCACCCATGTGGTCTGCGCGTGGTGGGGCACAAATTTGCAGTTCATCCAAACAATGCTGGTCAGCCATTTGAAGATCCCCCATGTGGTCTACGTTTTGTGGTGTTAACCGCAATGCAGGCAAATCATGTTCCAATCCCTCGAGGTTTGGGGCTGCATCCTGCGTAGGGACTGTCCCTGGAATCGGAAGTGTACCCAGGGCGTGGACCAAATCCTGTTCTACAGGTGACTTGTGAATATCCTGTGCTGAAGGGCATAAAACATGGTCCCGATACTGTTTATATATGGCGATATATATCTTTGGGACCATGTCCGGAGCTGGATCTGTCTGAAGGTCCAGTACATGACCAGTTATCTGCACATGCGGACCAATTCCTGGCCAAGTCCAGTTTCTGGTTGGGATCGTTCCAGCATTCAGGCCCACGGTCGCCACGGTAAAAACAGTTTCATCCATCAGTCATTTGAAAGGAAACAGTACCAGTCATATCACCTAATCCCCGATTGTAACAAGGGCTTCAGCCTCCAGCGAAACAGTGCCAGTATACAAGGAGACACCCGAGAAGTTTACCCTGCAATCAGACTCGCTATCTTTCTCACTCCACATGCATACAAACAGATGATGAGTATTCTGGCGCCAGACGCCCACACAAAGCTAAGAGAAATACAAGTCGAGAACACAGGTTCGGTACAAACTCGCTTCAGGTTATCTATGGCGACCAAGCGCCCAACTCTCTCTTACAGCCAACCCGTACTCCCACTGCTTACACAAGCACGCTCACACCTCACAGGCGATCTCCCTGGATATTCCACGCGCATGCACTCTCTTCACTTTCTATCGCAGCTATGGCTGCCGCCTACGCACCACTACAAGCGGCTATGTCTGCTCTATCTTGCCAACTGCCCACTTCAACTTCGGGCTTCGTGCAGACCACCTAGCACAAGGCGCACTGGCAGCGCTTCCGCAAGGATCACCACAGAATGAATGAATTGCTGGACGCTGCCTTTATACTTCTGTTGGCCGCTGGTCTGCCTCTTTCCACCAGGCCCTTGGTGCACACAGCTCCACACGGTACTTGCTTGACTGGACTGAGTATGGCTGGGACCGGTACCGCTGACTGCACGGGGTTGCACTGCCGACTCGATGCAGTTGGACTTACGACTTGCCTACAGACCTCTAGCCTAGCAGTTTTGACCTCTACACAGCGGTAACCCCTACTTGACAGATATACAGATCGAATCCCTACAGCTACAGGGACCTACAACAAAGAACAGTTGCTACTAAAACACAGGTCGCGGGCTCAAACACACAGGGGTCTACTCGATACTGTACACGGATGCAGATAAGGTCTAGGGATTGAAGCCTGGGATCTGCATCTGCTTCTGCAAAGGTGAAAACCGTTTCACTCCCGCCGGCCTAAATTCGAGGTCCTCCGATAATACTTCAGTGTAAGGCCGGACCTTTATCCTTCTTATCTCTCTCATAGGCTCAGACTAATTGGGAGCTGTCTCTAGAAGTTCTGCTTTGGTGAACCAGCGGTCATCTTCAGGTTCTTGATAAGAGAATCTGACTTTGTACTGCTTCTGTGGATGACCTCTACCTCCTGTTCTGAAGACATCTTCACCTACTATGCCATCAATGGCGTACCTTCCATCCATATCCGGAGGAATCATAGACCTTCGTGATGGAAACTGTTGACTCGTAGTACAAGGCAACAACTTTGATGCATGGAAAACTGGGTAGGTGTGGAGGTGTGCTGGAATCTCTATCGTGTCCAATGGTCCATCCTCTCCGCCCTTGACTTCTAGGACTGGCCAGGGTCCTCTATAAGCAGGTAGCAGTTTCTGCGAGATGTTCTCCTCGCGAGCGAACTCTTTTGACTTGACCCAGACTAAGTCGCCTACTTGGAACTGTGAAGGGCGACGGTGTTTGTTGGCTTGTTCTATCATCCTGTGCTGGGCCTTCCTGAGGTTCTCAACTACTGTAGCACTTTCTTTTTCGTGTTGTATCGCAAATTCCCTTATGTAGACTCTAAATCTGATCCCGGTTAAGTCCTTCAAACGGTCTGCGTGGTTTAAAAGACTTATTTAGCTCGTTGGGAGTGTGACAAGTGGCTAAATGCACGCTATTGTTGTAAGCACTAGCCACCTTTGGGAGCATCTCATCCCAGTTAAGTTGGTCGGGCCTAATGTACATTCTCAGAACTTGCTGCAGGACTTTGCTCATCTGCTCAGTCTCACCGTTGGTCTCTGGATGGCGGCCAGATGCCATTAACAACTTAGATCCGTAGACTTTCATTAATTCCTGCCAGTTCTGACTAGTGAACCGGGTGTCCCTGGCACTAACTATAGACAACGGTAGCCCATGTTCATTGACCCAATGGTCGAAAAACTTCTGTATTACTAATTTTGTGCGTGCCTCAGCGGGCAAAGGGACAAAAAGTGCATACTTGCTAAACCTATCTACTACAACCATGACTTGGCTCTTGCCATGTCTACTCTTGACACCAGTATCCATGAAATCTATAGACACTGAATCTCCAGGTCCTTCGGGGATAGGCAAGGGTTTGAGAAGGCCGAGAGGGGCTTGCGTAGTAGTCTTATTCCTTTGACAGACTTTGCAACTGCGTACGTATTCTATGCAGTCGGCCTTCATACCAGGCCAGGTATACGTGCGCATGAGGTTGGCTAATGTCTTTTACCAACCGAAATGTCCCTCTGTATCATGGCATTCCCCTATGATCAAACTTCGGATCTCTTCATTGGGAACGCATAGGCAGTCAACAACATTAGTCTTCTCAAATAACAAGCCGTCTGTAATGCGGTGATCTGGTTCTGATTCTGGTGCCTCCTTAACTCTCTTCAGGAGGTCGCTATAGAGTGGGTCCTGTGCATACGCTTCTTTGACTCTCTAGGTCTCTCCCTGTATCCAAATAGTGCACTATCGCTCCAAAGTAGTCCGATCTCCTACTTAGGGTGTCCGCAACTACATTGTATTTTCCCTTGACTGGCTTGAGCTCAAATTCATACTGATTTATCTCTTCGGCCCACCTAGTTAGCTTTGGTGTCATCTTGGCCTGCGTTTTCAGCCACCTTAGCGTCTTGTGGTTTGAATACACTTTGAAGTACCTCCCAAGCAAGTAGTGCTTCCAATGTTCTAACGCTTGCCTGAGAGCGTAGGGTTCCCTCTCGTAGGTGGATGTTGCTACCTTTTCTGAAGGCATTCTAGCAGACATGAACTCTATGGGTCTGTATCCATTACCATCGTATTGCTATAGAACAACACCTATGCCATATTGACTTGCATCAATGGTGACGACGAATGGCAATGATGGATCGGCTACCTTAAGGACAAGATACTTTATTAAGGCCCGCTTTAACTTCTTCAGGGCCGACGTACAACCCTTATCCCATTTCCAGATTGCCTCTTTCTTCAACAACCTGCGGAGGGGAGCAGCGATGGTGGAGAAGTTCCTGACTTTCTATTGTAATTGGCCAATCCTAAGAATGACCGGAACTCTGTCAGCGTGCGGGGAGTCAACCAATCTCTAATCGCTGCTATCTTACTGTCTTCAGGCTTTATGCCATCTCCATCTAGAACGTGTCCTAGATATAAAACCTGTGTCTTGGCCCACTCACACTTTTTCGCATTGATCTTGAAGTTAGCTTCTCTCAGCTTCCCCAAGACCTGCCTCAGATGGCCCTCATGCTCTTGGAGGGTCTTATTAAACACTAGAATATCATCTAGATATACAACTACAAATCGATCTAACCACAGCCTGAACAAGTCATTCATACAACGCTGAAACGTACCTGGCGCGTTGGTTAATCCAAAGGGCATCACTATAAACTCATAGTGCCCGTATCTGGTCCTGAACGCCGTCTTGTGCTGATCATCGGGATGGACTTCTATCTGATGATAGCCTGACTTCAAATCTATCTTAGAGAAGTATCTGCAACCCTGCACTCGATCCAACATATCATCTATTCGAGGCAGTGGTTCTGCGTTCTTCACTGTAATGGCGCTGAGACCCCTATAGTCTATACACATTCTTAACTTTCCCTCCTTTTTGGGAACAAACAGAACAGGTGCTCCAAAAGGAGACGAACTGGGCCTAATCCAACCCTTCTCGAGGAGCTCGTCTAACTGCTTCCGCAACTCCTCTAACTCCCTTGGAGACATTCTATACACCGCTCCTTTGGGAGTTCTACTGCCATGCTCTATCTCAATTCGATGATGGATCGACCGCGATACTACCCCTGTAGGTGACTCAGATAAATCTGCATATTCCTCTAGTAGCTTGGCAATGCAAGGGTCTATGGGCTCCTCAGACTTGGCTCAGTGACTGGCCTAAAATAGGCAACGAAAACCTGTTCTTTCAACTGCTGCTTCTTTACTAATCTTGTGAATGCAGGAGCGCTGACAACAATGTGCTAAGGGGCTGTCTACCCCTGACACATGAAACAGGCGAGCAATCTTAACTCCACCTGACGGGCTAGGGAGCCTACACTCGTGCTCTCTTAAGTGGAGTGTGGCCCCAACTGCCTCTCCCCAATCCATTCCTAGGACTATATCAAACAGGAGGTTATCTTCTACGAGGAGAGTCAGGGAATGGAAAACTTTTTCTACCTTCCCATCTTTCTCTAGGCGGAAATAAGCCTGGACTCCCTTGACATAATCCTCGACCTGCATCGTGCGATTGCCTGTGAGGATGCTGACTATAGGTTCCTCTAGCTTTCAGACCTTTAAGTTGAGCTTCAACTTGTGTAGCGCTTTACGACTAGTATAGCTACGGGTAGCCCCACTGTCTATAAGGGCCCCTACTCTGCTTCTAAAAATCTTTACATCTACTAATACTAGTTGTCCTTTCCCATCCTTCATCTTGGCCCAGGCAGGCATCCTCTCCTTCAATTCTTCTGCCACGCCTATGAGGGAAGTGCTTAGAGAGACCCTAATGCAGCAGTCTCTGGACAACTTTCTAGGCACTGGCCAGCAACCTCTACCATAGACACATGTGGGTTGGGAGTTTCTCTATGGTGTGCGCACTCTTCTCCACATGGTCTAGGGGTAAGGGCAGTTGCGACCCCTACCGACGGTTGCCTTTTGCTGCCTGTGCAGCAAATCGGGCCGCCCTATATTTTGGGTAGTATTTGATAATGTGACATGGATTACCGCAGTAAATGCATTGATCCTGGTCTATCCTCTTCTGCCAGACTTTCTGATCGAGATCCAAATCTTCCCAAGGCCTGCCCTGTGGCAAGCCAGGGTGCCATCCACCCCTCCTATAAGGTGACCGATTGGAACGCGAACGGTTTTGCGGGGGACCTTGACCCCTACCTCCCTCTTGGCAGTTTCCCCTACCACCAACCCCCTGATCGTCCTGTCCTCGACCCCCTGAGACCCGGCCCCCTTGGCCCCGGCCTCCTCCTCTTCCTTGCGGCCTCCCTCCAGCCGCGACAGCAGCATAGGACCTCCCCTGACCTACACTCTTGTCTTCCTCCTCGAGGCCCCACTCTATCTCGCTATACGGAACATTTTGCATTCCTCCTTCATCCAATGTCAGGATCAGGCTATCCTTCCCCTTAACATGCCCTGAAATGGTCCAGCCCTTCCACTTTTTACCCTTGTCAAAATCTTTGTGCCAAAAGGCAGTGACCGTCGTGGATTTGGGCCTCGTAGGCTACGACATCACGACTCAACTTATCATACGTCATCCCTTGTTCTCGCGACTTGTCGTAGAAGTGCTTGTGCAAACTTTCGGGCATCGCACAATAGAATAACTGAACCAACTGTGGCTCAGTAAGCCCATGGTTTGGGACCGCGACAAGCTCATCCATGGCTCCCTTAAGTGTCCTTGCGCTCTTCCACTGACGTGTGTGGATTGTCTGGAACTTATCTGAGGCCTTGATTCCCTTAGTTACATCCGCGAAACGTTCGTGAAGGAACTTTAGGAATTCATTGAGGGGAGTGATGGTGGAATATGCCACCATATCATTGTCACATTTGGTGGTGCGGGCTAACGACCTAGCGAAGCTAGACGCTTCGTCTCTAAGGGCATGGAACGCGACGAGGACCTGCTCCTCAGGGATAATATCCTGGAGGTGCATGTAGGAATTGATGTTAGCCTCCCAATTGTCAAAGTCTTCCCCCTGTCTCCTGTTGTAGGCGTCAAGAAACTTTACTTTACCTCGTTCCCTACGCGGGCGTGCCTCCTCCTCCTTTGGGACTGCAATCTTTGTGCCCTCTATAGTGCCAACACAGAACTGTTCTGTGTTCTTCACACGGGCCTGCATCTCAGAGCCCATCCGCATCATCATATCATGGGCAAAGTCTCTAAACCCTACTCGGATGGACTGTAGGGCTATGTCATGGCCCTTTGAAGTATGCATCTGCTCCTGTTGGACGCGAATCAATACATCTATGCCTTTTGCGATCGCATCCACCTTGCTCTGCAAGCCCCCTTGTGTCAGCGCATTAGTATGTTGTTCTGCTGCGGCAGCCAATTCCTTCTCTAACTCGGTGGCCGCCGCTATGCGCCTCCTTCTCTGCCTCCTCAGTCGCAATTTCACTCCATTATTTTCTCCTCTTCCACGGTTTGCTGCTCTAGCGGGCCAGTCAGGGCCTTTATCTCTGCCACACCAACATCCCTCTCGGCCTGGGGAATGTACATCAACGCTTCTTCATCTTCCCCCAGGGATAAGTTAGCCACCCACTCCGACACCATCTTCTCTAGTTTCCTCTCATCTTCACTGACGCCACTTGATTCCCCTCTTTCCTTTCTCCTCACAGTCCTCACCAGGGGTATCTCCTCTTCTTCCTCTTCTTCTTCTACTTCTTTGAGTTTCTCCTCCTCTTCTTTCTTCAACTTTTCCATCTCCTCTTCAAGCTTCTTCTTCTTCGCCGCCTGCGCTTCCAACAGGGTCTGTTTCTTGGCCTCCTTCTCCTTTCTTTCTTTCAATATGGCGGCGACACTCTCTTCCTGCTCTTTCGTATATGGGGTGGTACTCGTATCACTGCGCGTGTCAACCATGGTGATAGGTGTACAACCGGATGACAGTTCCACTCCTCACCACGTAGACTCTCACCCCCTGACTGACTTAACTTATGACTGACTTACTAACTCCTCAGGAATTATTTAACGTCGCAAACAGGACAACGCAATCAACAAGTCCTCTGAAGACGAGGACAGCTGGTTGTGCAGCCCACGACTCGGACTTTGGGCCTACCGTGCCACACTGAGCAGCTCGTCGGTCTGTACCGGTCCTTGGGAGGGTTTGTCCTTCGGGTCAGTCAGTCATCAGACACGGCCTTTAGCCCTACTCAACCCGTGTGGGTTTGGTCAACGCAGCTCTATGACATCATACACAGAGTTCCTATCACCTGGACAGAAGAGACTCAATGCAGAAAGAAGAGACAAACGACTCAGCAAGTACCATGGGGCGTGTGCACATCCATAGGGCGAGGGGGTAGGCTGAAGGCTTGGCGAGAGTATACCAACTCCAGCTTGGTCAAACTTCGTGGTCAACAGCTTCGGTCAACGCCAGCATGCACCCCGGTCAACGATGAAAAACACTTGGTCAACTTCGGTAAAGGCCTGGTCAGTGCTGGTAAACACCTCGGTCAACGTTGGCTATGGCTGCCAACCCTCCTTCGTACTTCCCTTCGCTTTCCTTCTTCTTCCTCCCTCGGCTATGGCTTCTTTCTCATCCCTCCTCTCTATCTTCTTCGCCCCCGGGTATGGTTTCTCTTTCTCCCTTCTTTGTCTCTCCTTCCTCCTCCTCCTCAGCTAAGATTCTCTCCCTTTCTTCGTCCCTTCTCTCTCCTCTTCGACTTTATCTTCTCTCTCTGTGTCTTCTTTCTCGATGCCCGAGCTCGGCGGTTATGACCGCCTCGTCCTTCTATAGGTCACACAACCAATCTTCTATCGCTCGTCTCTCTCTCTCTCTCTCTCTCTCTCTCTCTCTCTCTCTCTCTCTCTCTCTCTCTCTCTCTCTCTCTCTCTCTCTC
>BFEA01000002.1:8853303-8867629 GCA_003427395.1 Chara braunii
ATTGTACTTGCCCTTCACTGGCTTGAGCTCAAAGTCGAATTGGTCTATCTCTGCGGCCCACCTGGTCAACTTAGGTGTCATCTTGGTCTGGGTCTTCAACCATCTAAGTGTTTCGTGGTCCGAATAGACTTTGAAGTGCCTCCCAAGCAGGTAGTGCTTCCAATGGTCTAAAGCCTGCCTGAGGGCGTAGAGTTCTCTTTCGTACGTGGAGGTAGTGACTTTCTCACAAGGCATCCTCGCGGACATGAACTCTACGGGTCTATAGCCATTGTCGTCATCTTGTTAAAACACGGCGCCTATCCCATACTGACTCGCGGCCGTGGTGACAACAAATGGCAAGGACGGATCTGCAACCTTGAGGACATGATACTCTATTAACGCGCGCTTTAACTTTTGGAGCGCAGACGTACAGTTTTTATCCCATTGCCAGATTGTCTCTTTCTTCAACAACCTGCGCAAGGGAGCGGCGATAGTGGATAAGTTCCTCACAAACTTCCTGTAGTAGTTAGCTAAGCCTAGGAACGACCGCAACTCTATCAACGTGCGGGGCGTCGGCCAATCTCTAATCGCCGCTATCTTGCTGTCCTCTGGCTTAATGCCATCTCCGTCCAACACGTGGCCCAAGTACAAGACTTGCGTCTTGGCCCACTCGCACTTCTTCGCATTGATCTTGAAGTTAGCCTTTCTAAGCTTCTCCAAGACCTGCCTCAGATGACCCTSGTGCTCCTGGAGGGTCTTACCAAAGACTAGGATATCATATAAGTAGACTACCACAAATTTATCTAACCACGGTCTAATCAGGTCATTCATACAACGCTGAAAAGTAGTTGGCGCGTTGGTCAGTCCAAAGGGCATCACTATAAACTCATAATGCCCATATCTAGTCCGGAATGCARTCTTGTAYTGAYCATCAGGATGGACTTCTATCTGATGGTATCCGGACTTTAAGTCTATCTTAGAGAAATACTTACAACCCTGCACYCGATCTAAAAGATCGTCTATCCTGGGCAGCGGCTCAGMRTTCTTYACTGTGATCGCRTTCARACCCCTATAGTCTATRCACATACGAAGCTCTCCTTCCTTCTTGGGGACAAACAAAACTGGTGCTCCAAAAGGAGACGAACTGGGCCTGATCCAACCCTTCTCAAGGAGTTCGTCTGACTGCTTGCGAAGCTCCTCTAACTCTCTAGGGGACATCCTGTAGACTGCACTCTTAGGAGTTCTATTGCCAGGCTCTATCTCTATCCTGTGCTGGATGGGTCGCGGCACTACTCCTGTCGGCGACTCAGTCAAATCCTTGAACTCCTCCAGCAGCTTGGCAATTGTTGGATTTGTGGAACTATCCTTTTCCTGGGCCTCAGTGACAGGTCTAACATACACTACAAAGACCTGTTCCTCTAACTGCTCCTTTTTCACTAATCGCGCGAACGCGGGAGCACTGAGACAACAATGTGCCAAGGTGTTTTCTACACCGGACACATGGAACAGGCGAGCAGTCTTAACTTCACCTGACGGGCTAGGGAGCCTACACTCATGCTCTCTCAGATGGAGTGTGCCCCCTGCTGCCTCTCCCCAATCCATTCCTAACACTACATCGAAAGGAAGGTCATCTTGTACGAGGAGAGTCAAGGAATGGAGGACTTTCTCCACTTTTCCATTCTTCTCTAGGCGAAAGTACGCCTGGACTCCCTCTACGTAGTCCTCAAGGCGCATCGTGCGGTTGTCTGCGAGGACACTGACTATGGGGTCTATTAGCTTCTGGACCTTTAGTCCTAGCCTCAGCTTCTTCACCGCCCTACGACTAATGTAACTACGGGTAGCCCCTGAGTCTACAAGGGCCCCTACTCTACTTCTGAACACCTTTACATCTACCAAAATCAGTTGTCCCTTACTCTCCCTTTTCATTTTGGCCCAGGCTAGCATCCTCTCCTTTAACTCTTCTGCCATACCTGTGAGGGACGTGCCTAAAGAGACGCTAACACAAGCAGTCTTTGGACAACTATCTAGGCACAGGCCTGCAACCTCTGCCATAGGCTCATGTGGGTTGGGAGTGTCCTGTTCGCGCGCGCTCACTTCTCCACATGGCCTGGAAGTAGGGGCAGTTGCGACCCCTACTGGCGGCTGCCTTTTGACTGCTGAGCAGCCCAACGGGCCTGTCTATACTTTGGACAAAATTTWATTACGTGCGCCGGGTCACCAYAGAATACGCACTGACCCATGTTCACGCKTTCCTGCCATAATCGTTGGTCCAAGCCCAAGTCTTCCYAGGGCCTGCCCTGCGGCAAGCCTGGGTGCCATCCTCCTTGAGGTGCCCTTCCACCTCCTCGTTGTGGGGACCGATTACCCTGGCGATTTAACGGGGGACCTTGACCCCTACCTCCCGCTTGGCGGTTTCCCTATCCGCCAAGCCCCTGTGCGCCCGGTCCTCGGCCTCCCATGGCCTGGCCCCTTTGGCCCTGGCCTCCTCCTCTACCTTGCGGCCTCCCTCCGGCCGCGACAGCAGCGTAAGACCTCCCCTGCCCTACACTACTGTACTCCTCCCCTAGGCCCCACTCAATCTGATCATATGGGACCTCTTCTGTACCACCCTCCTCTAATGTCAGGATCAAGTGATCCTTGGCCTTGACTTGGCCCGAGATGGTACGATCCTTCCACTTCTTCCCCTTCTCCAGGTCCTTATGCCAGAAAGTGGTGACTGGCATAGACTTCGACTCATACAGGACGACTTCTCTACTCAATGCATCGTAAGTGATGTCGGCCTGTTGAGACTTGTCGAAGAAATGCCCACGTAGGGCCTCTGGAATGGCGCAATAAAACAATTGGACCAGCTGGGGCTCAGTGACCCCACGGTTCGAGACGGCTACCAAGTCCATCATGGTACTCTTGAGTGCCTTGGCACTCCTCCACTGTCGTGAGTGAATCGTTTGCAGCTTGTTAGAGGCTCTAATGCCTCGCGTTGGGTCAGCGAAACGCTCCTTGAGGAGCCTGAGGAATTGGGAAAGAGGGTGACTTTGGAATATGCAACCAGGTTGTTTTCACAACCGGCTGTACGCGCAAGAGACCTAGCGAAACTAGCTGCTTCGTCCTTGAGGGCCTGGAAGGCCACAAGGACTTGCTCCTCAGTTAGGATACACTGCAAATAGATATAACTGTTGACACTGGCCTCCCAATTGTCAAAGTTTTCCTCCTCCTTTCCCCCGTACGCGTCTGGAAACTTGAGCTTTACAGGCTCTTTGCGGGGTCTACCTTCGCCCTCTGCAGCAGCTATGGCTTTGGCACCCTCAATGGCGCCTTCGCAGTACTTCCCTACGTTGTCCCTCAACTGTTTCACTTCGCCCCCAATGTGGGTGACGATCTCGTGCGCAAACTCCCTAAATCCTGACCACATGGCACTCAACGAACATCCTGACTCCAACTAGCCTGGCGCTCCTCCATCCAGGCCTTACTCAGCACTTCCAGGTACCCTACCGAACTGGAAAACGAATTTCAACTTCAGAAAGAACCTACAGTCTACATCCGTTCAGAGAAAGAGACAATGCATGGTAGAAAGATATGGCGTCCAAAGCAAGATACCTCGTCTCTTCATCCATCAGGTGAGACAACAGTTTGCATACTCCGATTCACAAACCAAAACCACAAAGGAGTAGGAAAAGAAACCCAGTGTAACCTCAACAGGCAATCAATACCATGCGCACACATACATGGGCATTCTGTATGTGCACGACACTTACCTGAGTGGCCTGAGCTTCGAGATGAATATAACTCACCTCCCTCTCAAATGATCCTCCTGACCCATTTAACGCAACCCCTACAATAGTGTCCTAACTACTAGGAGGGTCTAATTCCAACAACAAAGTGCAACGCCGGATCCGCCGCCGATGCTGAAGAACAAAGTGGCAACTTGCAATCTGTAGATGCAGACCTCAAGCTCGCCTACTTTAGGGAAGCCCTAAAGTCGCCAAGTGTCTCCCTTGAATCAGAGTCCAGGTGCGAGAGCCTCTCATTGTCGCCTCTCCCAAATGTCGCATGAAGTCTTCTCGAAGTGTCTCGCCATTCCAAATTTACTCTCACACAACCTAGTTAGGTCAAGTGTCAACCCAACACGACCTTACCAGGTGGGGGCAGCTTCCCTTAACCATGCTGGCCCACTTCCCTCAACTTCCAGCCCTAACGCTAAGTGGTAGCCCTCTACTTAGGTTAGGGTTGAGTCAACTCTCGCCAGCAAGTAGAATCCACTCTGATACCAATGTGATGATCCTGGCCAATTTTGAAGTACACATTCATCAGAAACTACAATGCGTTCCAACGGCGAAAATAAATGAATGAACTTTGGAGGAGAGAGAGGGAAAGAAGAAGAAGAAGATGAAAGAACGAAGAAGATGAAAGAAAGAAAGAAGAAGAAGAAGTACAGCAGCAAAGACCAATGAAAATGCTATTCTTCTTCGCCAACCACTCTCCTCCTCCTCATCTCCAGCTTTCTTATTCAAACAAGCAATAATAATAATAATAATGCTGAATGGATGAACCAGAATCAATGTCCGAATCCCTCTTCTACTGCAGGCATCACATGAGGTCCACCATAGCCATGGCCACCCTTCTTCCTCCTCCTCTCACGATCAAGGCTATGGCGGACTACCAGGGCGCCGCCCTGCTGTGCAAAGGACAACACAGAGAAGCTATGGCTGGTACCGTTCCTTGCTCTTTTCGTGAAAAGGAGCCAACCTTCAACGCCATTCTCCAGAACTATATTTGAATTTGGTGCCGTTAACTTGTTGACGATCAATAGTTCTATGTGTGCACTATTCAGCCACTGGCCAGGTATACAAGTAGATGACTATTTTCTTGGCCCGATGATCAAGTTAACGCATCTTCAAAAAAAAAGGACCTGTTATTTTCAGCCACTGGCCGGGGGAATAGGAACCGAACTGAAGCTCCCCAGAATGGACAAGGAGCCAGGCCCAGGCTCACAAGGACCTGTTTATTTTCGGAAAAAAAAAAAAAAAAGAAGTTAACGCATCTTCTGCATACCTTGCCAATCCCTGGTTAGATCTCATCATATCAACACGTGCAAAACTCATGTAATTGACACTCTCAATACACAATGGTGATCATAACTCCTGCTCGCTGCCGTGGCTGTAACTGTGCGCAACAACTCTTACTCTTTCCTCGTTTCAAAACGAGGGAGGAGACCCTACCAGATTGTATCCATGTGATTTCTTCACTTCAGGATTTGGACTGGTCATCTGTTTGTTAGTAGTTACATGTGTGTGCATTTCATCCACATTGGCTCGGTGCAACAGTTCTCCCTCTTTTTCCTTTAACACTGGACCCTCTGTATAGTAATGGGAGCTGCGCCTGCCGGAAACAGGGTCCAGTATCCGGATTCAGATCAAACTTAATCAAAGGCATAATTTTGTGTTTGAAAATGGGTCCGGCGTCCCCACTTATGGAAACATCTTTGATATGCTCTGGTGCAACAACACACTCCAAAACTGCACCAGAGAAACAGAGTGACCCAACGTCCTTGACTGTGTATCCGTCTCTGTCTGTCTCTCTCAGTCCTTCCCTCCCTTCCTCTTGCTAAGTGTCTCAAGGAACTATACGCTCCCACACAGAGTCCTCACACCATCAACATGTAACAAACCACTTGGAAAACACTACGGTAGCAACCAACACCCTCAACCTCTTTTCCTCCCTCCCTCACCACAAGTCGTCCACTGGTAACACATTTTTCAGTGCATGGGTTAACCACCCAAACACTGAAAGAAACTTTAGAAAACACTGAAAAACAGCGGGTCGGTCAGCTCACTGTCTTGCTCATGTACACATTTGCACAGCACAACATATGCATGAGTCAACTGCCAAAGTTGGTAGCGCCTCAGATAAGAGCGAACTACGGCCAAGGTGAGAGGGGATCATAGCACAACCTAGACTCGGTCGATTTCCAATTTTCCATGGAAACGCAGTCTTGGTGACTTGCCTTGTCTGTCACTTTCATGATTGTTCTCTTGATGAAGCCACATGGCACTGGCCACCCCTTGCCATTCTGTGGAGTTCAAACTCTCAATGAAAGTACAAAAGGATTCAAACAACTCCAAAAGAAAGTCTGCAAAGTTTCAAACTAAGTTCACAAACAGATGGTACCTTTGATCCAATCTTCAGCTTTTGCCTTGGGTTCAGTCCGTACTCATTCGGCACAACACCATCTGCCAGTTCCTGTATCAAATTTGATCCACGCATAGTAAAGTGTCAGCCCATTCCACTTTGCAATCTGCTAGAAATCGAATGTCACACAGACCCACAATGTGGCTTCTCTGTTTTGTTTCTCTGATTCTCTGTATGTTCATTCAACTCTTTCACGTAAAACCACCCACCAAAAGACCCTAAAACTTTCATCTATGGCTTCCCGGTGGAACAGGAACCAGAGCAATGGTCCCAGAATAGAAAGAAGCAGAGACCATGAGAACCAGATTCATCGAAAATAATAGATGAAAAAAGACGTGCCACATAGACTCACCAATTTAGATTTTCTGCCTTGTTTCTCTCATCTCTGCACGTTATTCGACCTTTTAATGCCAAACCATTGGGTCAACAGTAAGATATAGGAGAGAGCACTGTTAGTACTTCCTCTTTTATTTCCCCTGGATCTTTCCCCGTTCTGAAAGGAAACCGCATTCTGAGGTGACCAGGCAATCAGCAGAAAATCACAAAGCAATGGTCACACCAGCATAAGAATTGACAATTTTTAAGTCTCTAGATAATGAAAAGCCCATTTCTCACCTCCCAACAATTAATACAACAACAATAATAGTTCCCTGCTTCCACTGGTCGTTCTGGGAGGTGATCATCTACTTTAATTTACCGCACTAGCCTACACTATGCCAATATACAATGTCACAGAGTTGAATGCTGCTCCCACGAACGGCCTTCTGAAGAATCTACAACACCGGAACTCTTCTTGGGGACCACCAGGTATGTCTTTCACAACTCTCTCTCTCTCTCCCTGTGACCTTCTGCTTCTTCCAAGGACCCCCCCTCCTTCCACCACCTCTTACCTCTCTCAGGGGCCCAGCAATGGCTAGTGCGGCCTCTCGTCCTGGTCAAGGGCAGTGCTTGTCAAGCACTAGTGCGCTCAAGGAACCTCATGGTCTCTAACCTCATGGTCTCTAGCTGACCCAACTGTGTGTCAGGCTGCCCGACCTCTTCCTTTCTCCACAGGCCACGATAGCAATGGGCTAATAGGCACTACCCTCCCTCTGGTCTTTTCCAGATGAGACGCGGTCTACTGAGACCCAGGTTGTTCAGTCCCAAACCCGACGTGGCCTGGCCAGGCCCGGCCTTTTCAGAAACTGACCGGGTCCTTCACCTTTCAGGCCTTCACTTAGGGCCTACCTGCCTCAGCCAAGCTAGTAGGACGCTGCAGCCTCACACTTCTTCGTTTCTCAGCCAAGCTAGTAGGACGCAGCCAAGCTAGTAGGACGCTGCAGCCAAGCTAGTAGGACGCTGCAGCCTCACACTTCACCTTTCAGGCCTTCACTTAGGGCCTACCTGCCTCAGCCAAGCTAGTAGGACGCTGCAGCCTTCACTTAGGGCCTACCTGCATGATCCCACTGCTAGTGAATTTCACCCGTGGCCGCGCACTGCGCAAGAGGCGAGCAATTTTCTAATTTAACTCCTTACCTCTCTCCCCTTTTTTCTCTTTTAATTTTGGACCATTTTTTTATATCTTTTTTTTTTCACCCCTGCCTAAGTTAGCCTGTACTATCTCAGTTTGTCAAACCATCTAACCAGATCCTAGTCCAAGAGATAAGAACTGTGCTATTCCTCCGTTTTGAACCCCGAAACTTTCTACCTCTCTGTCCGCTCTTCTAAAACCCTAAACCCTACTGTACCCCCTGACGTGGAGACCAAGTCCTTTTTTTCGTGAAACGGTGAAACCATAATCCTGTAAGACCACTAAGCTGAATTTATGTCTGCTGAACTGTTTTGTGATTGTGCCATTTCCAACGAGGCAAGCACCATGGATCTGTCTCTCCCTTGCTGTTCCTCCCTCCTTTTCCAAAACAATCGCGGGGGGTCACCTTCTATTGTGGCGAGTTTCCCGTTCCGAGCCTGTCCTTGATGAATTTGTCTATGATTATTGTTTCTTTTTTTGTGGGATCGTCCTTGATATTCTTGTTTGCTCGGCGCCAATCTGCCTGGTATTCCGTGTGTAGAAGTTGAAGAACATTCTCCCAGGCCTCCCGGGTCGATGTATTTTGGCATGCTATCGTTTGTTTGCATCGAGTCTTCCATATGATCCACAGTGTAAAAGGACGAAGTCTTCTGAAGAGGGTTGAATGCCAGACTTCTCTGAAACTTGGTTGTGCCAAACCCGTCAGGAGTGTCAGTAGGTTGATGCGTTGACTAGCTCCAACCAGTACGCCTGAGTTTTGTTCCAAATTCTTTGTGCACTAGAACAGTTGATCAGACAGTATAGCACGTCCTCGAGGGATCCATCATCACAGACTGTGCAGCTATCGTCGAAATCTCTTCTACCAGTTCCCGTCTCTTGCTGAGCCATGTGTTGACTGGTAAGGCCTGATAGTATACAAGCCATTGCATGGATCTTATATGAGTATTTCTAATGGCCAGGGGGGGTACTCCAAGCGGGTCGGCGGCTGCACCTGTTGTTGCTGGTTAGTCCGTTGCACGTTGCTGCGAGTCGCCCAAGACTTTGACATTACCCAGAAGGGCCCTTGCATGTTGGACGGGAAGGTGGCTTTAGGCAGCTGCCTGATCCTGTTCAAGGCCAGTGTAGTCCCGGCGCGTCGTTGTTGTAGTAGTAACTTGACAATCCACTTCGTTTGAAGGGCCTTGGTTTGAGTAGCTGGATCAAGGACTGCCAAACCACCTTTACTCTTTGGTTGGATGACATGCGACCAAGCCACCTTTGGTATGAACTTTGAAGCGCTGTGTCGCAAGATTCCCAGTCCATGAGTAAGCGGTCACTCGCCGTTTGAGGGCTGTGACCATGTTGCCTTCTGGTGTCCAGATGTTGGCTGCATACCACAACATTGGAAAAATGGACATGTTAAGTACCAGCGCCCTTCCGAAGACTGACGTGTAGAAGCTGGACCAGGTGTCCATTTTGCGTAACGTCTTCGTCAGCATCTCCGATGCCATGGCCTGGTCTGGTCCGGAATCTGCAAGCTTGATTCCCAGAAAACGCATTCTCGGATTTTGCCACTTGAACCCTATTGGGGAAACTTCATGGGGGAGGTTGCAGACTGTCTGCCAGCCACCAGCCCATGGTCTTGTGCCAGTTGACTTTCATTTCTGAGGCCAGCTGGAATGCTTGCATAGCTCTGATAAGTCCCTGAAATGAAGCCTCGGAGGCCTTGATGATGGATGTGAGATCATCCGGAAAGAGTGGTGTAGTCGGAAGGGTCACCGCATGTGTGTGGAGAGTCGGTTCAGCGACCAGTCTGTCAATGGATGGATCCTTTCGCAGAAAGAATGCTATCGCTTCCATCATGAAGAGAAACAAGGGTGCTGCGAGCGGGTCCCCTTGGCGGACCAAGCGTGACATCTTGAAGGGACTGGAGAGGAATCCATTGACTTGGACCTGACTATGGGCATCATTATAAAGTACTCTGACCCATCTCCGGAAGTTTGGTCCCACCCCCATCCGTTCCATACACTGCTGCTGGAAGTTCCAGTTACTTTGGTCGTATGTCCTTTCAAAATCGAAGAACAGTATGGCTGCGTTGAGTCGTCTGTCCTTGATGTAACGAGTTGATTCTGTCAAGGTCAAGAATGAATCTTTTTTTTTTTTTTTTTTTTTTTTTTTTGGAGAAAACAACCCGAGTGAATGCAAGGGGTGCTGATAAGAGCAGACACCACTAACATGCTCGGGGAGGCTCCATCTATTGGTGGGGAGCAACACCTGCTGGAAATCGGGTCCAGCGTCCCTCGACATTTATAATCGGGTAATCTGTAAGCAACCTGAATTCATGTTAACATGCCACGTGTCCGTCCCACTCAAGACATGTGTGGTCAACCGAGCTGACACGCAGGCACACTCTATTACCTGATGAGCAGCATTGATTGCCCTCAACCGAGGGGATTAACTGCTCATCGCCGTCAAAGTCAAATTCCACTCTGAAACCCTCATCGTTAACTGACAAGTCCTTGCAGTGCCATAAGGAGGAGAGGCATTCAGAATAAGAAGTAAAGAAGTCAATTACCACAAAAACAGCCAGAACTCATACTTGGCATGCCACGCCTCCAAAACTATATGACCATCCAGCCCCCTTCTTCTTGCAGTTGCAATCTTCACTGTGCCTATCTCCTCCTCATTGTAGTCCATACCACTGGAGATCCACCATTGATAGACCATGAGGCGGGAAGGGGTCAGGGAAGTCCAAGGGGGAGCGCATCGGTATTGCTGCATCCACCTTAGTCCAGTCTTGAAAGCAGATGTTGTAGTCTCGTCTCATATTATCCTCCTCCTCTCCACATTCTGGCAGACTGCCTCCTTCCCAGCGAACATAAGCTACTCTACCCCCTTGGTCACTTCCCAACCAATCCCTTGAGAGTTGCTCAATAGCCTGTGTTATGTCCTTTTTGGTACGAGTTCTATCCAGTTTAGCTTGTATTGTAAGTTCATCCTGGACATATTGTTTGATTAGCTCGGTCATTTCCCCGTCCTCTAATCTTACTTTTTCAATGCATAATATACATCGTTTCCTCCAAAGAGTCCAGATAACGGCCCTCCTCCCGATCTTGAACATATTCTCTTCAAAAATGCTGTGTGTAGGGGGGAGCCATGTTTCACAAAGAAGCGCTCTCCAGTCCCATGGCCATTCAGACTCTATACCCAGTGACCTCCAAATCCTATCCCACCGGCGCGAAGTGAGGATCGCCCCTGGACATTGTAGAAAAATGTGCTCTATGGTCTCGGGGATCTTGCGGGCAGGAAAGACTGTCAGACATGACATGCACCATGGTGTGGCTAAACCCTTTTGTTCCAAATATGGTCGGTCAATCAGCCAATTGTTTGTGGGGAGGCAGCGGTGTTCTATCTGCCATTGCAGGGAGGCCATCTTTGCTGGTCTGGCCTTTGTGGCGGTGAACCATCGGATGGGGCGGAGACAGTCCCTTCCCACATTCAGCCGGGACATCCAACGCTCCCGCACGGTGCTCCTAAGATCAACCCGAGGCCTGAGAAGCCGGTATGTAACTTTTATAGACAGATCGAACAGTTTCTTGACTTTTCCAGATCTGATCTTGCCGGACGGGCACCATTGCCATTCCAGCGGGTCGATGGGGAGTTTGGCAAGCGGGATTTCTGGGAGGAAAGCTACCCATTGGTGGGGAGCAACACCTGCTGGAAATCGGGTCCAGCGTCCCTCAACATTTATAATCGGGTAATCTGTAAGCAACCTGAGTTCATGTTAACATGCCACGTGTCCGTCCCACTCAAGACATGTGTGGTCAACCGAACCGACATGCAGGCACACTCTATTACCTGACGAGCAGCATTGATTGCCCTCAACTGAGGGGATTAACTTCTCATCGCCGTCAAATTGCAGGGGCCATTCTAATCTCCTATGTTTGTTCCAAGTTTAACGGTTGACGTCAACTAATGCAAGTGCCGACTCAAGGGGTGAAGACATAAGTTGTAGAGTTATCAGTCACATGCGATTTGGGAAGTGGCTTGAAACTTAGAAAGCCAACAAGACAGGTCTCGCAATAGCCAGCATGCAGCCAATGCTGATAAACTGGAGAAAATGCACTAAGGGAAAATAGCATCGGAGTGCAAGGGTCAAGGAAGAGGCCTGCGGTACTCCAGTCTCAATGGGGAGAAGTGCATAAGTGGGTTTCACAATAACGTTGTATTGAGTCCTGACTTGCAAGTGGAGAAGGAACCACTCTGATGTTCCCTAGAGGCACTACGATACGAATAGCTCGTTCTAATGTTATGAGGCAATGCTGGCATATAAACTCCGACTCAGGGAGGTAACTGCTCCCGCGCTGAGTCACACCAGTGTCAAGAACCAGCCAAATCCAGTCAAGGCAGGAGACAGAACTCTGGCCCACATCAGCAAGTGACAGGCAGCATGGCTTGCTTATGTGCCCCAAAATAGAAGGCCCTCCTTTATTTTCCCTTTCTTTTTCCTAATTCCAAATAGGAAGGGCCTCCCGACCAGGCAAGAATTCTGCAAGCCTTGCTTGCAGCCCCCTAAACTTGAAACAAGCCCTACCACTGCAAAGCAGCAAACGATCTGCAACGACTCTGACAAGAGTAGGGAATTCCAAACCAAACCTTTGAGATTACATAAAGCTCATGGAGTCCCTCCAGCTCTAGGTGATCATTGTGAATAACATCATACCTGCCATGCACACCACGGAAAATACAAGAATTTCTCATGGTTAATACCTGGCCTGCCGACTATAGCTCACGACCAAAGGTTGGAGAGTGGCATACCATGTTTCCTGAAACTGTTGTGTTTACATCCATATCGCCTTTAGTCATTGTCTCATAAGTTGGTCGATGACAACCGTGGCTTTATGGCGAGGCAGAAAGCCGAAATGGTAAATGATGACCACGTCCATGGAAGCGTGTATGTGCCATGATAATTAAAGCCTCCCATGCATTACAACTCTTGTGTCAAGTTGTGTGTTGATATGAATATGCACTGTTTCTAATATTGTTTTCTGTTGTTCAGGGGGGTTTCGTTTGATGTGACATCTCTACTTTTGGCCTTACAAACATCATCTCCTGGCTGTACCAGAACAAGGTCCCTGTCCATTTTTCGTACTCCTCATTTCTCCATATGGGAAACATCCATGCCATACAATCCTGAGAACCATGCGCACGTTTGCTGAGCAGTACTGGACCAGGTAAGTGAAGACAAGAGGCGGGAAAACACCTCCGCAACAGCAGGGGATAACCATAGTCTAACCCAGGACACATTCAGGTAAAGGCACAGTTACTGTCAAATTCATCTTTCTGCAAAGGTAAACTGCTGTCTGCACGTGTGTTTGTTCATCCCTTTTTGGAAGTTTTTTTAACGTTTTCCTGTTTAACACGCAAAGACATGGGCACGTACATAACAAGCTCGGACCATGTCTTGATTTGTGAGTCATCCTTGCGCAGGGGCCATGCCAATCTTCTCTGTAACATTGCAACTTTAACGGATGTCCTGAAGGAATGCGTGCAGTTCATCAGTTTTGTCCTCTCTACTTTTTCAATGGCACCCTTGTTTCACAGCGGAACAAGGATTCTTCTGCACCCTTGCCACACAATAGCTCTCCGTTGTCCAATCCAAATTTCAGACCACGCCTGATTGTCTCTAGGATCCTCTTGTGCATAGGACCGCACCCATAGGTTCTTTCCCCACAATGAACCTAGGCAAAAATGCTTGGGCAGAGTGGCCCACTCCAGGGTACTGATAATCCTGTGTGCAAGTAACCCTATGCTGGCAGGCAGACTGCTCCTGAGCAGACCCTCCACTACTACCCTCAGTATGTAGGCCTGAGCTACCTCTGAAAAATGAGCAGCACTACAGTACCTGAGTTTCCAGTAGAGGGCATACAAGGTCTAGGCCTCTGGGGTCAGGTATAAGGTGCATTCATGACTGCGCCACACTCCTTTTCTTTCTGATTTGACGAAATTGCATGGGTCCTGGAGACCATCTCACGCAGATGTGTACATATCATGCATCATCTTCACACGCAGCGATCAATAGTATCAACCATAGACAAAGGTAGAGGAAAAGGGGACCGAGTTTCACTGCTTATATTATCAGAATTATGAATACAAAGTGTTTCAAAGTTCCCCTGAGTCCAGCGCTCATCAGCGCAACACCAGTCTCTTATCAACTCATCAATATGACTTTCCATGAATCAGCGCTACTCCTGCAGATAACCTCCAGGTCATCAATGTGGTCACCACTCATCAGCACCACCTTTGCAGCCCACATTCAACTCAGGTAAGTATCTTCCATAACCGAATCTTGAATGAACAYTCTCAACCTCAATCCCTTCCTCCTACGATGCATACACACCCTTCATTCATGAGGATCAACTCTGAATACTACTCATAGCTACATACTAACCCACTACTACTAATGCTAACTTGCTGGGCAGCTATGGCTGCATCACTTCCAACATGCAATCCTCTTCCCTCACTCAGTGCATCTGCTTCCTCCAGCGCTGCTCCTACTAACTTAACGCACAAGTGCTCCAGCACTTCCACGCTGATACAGCCAGTGGAGATCTGGCGAGGAATGAGGCTGGCTGCCTCCTTTATACTTCTCGCTGGGTCTGCATTGGCTCA
>BFEA01000002.1:8929520-8951590 GCA_003427395.1 Chara braunii
TCTCTCTCTCTCTCTCTCTCTCACACACACACACACACACACCAGCGTGACCCCTTTTTTTCTTTATTTGTTTTCAATTTTTGCATCTTATTTTTTTTTGAACACCCAATTTCCCGACACAAACCCGAAAAACATTTCTCAAAAAATACAGGACAACTCAGCGACCATGTCCCTCATGAAAAAAAAGGACAAAAACAAAATCCTGCTTTTCTTTTTATTTTATTTTTCATTTATTTGTTTGAATCGATTTTCGTTTTTCATTTTTAAAAAATCTTAAACGAGGTCGGATTCCAAAATAAAAAATATACGATTGTAGGGTTTTGCAAGCCCTACAACCATTTTTTTTAATTATTTTTTTATTTTTTTTACGTATTTTTCGGGGTACAAAAAAATATTAAAAAAACAGGCCGCGGACAGGGCCTCATTGGCCGCAGCCGCGGCCAACTTTTTCGGTCGTGGCGGCCGAATTGCCCGCGGCCTAGGCCGCGGGTGTCACGTAGGCTACATACATTGCATTATATCATTTCTTTTCTGGATGCACATTGCTTATTTGTTGGTCGAATTGTTTATCCTGAGTCGTACTCATCACATTGGTGCTCCTTCGGATTTGTGCATTCATCGCCAGACGAGCATGCATCACAGTGCTACAAAGTGCAGCTACAGTGCAGTGCTAAAGTGACGAACTACAGTGAGTGCAAGACGAGGCGCAGTGGGAGAAGAGAACCACCATAGCTAGAGCACAGAGAGAGAGAGTGAGGAAGAGGGTGATCAGGACTTGTCAGTGGAGAGGAGAGTGAGAAACTGGGAAACTTACCTTGACTTAACTGGGCGATGGTGATATTGGAGCTGCTGCTGGTCACATCAGAAGGTTGAAGAAGGCTGGCACCAACCTCCATAGCAAGCGTTGATGCTGGAAGTTGGCCGGCATAACTGGTACCTGCAGAGACTTCGTCAGTGACTTCCACGGAGAGACGAGCATTTGCTGAGGTGGCGAGTTGGTGGAGAGGAACGCGGAGGTGAAGAGGGGAGGAAAAGCCGATTAAATTTTAAAATGCATTATTGATTATTAATGAGACTATTCTCCCTCTCTCTCAATTACTTATCTACCTTTGTCTATCTTCTGGTGACTTGCTGCTTATGCTAGGACTACATCGAGTGATTCTGGACTTGTTTCCTACTGTGAGTGGTTCAATTTGACTGCATTGGTGATACTTGAGTGACCTACTTGTGAAGCTTTTCATACTTGTCGGGCTCATTGCAGTTAAGTTTGGCTCCGTAATTTTAATATCCGCAGGGTAACAAGGTAAAAAAAACACATTCAACAGGCCCAAGTCAGTCTCTAGGTTGTAGGGTCGAACAGAGCCCATTGAGGCCTGACAAATGTCTGGATTTAGGCCTGATAGGCTTACTAGGGCAGTCAGGTCTTGATTAGTCTCACCCCGTACAACCAAGAGTCAAAGATGTTCCAGAAGTGGAATTCCGCCACAGATTGCAAAGGTTTTGGCATTACCACAACCATGCTTGGGGGAAGAAATTTGTATGCCCTTGCCATTTGTTAGGAGCTAATTTGCACAAACCTTCGCTTCCTCCATCTCCACACTGGCTGTATCCAGGCCATCAAGCATAGGAGAATCTTTGCTCACCAAGCTAACCTGCATCCAACGAAAGGGACCACAAGTGCAAGGAGAATGAGCGATAGCGAAATGACAGAATTTCAGAATGCAAAATCACATTGAAAGCCAGAAGGTCCAATGCTGTCCAGAAAGCAGAAATGCACTGACATTCCACCAACGGAGAACCACAGCACCCAATCCGAATGTCAACAAGAGCATACTCTCGCCACCACCATTATATGTATCCAGAGCCCTTCCTCCTACTTGCCGCTCAGCGCCCAGACTACAATCACACAGCTACTACCAGCCTACGAATTGGCAATGCAACCTGTTGACGTCAGCACCAACAACCGAAGTACATGAAGATGTCGACCCTGTAGACCATCACCAAGACCAGGTACGTGCCCTCACATCATCATCCTCATCTCTCTCTCTCTCTCTCTCTCTCTCACCCTCGACTTCATATCCCTCATACACGAAGACCACCACCACTCGCTGGCTGTCCAAGCCCAAGCCCTGCTACGTGGGCTGGGGTATGGCGCTGCCCACAGCAGCGCCCTGCCTCTTGCACAACCGCACGCGCACGCGTCTGCACTGGCGCTAGCAGCAGCATGCGAGTGGTTCGCTCCAGCAGCGCTGCTGCCCGCTTACCAAGTGCCCGAATATCCCACTTGGAGCCCGGCCGTTTCCTATATGGAAAGTGGCGGGCAATTTGCCACCTCGTCGAGCCGAGTTTCCGGTAGCTTCAGTCTCGGCCAAAGTGTCTGCACCCCAGGCCCATTCTGACAGTTGGCCTGGGACCGAATTGGTTAGGCATGTCTAACCGCCCAGGCACAAATGTGCGGTGCTCCCTGTTTCGACCACGTTGCTGGAAGAGTCTGGAAGGCTCACGCATATTCCCGATTCTCACGACCAAAACGGATGCAACCAACTAACGCATGGCAACTGTCTGGAGCCCACCAAGATTTGCAAGAAACGAAGAATTCAGGGCACATTGAGATTCAGAGGGGCCGCCTTCACTTAGGGCGGGCACACGCCTGCTGTAGGGCCTTATGCCAAGGGGTAAACCCTCGCACAAGCACAAATAATTTAACACAAATAATTTAACATTGACATTCCACTGATTCCAGCATTTTTCATCCTGAAAGTCATGTAAGGGCCATACAATAATTCTAGCTGTCCTATATCAATTCCAGTTGAAATCCAACTGTTTTTTTTTTTTGGGGGGAAAGGACTGAAGATCTCCCTTATGACTTTGAAGTCTGAGCTTTCCTAGTTGTTAACCTGACTTCTGACTGACCAAACAGAAGGCAGCCAAGCTATGCCTCATTCAGACCGGCAAGTGATAGCCAATCATGTTCCCCATGTGCACGATTATCAGCTTTTCCAAGAAACACACAAATTTCAAATTTGGCTTTTGTGTATCAATTCCAGTGCATAAAAATAACCAACCTCGTTTCATCTTCCAAGTTTTCAGACTTTTTGTCCTGGTTGCGATGTGGATGTCGAGGTCGCGATACAGACCATCTGGGTCCAGATGTCTGAACCGGACTATCCAGATGAGGCCCCTCTGGGAGAATCTTGAAAAAGAAAAGGCACTGGGATGGTTCAAAGTCCCCATTGCCCTCGAAAAAAAATGTTTAGAATCTTTAGATGATTTAGGGCCCCAGGTAGAGCTGTCCGGACGGGGCTGGACTGTCCAGGTAGAGATAACAACGAGATAAAAAAAATGAGTGTTTGGGAAATCCAGTCATTCTCCAATAGAGGTAGGGTACATCTACCAAAAGCAAGGGAGAAATGGACGAAAGGGTTTCACGAAATGCAAGGAAAATGAGCAATAGCGAGATGACAATGTCCAGAATGCACAATCACATTGAAGGCCAGATAGTATCACAGTGTCCAGAAAGCAGAAATGCACCAATATAACACCAATGAAGAATCGTAACACTGAAAACCAATGTCAATGAGAGCTTGCTCTCGCCACCACCAACACGAGTGTCCAGGCCCTATCTCCCTACTTGGTGCCCGGCGCCCAGCCTACTTTCTACACAGCTACAGTCTGCCTACGAATTGACAATGCAACTGTCGACGTCAACAGCCCACGACGTACTTGAAGATGTCGCCCAATGCAAACCATCGCCAATACCAGGTATGTGCTCTCACATCATCATCATCATCATCCTTCTCTCTCTCCCCTGACTTACTCCCACGTCTTCCCTCTTGTACACCTGACGACCACCCCTGTGCCTCACTGTACAACCAAGCCCTCAGCCAGCTATGGAGGCTGGGCTATGGCGCTGCCCTCAGGAGCGCCCTGCTTCCACACACGACCGCACGTGCGCAGCACCTTGCTCCAGCGCTAGCAGCCAGCACGCGAGCAAAAGCTCCAGCAGCGCTGCCGCCAGCCAGCAAGTGCCCAAATGAGAATCCAGGCAGCGAGCTCTTTCCTATATGGAAAGAGCCTGCCTGCCTTCGCAGCCTGGCTGGCCTGGACCTGGGCCCAGAAGTTTCCGGTAGGCCCCAGGATGCTGCGCCTCTGTTGCAGCTACCGGGCCTCATTCGGTTGCACCTCCCAACTGTCTGTGTATGAGCCTGCGATTCTCGTCCAGGGCCCGCATCATTTTGGAAAGGCATGGAAGGTCGTGGAATGTCTCGCTGCTCGGCCTGTGTTTTCCCTCAACCAACTGGCACAACGAAACTGCCTGGACCCCAAATACGATATTGACAGCTTAGGGCCTCTCGTGATTTCTTAGGCCCGCCTTCACTTAGGGCGGGCACATTTGCAACAGGGCCCCTTCAGCCTGCAGAGGACACAGAATCCTCGCCTTTTCTTCGATAGTCCTCTGAGAAGTCTTCTAATCTGCAGGCATCTTCCCCTTGAGTTCTCTTTCATAGCCTGCGATAACTTGAGGTGCTGTTCTCATGAGTTCTTCCATGGTGAACCACCGATCTTCCTTGGGATCCAGATGATGCCTGAATCTTACTCGGTATGGCATTCTCGGCTTAGGAGGGCGGCCTCTGCCCAGCGGTTTAGGCACCGGCATCACTCGATGCTCCACAATTCCGTCGATGTCAACTTCACCATCTATGGTTGGGGGCAGCATTGACCGGCTGGAAGGGAACTGAGCAGTTTCTGCGAAAGGTGCCAGCTTTGAAGCGTGAAAAAAAGGGTGTGTACGTAGATGTGGTGGGACGTGAATCACATAAGAAGGTCCGTCTATCTAATCCCCCACTATGTCTAGGACCTCCCAGGGACCGAAGTACTGTGGCACTAGTTTTCTAGATATTCCCAGTTCCTGTCCCAGTTCAGATGATTTTACCCAAACCCTGTCCCCTACCTGGAAGTTAGAAGGCCGTTTGTGTTTGTTCTCAGATGCAATCATATCATCTTGAGATTTCCTCATATGCTCGACGGCCTGCTGCAACATCTGTTCGTACTTGACAGCAAATTCTACGCTGCCTGGTGCTGCAGTGGTCTGCTGCTCAGGTAGTAGGAAGTCAAGCGCAGAACGGGGCTTGCAACCAAGATGCAGCTGGTTGGGAGTCATGCCAGTAGCGCTGTGTACAGCGTTGTTGTACAGGCTGCCGATGAGAGGTAGTTTCTCGTCCCAGTCATCCTGGCTTGGCCTAATGTAGTGCCTAAGCAGGTGCTGTACTACTCTGTTCATTTGTTCCGCCTGTCCATTTGACTCAGGGTGATTCCCTAATGTCATTTGCAGTCTGGTTCCCATGTGTTGGGTGGTGTTTTGCCACAGTTCGCTGGTAAAACGAACATCCCTATCACTGACTATGGATTTAGGTGAACCAAAGTCCTGTACCCAATTATCCATAAACAGTCTGATGACGTAGTCAGTTTTGGCAGTTTCAGGCATAGCGATTAGTCTTGCATACCTAAAGAAGCGGTCTACTATAACAAAGATGTGCCTTTTCCCAGACCTGCTGGTCACAAGAGTATCCATGAAGTCCATGGACACACTCTGACCAGGACCTTCAAGAATCGGCAAGGGCTTGATGAGCCCAAACGGAGCCCGAGTCCTAGGTTTGTCCCGTTGACAAGCCTGACAGGTTTCTACGTACCTTTTGGCATCTTGCATCATAGAAGGCCACCAGAATCTCTGCACAAGGTTAGCTAAAGTCTTCTTATAGCCGAAATGGCCAGTTGCATCATGTCATTCTCCTAAAAGCAAACTACGCAAAGACTCACTATTCGGAACACAGAGTCTTTTATTCCCTGCCTGCACAAGAAACAGTAAGCCTTCTACCATCGTAAATTCATCGGAGGTTACCTTATCCTTCACTTGAAATCTACAAGTGATCTCAGACATGACTGGATCTTGTTGATAGGCTTCCACCAAGGATCGAGTTACATCGTCAGATATACCAAACCCAGTCACTAGTGCGCCCAGATAATCTGCCCTTCGCGATAGTGCATCAACCACTTGGTTGTACTCTCCCTTGATTGAATCAAGTTCATAGTCATACATGTCTATCACTTGAATCCACCGCTAAGTGCGTCAGAGAGTACAGGTTGTGTCTTGATCCAGCGCAAGGTCTCATGGTCAGATCTCAAGTAGAAGAATCTGCCTAGGAGGTAGTGTCTCCAATGGACCAGCGCTCTATAGAGGGCAAAGAGTTCACGCTCATACGTGGGTTTTGCTAGCTTTTGAGACGGCATCTTTTTACTCATATACTCGATGGGTCTCAACTTTGGCCCCTCCTTTTGCGCAAGGACCGCGCCTATGCCATATTGGCTGGCGTCTGTGGTCACAACAAATTGCTTATCAGGATCCGGAAGTTTGAGGACCTCGTAGTGTGTCAAAGCATACTTCAATTTCTTGAAGCTTGAGTCGAGTTAGATCTGTTAATGGGGAAGCTATAGTACTATAGTTCTTAACAAACGAACGATAGTAGCCCGTCATCCCCAAAAACGATCAGACCTCAGTAACAGTTTGAGGCCTGGGTCAGTCCCGTATGCTCGCCACTTTGGCATCGTCCGGCCTCAATCCATCCGCAGAGATTTCATGAGCCAAGTACAAGATCTTGGTGCGACCGAACTCGCATTTCTCCAAGCTTAACTTGTGCTGGTGTCGTCTTAGGAGACCTAGCACTATTTTCATGTGCTCAACGTGCTCCTCTACAGTCTTACTAAAGATAAGGATATCGTCGAGGTGCATGACGATAAACTTGTCTAAGTAATCATGAAATATCCTATTCATGGCGTGCTGGAATGTCCTAGGTGCATTGCATAGGCCAAAGGGCATCACCACAAACTCGTACAGACCGTAGCTGGTCTGAAAGGCGGTTTTGTGTTGATCCTCAGGTCTAATGGCAATTTGATGGTATCTGGACTTCAGATCTATCTTTGTGAAGTACCGACATCCCTGCACTCTATCCAATAGGTCCTCTATAGCCAATACACATCCTTAAGGTACCTCCCTTCTTAGGAACAAATAAGACTGACGCACCGTAAGGGGAGGTACTAGGCCGAATCCATCCCTTCTTTGTGAGCTCTTTGAGCTGGCGGCGGAGCTCGTCCAACTCCACGGGAGACATCCTATAGATGCGTCCTTTAGGTACCTTACTACCGGGGACAACTTCTATTGCATGGACCACCTCCCTTCCAACCACACCTGTGGGCTCCTCGAAAAGGTCAGAATACTGAGCGACGATTGATTCTATCTCTGGGGGTGTTTTTATGGCCTCCCCTTTTTTAGAGACAAAGGCTAGATACATTCCCTCCTCGCGATTCTGCTTTTAGTAGTTATAGAAAGAGGAGGCACACATGCAGCTGTAGTTTTCCACTAGACTGCTAGCTTTAAACTTTTGCAGTCTAACGGTTCTACCGTTTGGCAGGTTGTGTATCAACACCTTCCTATCCCAGTCGAACCGAGGTTGAGCAACCTCTAGGTAGTACATGCCTAGCAACATATCGAAGGGCAGTTCGTCGCTGACGAGGAATGAGATTTTTTGTCTCATTTCCCCTCCTCCATAAGAGAAGGAACAGACTGCGTCCTTGACATAGTCCTTAACTACCATCTGGTGCTTGTTGGCTAGCGTAGAAGCTACAGTTTTGCTAAGCCGTTGCACTTCGTCCCCTAAGCGCAGTCTGTCCACACAAGCACGACTGATGGAATTCCGTGTAGAGCCTATGTCTGCGAAGGCACCCACTTTGCGGCCACCTACATTGACCTCTGCCACAAAATGTTCAGTCTTAGGACCTCTACTAATCATCGCCCAAGAGTCTCTAGGGTCCTTCCTTGACCACTAAGTTTGTAACTCTTCTAGGGACTCATACACATCTCTCGAACAGAGCGTCGGTGGGTCTGAATGTGTCTGTGGGGCGATGTATGGGTCACTAGCCTTGGCCAACGCTTGAAGTGGGGAAGGCAACGTTACCACTTCAGCGCGAGTAAGAGCGGCTAACACTCCTACTGACTCGAGGTGTTTCCCTGCGAAGTGCTCGCAGAAGCACTATCAGGGTTCGAGGATATGCCAACTTCGTTGGAGCGGCTACCCTTGTCGTGACCTTTTTGCCTCGACAAGTTCTTGACCTGTGGCCATAATTGCCACAGTTCAAGCATGTGCCCCTGGCAACTCAGTGCCTCCACACGTTGTAATCTAAACCAAGTTTTACCCATGCGGGTGTTCCTTGGTCGCCCTGACCCGTAGACCGGCCTACCTTCTTCTTCCCGGTCCCCTTAGCCTTTTCTTTGATAGGCGCCACGACTCCCGCATCCGAAGTCTCATTAGCCCCATCATGCTCTGTCTCTTCCCCAAGGTCTGAGAAGTCATCAATTCCAGTCGTCTGACCATCATGAACATTAGTTGACCTTTCTTCTTCCAGTCTCGGGGAAGTCTCTTCTTCCTACCATCTCCCTAACTCTGATGCGCGGACCCAAGCTTTGCCTCTATATCCAACGCTTTCTTGCTAAAAGAGGTGAAGTTATGTTGGTCAACATAGGCCTCATCCACCAGCTTAGTCTTAACCTCTGCAGGCAGACATCTCAGGTAATCTGTGAGGAGTACCTGCTGGTCGTAGCGCACACCAGGTACCACAAGCAGACGTTCTACGGTGTCTGTGAGTTCGCAAACATTCTTGTACCTTTTGGCACAAAGATTGTCGATCGCGTCGGCGGCCTTTTGAGCCCCTTGAGGGTCATGCCACCTATTATACACAGTCCGTACAAAGTCTTCCAATCGCTCGGCCTGAGCCCAGGCATCGAAATTTGACCGTAGCCCTGTTGCTGCACTAACCCATTCAACCAACGCGTTGCCGATCCCTCTAAAAAGGAAGCAACACTTCCTGCTCTGGCCTGGTGAGCTTGTGCCTCACATAGGTAGGCACAGTCCTCACCCAGGTATCCAAGTCCTCATCCTTCTTCGTGTCGCCAGAGAAGGACTTAGGACTCAGCAAGGGTATCTTGGGCATCCACTGCATAGGCTGAATCTGCCCAGGTGATTGCTGCAGTGGCTGCATAGCCACTAAGACAGGCTGCTGCACGCTAACCTGGGCCTGTCCTGACGATGGGACTGTAGTTACCACCATCGTGGATGGTACAGTAGAAGCTCTAAGGACCGAACCACTAACTACTGGTTGTCCGCCTGAGAGAGTCATGCCATACATAGGCAAGAAGGTTTGCCCTATCGGCGACGACGCCACAGATGGACCTGCAACCGTAGGGGGGAACTAAAGAGAACTAGGGCTGCCTCATGACTGGACGAGCTCCCTGAAGTGCAGCCAGAATTCATTTCTGGCCTGCCACTAGTTCAGCCAACAGTTCCTGTTGAACTACCTGCGTTTCTGCCACACAAAGTAATTTAATGTATCATCATTTAGTTTTTCTAGTCCTCTTAGCTCCTGCAACCTTGTGCCCAATCTGATTTTTCTCAATCTAGCCCTTTCTGTTCTCTCTTCTACTTCTCTCAGTTGCTGCTGGAACTCATCATGAAGAGCTTCCGCTTGGAGGATCTCATAATCCTCCGGAGTGAGCGGTGACTGCTGGCTGACTTACACGCAAACAATCTGACTTATGGAGCCTTGAGTACTCTGACTGATTCCTAAGGAAGAGGCCAATGAAGAGGCCTGTGACATGGTAGAGGAGGTACCCATGGTCACACCTGTGCTAGCTATGCTCCTAGCCCTGACGCTGGCCTCAACGTCCCTTGTCCTCCGCAATACCGCCCTCTCCCTAGCTTCTGTCTGCAGCCTCCTTTCCTCTCCTGGACCTATCTCTAGGAAGGTCAAAGGTCGACTTAGAGCAGTTCTGCGAGTAACCCTAAGATCTTCCACTAACTCCTCCTCACTACTAACAACTTCACTCATGAGCTACAGTGGACTGTGATCTAAACTAGAATCCACACTGAATCCTACCTTAGCCTGACACCCAACCGAGTAAGAATAATTAATGAATCTCGGTCAACCTGGAGAAAACAGTCAAGCGGTAACCAATAACTAGTGTCAGATCCTATAGGCAACACTATTTCTATTTTTAGATTATTCTAAAACAGTTTGCATGCAGCATAGGATAAACTAGACTATGTGCAGCTGTTTGTTAGTTGTTAGTTAAGTCCGTAACAACTAAATAATCCAAAATAAAAACAATCTACCTGCTGAGATGCATGCTGGATGGCAGTTTGTCTAATTAGTGCCACTGCGAACAGTTACCGGAATCCCCCTCTCTTCCCTGACTTACTCCCACGTCTTCCCTCTTGTACACCTGAAGACCACCCCTCCGCCTCACTGTACAACCAAGCCCTCAGCCAGCTATGGAGGCTGGGCTATGGCGCTGCCCTCAGCAGTGCCCCGCTTCCACACGCGACCGCACGTGCGCAGCACCTTGCTCCAGCGCTAGCAGCCAGCACGTGAGCAAAAGCTCCAGCAGCGCTGCCGCCAGCCAGCAAGTGCGCGAATGCGAATCCAGGCAGCGAGCTCTTTCCTATACGGAAAGAGACTGCCTGCCTTCGCAGCCTGGCTGGACTGGGCCTGGGCCCAGAAGCTTCCGGTAGGCCCCAGGATGCTGCGCCTCTGTTGCAGCTACTGGGCCTGATTCGGTTGGGCCTCCCAACTGTCTGTGTATGAGCCTGTGATTCTCGTCCAGGGCCTGCATCATTTTGGAAAGGCCTGGAAGGCGGTGGAATGCCTCGCTGCTCGGCTTGTGTTTTCCCTCAACCAACTGGCGCGACGAAACTGCTTGGACCCCAAATACGATATTGACAGCTTAGGGGCGCTAATTTCCAGCGCTGAAACTCGTGGCTGCGTCAAGGCGAAATTTCCCGCCACACAGGAAGACACGCCGCGCGCCGCGCGCACACATCATCACTGTATGCCTTTTACGAACTCGAAGCAGGAAGGCGGGAACTTGGAGGAGAAGGGTCACCATACCTTGCCACGCCCGCGGGCGTGGCTACCTTCATTCCTCTAAAGGACGGAAAACGACAAAGGGAGAAGGGGGAGGAAAAGAAAGGAAGGAACGTACAAGGGAAGAAGAAGACAACAAGAGAAAGGAGGAGCAGCTAAGTTCCGGAAAGAACAATAGCGACGGGAGAGAGAAAGGGAAAAGGGGGAAAGGCGAGGGAGGCAACAGGTTGCGTGGGAAGAAAAGGGAGAAAGAATAACCCAAGATTAGGAAAAGACAGAGAGGTGAAGAAAGGGAGGGGAGGAGAAACGGAAAGCCTCACCTTCAGAGGAGAACTCCCTGCAGAATCCGGACAGGCAAGCCATCATTACAAGAGGACGAAGGGAGAGACACAGTGATAGCGTTTACCCCAGCATGCAGCCGTAAGGTGCGAAAAGTACCACTCTCCTCGCAAGGTAAGTTCGGAAAATCTTCATACACACCTCGTAACACGGAGGGCACAAGCAAAACGTCGCGAGGACAAGAGAAGAGACAAGCAAGGAGCGAGAGAGGAAGACTCCTTCCGACATACAAAAAAAGGAGAAAACGTCCTACTCGTCGCGGATTCATAGAAATTGTTTGAGACAGACAACACAGACGGCGATCCCGCGCATCGACCGGCAGTTCATCTGATAACCCATTCATCCACGCCACTACCCAAGAATCCGTAGCCCTAACACTGACAAACACCCAAATACTTCCCTTTTCACAACGCCCACCCAATCTCTCGCCTCACCCTCAGCTTACACCTAGCCGACTACCCAAAACAATCTCCCTACTCCCCCCCCCCTCCCAACCTCTCAACCAAAACCAACCAATCCTCCTTCCCTTTCCAACCCGCCTCGCCCCCGCCGAAGCATCCTTAGCCGTTGTGCCTCCTGCCAGGCAGACACTCATCGTCGCCTCCCTTCTCACCTACAATCACCACAGTCCAAAACCGCCCAACACAATCCTCTAATCCAATCACAACCTGGGTTCCACCACCTTATTCAAGTCTCACCCTACCCCGTAGGGCACATCATCCCCTCAGCCCCGATCTGATTCAGGATGGCTTCAACGTACCTCCAAGCAACCAAGAAGGCATTAAAGCAACAAGATCAAATGCAAACGGACGCCACCTCAGGCACAAGAGTCCCACCTGCACGCACGACAGCTTCCTCAACCCACGCCTCGCCACAGGGAACACAACGCCCGACCTCTTCACACAAGCCCCTGGGACAAAGGGCGTTAGAGTTCCTGTTAAGCAAAACGGAGATCAAGGAAGAGATAATCAAAACCAAGGAAACAATCAAGGAGGCAAACGGCCAGGAGGTAGAAGTTGAAGTGTCGGAGTACCCCGCGCAGGACCTCCAAGCACTGAACGAAGTTTACGAAAAGCATGCAGTGCTTTTTAACTTCACTAACAAAAACAGGGAGTTGCCACTCAACGAAAAGAGGAAATGGGTAATGGACAAACTCAGGGAAATGGAGAACATACCTTGAACAGAACCGGAAGTGTCCTATCACAAAAGAGGAAGGTACACAGTTATGATCTTGTGCGTGGACCCGTCTTATGCACAATTCCTCATACCCCTTGGTTCGCTGAAATGCAAGGGCTCGGTAGTTACAATCCAGAAATGGAAACCACCGAGGGAGCCACAAGCAGAAGCCTCCAAGCACAGACAAACAATGCTCAGAAACCACTTCTGGGTACAATTCGACAACCTCTCTGAAGGAATGCACAGCTTCGTTCAGAGAAGGTTGCAGGAGGAATTCCCCAACAATCCGATCATAGACTGGCTACCAGCCAACCCAGATTTCATGGCTCCTAACCACGATTCGAGGGTGGCTTGCCTCGAAGTATCATCAGGAACAACACCCAAATTCCCGGACACTTGGATATTCAGGAAGAATGGACAACGAATAACAGTCTTCATTTCCACAAAGACAAATCCTTTCTGCTTTCGCTGCAGATATAAGGGGCACCTTGGCATGCACTGTCCGCAGATGGGGGAAAAAGGAAGGAAAATAGTACTCAGACAATCAATGCTGGTGGAATGTGATACCAAGCCCAGGGTATGGTACATCAACAATGTCTATTTCAGGGGCTGGATTTTTTACGACAACCTAGCAAATCCCAAGTGGATTTGGGTTCTGCAGGGGGAACCCAAGGTCAAGCCAGATATCTACCCCCCCTAAGACAGCAGATGGAGGTCTGTGGGAGCCAAGCGAATGGAGGACAAGAACACTGGCTTTCGGGAAGAACAGGTTATCAACGAAGCAGCAATGCTAGATGAAAAACAAAGATTGGAATCAATGAGGGAAATGCATGAAATCGGAAGCAATGCAGAGAAGGCCTACCTGGAAAACCGAAGGGCCAGAACAGTCAGAGAAGAGCAGAACGAGTCAGCATGCTCGACACCCAAATCAGCAGCTTCCCAGTCCCATGTAGAAAACAGCCTCTGTATCGAAGGTTCCCTAAAACGCAAGCAAGGAGAATCAGAAGGGGAAGCAGAAGCAAGCCTGCCGGGGAAAAAGAAACAACAAGCAATAGGTCTGGCAAGTGCCCTATCGGCAGACGTGGAAATGGATGGGAATGAACACACCAAGCAAGAGAACACAGAAATGGGAAGAGGAAAGACCACGCAAGCTGTCAAATCAGCATCAATGAGGGAAAACCATCTGCCGCAGGACAGAGCAACAGACCCGGAGGGACAGGAGGAGACCATGGACTTCACTCCTCTCACAGGAAGGGGAAAGAAAAGAGACAAAGCAGAGTCTAGCACATCCCAGTCCTCCAAGGAAGAGGACGAGAACCAGTCTGAGAAGGAAGAGGAAGAATCGGACGGTGAGTTCGAGGACGAGAACACAGAAATGAATGATGAGGATGAGGATTCCCTTGAGTACGTGCAGCAATATGTCAAGTCCCTTGAGAGAGCAAGAACAGTGGAATTTGAAGTGAGACTGGCCCACCACAAGCATCTCAGAAACCTCAGAGCTGTGACTACAATGGCCAGCGAAATAAGCACAGAGAACAGGTTTGAAGCGCTAGAAAAAGAAGGGGAACTGAATGAATTCTACGCAGCGCAATACAGCCTGAAAACAAAGGTTGAAAAGGACAAGATCAAGGTGGACCTTAACAGTTATGCACAACACTTTGCATGGCCCAAAACATATGAAGAAAAAGACACAGCAAAAAAGAACAAAAGGCAGAGGAACACAGCAGGGAACAGAACATCACACGGATCAGACCACGGAGATCGCAGAAACGGTGGAGGATCTCAGCAGACAGGTGGCCATCCTAGAGGCACAGGTCAATGCCTTACGGGACCAAAACAGGGAATTGGGCGAGGACTGCCTAAATCTCAAAGACATAGCCTTAGGGTACAACAAGGAAATAGAGGCAGCGGCCAGACTTGACGCGCGGGCCAATCCTAAACAGTGCACTGTCATACCGTACAGATGGAACAGTACCCTTGAGATCTGGGAAATCGCAAGCCACAAATCTATGGCCTTGTTGTCAGGCTCAGACCAAGACTGCACACAACAGTATTTGAAAAGGGTCATCTCCAATGCAGTCCCTGCAACGGCCCATACCCTGGGTACAAAAGAGGAAGCGCACGAGGCATGGAAGGAGCAAGAAGGAAGTCCGCAAAGCGCGGATCTTAGACCCCTCATTTTTTAGCTTAGGGAAGGGGCAGAGCTCAAAGATAACCTGTGCTGGATACCGTGGCAGGTAGTGGAAGCAATTCCTTACGGCCTCCTGGGAGGGAACGTTGCAGCAGAAAGAGCAGCCTTCAGTGCCTCATTAGTTTCAGCATACGGCATCTTCCAGATGTCACCCAGAAGACTTGGGGGGAAACTAATGGGACCTATTTCAACCGGAAGAGACATCGGCCCTAGCGGATCCTAGAGCATCTGAGCACCAGCAGTAAGTCTGTGGAACCAAACACACGTCAACAATGGGGGAGCCTATCACAGGCCGGCAGGCACCCCCCAACCACAGAAAGTTTAGCCTCCGCAAACGAGAACCCAACCTAAGGATCATCTCGTGGAACATAAACGGCATGTCCTCGCACCTCAGCAATCCAAGTAAATGGGACAGTATAGCGAAGGCTACAGGCTGGTACGGTAAGTGGCCCCCAGACATTTTGTGCCTCCAAGAAACGCATTTGACTCAATCACAGAAACACCAGCGAACACAGAATCAGATAATAAAAAAACTCAGATGGATGAAGGAGGCGATCTGGGCCCCATCTCAAGCACCTCACTCAGCCGGGGTAGTCATCCTTTTGCACGCAAACGCCAAGGCGGCCAGCAAAATCTCCCTACAAGAGATGGAAGTGGACACTGTGGGAGGAAGATGGGTGAGTCTAAAGTTCCTTTTTCTTGAGGAGCAATTCCAAATTCTTTCCATCTACTGCCCCAATACACTGCCTCAAAGAAGGGACCTCATTGAGCAGCTATCTCCCAAATGCGATCCGCACAGACACCTTCTGCTCACAGGCGATTGGAATGCCACTCTTGACTCATCAATGGACTGCTTCTCGGGGAACAACTCCCCAGCGGAGAGCAGCACATGGAGCAAAGCACTCCCCATTCATGATATAATGACTGAAAAGAACCTGCTCGATCCATTCAGAGTAAGGCACCCGAACAGCAAGGAATTCACCTACCTAAAAGGGAATAGAAGTCAACACATATCCGCCTCCAGAATAGACTATTTCCTAATATCAGAATCACTTCGAGGCTCAGTACACAACACATCAATAGAAGGTCTGCCACACTACTCCGGCCTAGATCACAAGCCAATCACGCTCAGCCTCCATATTGGAAATAACTCAAACAGAGGAAAAAGTTTTTTCAAAATCAACAACTCGATCCTCAACACCCGGGAAGTCAAAGAGGCTGTGCTTACAACTTCCATAAATCATGACCGCACCAACCGGGAGTTCCCAGACTTGGTCACCGCACTATCCCAAGCCGCAGCAAAAGCTTCACGAATATTAGCCAGTAAAAGGAAAGTCAGGGAGAAAGAGCTTCAACAGACCTTAAAACTTGTCGAGAGCATCCTCAGTGCCCACCCAGGCGATTCCCTATATGAGAGAGCGTGGGAACGTGCCAGACAGGAACTAATGGAATGGGAAGAGTGGAGGAACAAAGGCCTGAGAATGAGGGCAAGGGTGAGAGAATGGGAAGAGGGGGGAAAAATGACCAAATTCTTCTTTCAGAAAATCAAGTCAAATGCCAACAATGCAAGCATAGACCAACTGCAAACAGATCACGGCCTCTCATTAGACCCAGAGCGAATGCTAGCAACAGCAGCTACCTTCTTCGAGAACCTGTACACATCAAAGGAGAAAGACTACACGCAATAGGAAACAACGCTGGCCAGAAACAAATTTCTAGCATACCTGGATAAGACTATCACAACTGAACAGGCCGTAGCTCTAGACGCCCCAATCTCAGAACAAGAGTTGTTCCAAGCCCTCCAGTCCATGAAGCCCAACAAAACCCCCAGCATCGATGGGCTCTCAAAGGAATTTTGGATAGCGTACTGGCCAATACTAGGTGCATAATACGTCCAATTCCTAGAGGAAGCCTGGGAGAGAGGCTCTCTGGGGGAACAACTAAGCACAGGAGTGGTCTCCCTCCTATACAAGAAAGGGGACCCCACAAACATAAGAAACTACCGACCAATATCCTTACTCACAGTAGCATACAAAATCCTAGTAAAATTACTAGCCAACAGAATAAGAACAATAACCAGGAACTGTTTCGATCTAGACCGAACCCGCTTCATACCAGGGAGATTCATTTTGTACAATGTAATGACCCTTACAGAATCGGTAAGATATATACAAGACAGGAGAATGAACGCAGCCATCCTATTCTTCGACTTTGAGAAAGCCTACGATCAGGTGAATTGGAATTTCCTACAACAGAGCATGGAAAAAATGGGGGTAGGCCCCAACTTTAGAAAATGGGTCAGGATCCTCTATTCACAAGCCCATGGGAGGGTCCAAGTCAACGGACACATATCACAGCCCTACCAAATGTCACGATCAGTACGCCAAGGAGACCCCTTAGCAGCCCCGATCTTCCTGTTCATAATGGAGGCCATCGCATCATTTCTGCGAAAGGACCCCTCAATAGAAAGACTCTTGGAGGACAACCAACAGACACCCTACGTCCCTACCACAATCCTCTTTGTGGACGATCTGACAGTCCTAATAAGGGCGCCTGATTCCTCTTTCGAAGCACTGACAAGGGCAATGCAGGCATTCCAAATCGCCTCCGAAATGAAAATCAATTGGGCCAAGACAGTAGGATGGTGGCTGACAGATCCACAGGTCAACACCCCGAGTAACACCCCCGAAGGAATGGCCTGGACTAAGGGCAACGAACCATTGAGATTCTTAGGAATTCAAGTATCCAAAACCGGACCCGACCACTCAATGACCCCAACAATCACGAGTAAAATGATATCTAAATTGAACTGTTGGTCCAGAGTTTACACCTCAGTCTTTGGGAGAGCCCTAATACTAAACGCCTCCATCTTTTTAATGTTATGGTATCCCTCAACCATCTGGACTCCAACTCAACAGGTGAAATCACAATTGAGGAGGAAGGCTGCAGCGTATCTGTGGACTGGGGACCCGGCTAAAACGAATTTCATCTCCAAGGTAGCATGGAAATACGTCACTCAGACGAAAACCCAGGGAGGTCTCGGGGTGCTCGACCCAGAGATCCAAATAAAAGCGTTGCAGACTAAATGGATCTTAAAAATCCTAACAAACAGCAACCTGCCATGGATCGAGCTGGGGCTGTGTAGAATCAACCAGATCCCTAAGATTCAACCCCCCCATAATATGCGAGGCCTATTCTGGATAATGTCCAAATCCTGGACCATGGATACCACTAAAAGGAACCTAGAAGCAGATGAGCCGGAGGAAAGGCAATCCGGGCATTTTTGGAGAAACCTCTTGATAACATGGAGAGAAATATTCCCGGCAAAGGTAAGAGAGCCTAAGTCCAAAGAAGAAGTGCTCCGCCAACCCATCTTCTGCAACCAATGGATCCTAGGACCGCAAGGCAAACCATGGACACTGACAGCAGCAGATGGCAAGTGGATRCCATGGGTAGAGAAGGGAATTTGGCAAATCAAACACCTCTGGTCGAGCTCAGAAGGAAGATGGAAAACRGTYGGAGAACTCAGACAAACGTTGAAGGGATGCCACAATCTACAGAGTAACCTCAATAACCTACTCATCTCCATCCCAGACAATTGGCTAACCCTCCTCAAAACCCCCTCAAAATGGTCTCCGGGAGACTGGCTCACAAACACAAAGGACGTCACACCGAGGACGGCCTACCTACTACGCACAAGGGAGGGACCCGGGAACAACTGGCTTATYTGCGACATGTRTGAAATCSAATGTCCTGGAAGCACAACAAGTCTGSTTAGTAAAAACATGGCAGGAGASATAGCCCTCCCAATGAGCCTAGCTAGGAAAGTAAGAGTCGTTGAAAAYGATAAACRCACAATCTATAGCCCCACAACAGACCTACAGGATCTAGAATTCGATCCAGCGGAATGGGCATGRAAAMGGAGATTAGGAAGCCTCTCAATAGAGAAGAGAACAAACATCTTAGACTACACCACTAAACTAGGGTACAGACTWAGAATGAGAGCCCAACCAATAACACAAATCATTAGYCAAAGATGGGAAACACATCTTAATATACCACTGAGTGAAACACAYGTCAGATCATGGAATAAACTCTTGGCCATCACCTCTACCAGGATAAGGAGTTTCCAATGGCAACTGGCCCACCTAGCCCTACCAGTCAACCAATGGCTAAACAAGAGGCGCAGCACGCAGACGAGATCCACCATACAAGAATTATGCGTCATATGCCAAGAAGGGACAGTAGAGAATGTCACTCATTGCCTCTTAACCTGCCCCAAAGCAAGACAACTTTGGGCTAAAGCAGCCGAGCTATGGCAGTCAATTACCGGCAAGCCCTTACCAAGCGATCCAGTTACCCTGCTCCTAGGACTTCACACCCCCTCCACGTGGCAAAGCTTCGAATACTCGCTGTACCAAGTATTGAGGCTAGCCGCATTATGGGCTATCTGGAAACGCAGATGCCAGGAAACGATAGACAATTCACAAATGCTGAGCCAGGAAGCTTGGGAAGGGTCATTGCAACTAATTGAAACAGAATACAGAGGACGTTGGAAAAGAACCCTCCAAAAAATCAGACAAAATATAGAAGATAAGGACAAAATCATACAAGTTTTCATCATAAAACAGCTAGGAAACGGGAAAATAGCAACAATAGAAAAGGAACGTATCAGGTTCGGGCAATGGAGAGGCAGCGGCCCATCTCACCCGCACGGCACGGAAGCGCCAAGATCCAGATCCCATCTCACAGACATAACCATGAACTCGGTTTAGCACACCCACTTCTCAGACACCTCCCTCACTGCCCACAAACACGGGAGAACCTGCCCCTCCCCAGCCATTTCAGAACTGAGGGCAAGGAGCACCAGACAGCCTAAAACAGTAATCCCCAGAAGCCACACACTCCAGGAAGCCAAACACAAACTAACACAGCATACGGAAACAACCCAAGCCTAACGACACCCACAATACTAATACTCCCACCACCAGATCTACCTCAGCCAACACCGTCACCAAACTGATCCAGTGCCGCACACCCTCTTCAGCAACACCAACCTCATTACCACCTCCTCTCCCACATATTGTCTCACGACCCCCCCCCTTTCACCCGAACCCCAACAAACATATATCAGGTCATACAGCCCCCCATTCCCCCCCCCGCCCCCCCATAACCTGACTCAAACACCCATCCTGTCCAACCCACTTCCTACCCCAAACGGAGAAAAGGCCAAAGAATTCACGCAGACCCCACAACAACAATGGACACAGCCATTTATAACCTCTAGGGAAAGTCACGCCAGCCGAGCGTAGCTGGGCTAGAGTATAGGGTTTTACACCCAAGGGTCAGACTCTAGTTAAAATTGCAACTAAGGTTTACAGAGTAGAGTATAGGGAGACCTCAGTTAAGGGGATCTCATAGAATCATCCCAGACGCAACAAATAGAAAGGAAAGGACCAAGGACGCTCTCAAAGGTATCCAGAATAAGGTGTTGGCTCGAGAGTTTAGGGTCTGAGAGAAGGCAGAAGGCAGAAACAGCAGTACAAATAGGATTTAGAATACCTGACAACCCAAAAGACGTGAGAAAGGGAGTTCAGAGGACAAAACACCATAGAGCTCTAGAAATTGGCAAGTTCATACGAGTTCCTTAGACCTGTCTCTTATACACAGCAGTACAAATAGGATTTAGAATACCTGACAACCCAAAAGACGTGAGAAAGGGAGTTCAGAGGACAAAACACCATAGAGCTCTAGAAATTGGCAAGTTCATACGAGTTCCTTAGACAGAGCGGTATAGAAAAGTCGCTAAGCAAACCCTTAGATCACAGCCCCCGACATCGGACCTAGCTGTCAGTTTTATCTGTTCAGAACCCAGCGGAGAGAAGCCAGGAGCTAGGTGACTCAGAGGATCAGAAGGTAGTAGATATAGGCTAACTTAGGCAGGGGTGAGGGGTGGTACATCCTTCCCTACGGAAGTAATCAATGCCGTCCACTCGGGCCTCTCAGCCATAATGGGGAGGAGCGTGCGCGTGTTTTCATTTGTATTCTCATCTGACTTGCCGGGGGAATAGGAACCGGACTGTTGCTCCCCAGAATGGCAGGAGCCAGAACCGAGAGGTTCTGCTTTGGAAAAAAAAAAAGAAAAAAGAAAAAAGAAAAAAAAGAAGAAGAAGATATTGACAGCTTAGGGCCTCTCGTGATTTGTTAGGCCCGCCTTCACTTAGGGCGGGCACATTTGCAACAGAGCACCTTCAGCCTGCCGAGGATACGGAGTCCTCGCATAAAGAAAAAATCCACAAAAAATGAAGAGACACTTCAGGGGTTGTGACAAACAGACGGGGCCATGAAAACGGCCCTATCATTCGTTTTGGTCTCCATTTGTGTACCAGAGGATGTATTTGGCCGGGTTAACTGACAGATTCACTCAGCAGATAACTAGGGCCCATCTTCGTTTTGTGTCACTTGGTCACTACCGTCTTCACCCGCAAATAACGCCCAGGCATTATATTCAACTTGACCTTAAAAAATCAGATTTTTGGTTTTACTCGGTTCTTTTCTAGGAAGATTTTCATGAGCGGCTGGTCATCCGGGCGTGATGCCCGGAGGGGTCTGACAACCGGGATACCCGGGCATCGGAAAAAAAAAAGAAAAAAAAAAAAGGGGTGGTGGCTAGGCTACCAGAGTGGCCCGGAGACACTTGCCCAGCCGGGCCAAAAACAATTATGCAATCAGACTCGTTCTCATTCACACTTTTCATGCATGTAAACAGCAGCGAAGCAAACTGGTGACATGCGCCCACTCAAAACTCAGAGATATGGCTTCCAGATACGAGTTCACTTTCGACTGGCTATGGCGACTCAGCGCCCAAACAACTCACTGTTCACACACACCGGATCACCCTGGATATCCCACATGCGTCACTCTGAACACTCGCATATACACACACACGCTTCACACTAACTACAGCTATGGCAGCTATCGCTGCCTCTACCCTATCGCTATACTAAGCTCCTTCTCTCTAGCCCACTGCGTCCTCCGGGCTCACTGCAGACCTCCTTGCACAAGTCGCTGTGACAGCGCTTCCGCATGGCTCACGCAGGAATGAATGAAAGGCTGGGCGCTGCCTCTTGATTTATACTTCGGAAACTCGTTGGTCTGCCCTTTGCCATCGGCCCATGGTGCTCATAGTCCCCCGTGGTACTTGCTGGACCGGACTGGGACTGACTGGACCTTACCGCTGACTGCCTGTGGACTCACTGCTACGCTACCGTCGTCATACTGCGATTGCACTGCAGTTTAGTCCACCACTTGCCTCGCCACTTGACCACTTGCCCACTTGCCGACCTTCTAGAAGGACTACAGCTAGACTTCTGGAACTTGCTAAGACTTCTAC
>BFEA01000002.1:8952843-8968401 GCA_003427395.1 Chara braunii
TTTCTTTTTCCTGCGGGGTGCCAACCACCTGCCGACCAGAAGGTGCCGACAGGCCGAACCGGTCAGCTGGTCGGCCCCTGACCAGTTAGGGGGTGCCAATCGTCGGCTGTGCAACCCTGGCCCAGGCGTTACATTTGGATGTGCCATGGGCAGAGTGACTTGTAGAGGGAGTATACATGTGTACATGGGTTTTAAAGGGGGTTGAAAGGAGTTTTGACTTCCAAGGGCTATGTTTTGGTTCAATTTTTTGCTTTATTTCTTTTTTCCGAATTTACAAGGAATTCTGAAGTGACCCTCAGCCAAAAGTTGGTTGCATTGCAATTCTAGACAACACTTTTTTTTTTTAAATAACTTTTTCAAGTTTTTTTTTTTTTTTTTTTATCTCGGGGCCCCAGAGGTTGCTACCAATTTACTGAATGTAATGCCCGGGTGTTGTGAACCACTATAATGCCGGGGCACTGTATCACGAGCAGTATGGATCCAGTTTTCATAACACCTCCGAGGGTTGTAGTAGTTACGAGACTTCATTCCTGTGGCTGAAGGTGCCGGTTTGAGGCCGTGCGTGCACGGCGGGGTGATGCTTTAAAAAGCACGTTGATCAGTAACTGCTGTGAGGCACCCGTGGAACCTGCGGGAAGTTGGCCTGCCTTCGAGTGACCGGGTTAAGTAGCGGTGGTGAGTCGCGTGCAGTCCGAGTAGAGTGTGTGTTGGTTGCCGTGTCCGTGATGTGATGTTGTGTGTGTGGTGTGAGTTCAAGGACGCTACAGGGGTGGGCTGGATATCACAACTGTTACGGATCCAGTTTTCATAACATCCCAAAGGGTTGCAGTGGTTACGACAACAGCCTGGCAGCTGCCTCAATTATGTAAAATCATAGTAGTTCCTTTCGGTTTCGGAAAAAATGGAATGGTAGAGTCTTCGCTCCTTATTTTGTTCCTGTGGCTAAAGGTGCCGGTTCGAGGCCGTGCGTGCACGGCAGGGCCTGATGCCCTAAAAGCATGTTGATCAGTAACTACTGTATTCGTATACAACGCCCGGGCGTTATTTTCAGGTGAAGACAGTAGGCCTTCTCCCACTGTATGCAAGATTGATCCGCGGAAATATTTGGACATATTTGGGCCCATCGGTACTGATCTGGATGGTCCAGGTCCAGTCTGTGCGGACGTCCGGTTGCTATCCACAATACTGGATGGTCGAGAGCAATCCGAACCAGGTCCAGCCGGACATCCAGATCAGTCCGGTGTACAGGTCCGGCGCACCCATGCTTTTTATCCTAACTAGATTTATTGTGGATTTCTCCACAAAGCAAGAGGTGTTGTGGACAGACAGACCTGTACTCAGGGTTTAGGGTGACTCCTCAATGCTTCAGGTGACTTAGATTGTTACCTGGCCTGTAGCATGCTGCATGCTGTCACAATGTACCTGCCATCAGGGATACTGCCACCCAGCGGTCCCCCGGTATGCTCTTTTTTCTAGTGCTTCATGCGAGTTGTGTCTGTGTGTTTGTGCATTTCAAGTACATAGCAGTTCTCTCTTTCGGAGTTGGGTTCTCGTTTAGTTTCTTTCTTTTCCTTTCTCATTGGGGAACGGGTGCAGTTACTGCAGCCCACACTACATAGCATCACCCAGACCACATGAGAGCGAGAGAGCAACTCAGCATGCTACTTCATGCAAAATTGCAGAATGTTACCCATGCCTCAACAAAGTCATTACTCTATGTTTCGTCACCAGTGACTATCTGACACTATGCTAATTATATTGTCATATCATAATCCTCTGCTCTCAGCGTTTTTATCTTTGAAGAGGAGGGGAGAGTTCAGCCTTGGCTTTTGCTGTGATCTGAGCTCACTGTACTGTTAGATTCTCTGCTGGGTAGATAAGACGTGCTTCTTTCGGCAACTGATTTGCACAAACTAGTGGCCAACGACAAAGGAGTTGAGTTAAAAGAGAAGTAATGGAACAACAAACAAGCCATCGTTTCCAGGTACTCACCAGAATAGGAGTTAGTTCTCCTTCCAAGTCGAGAAGCCCTTTCGTGAAAGCTGCTGCAGACATCTGGGGACAGGCACAGAGGAACAGACATTTCATAAGATCTAAAAGATGTACCACGTGCTAGTAAGCTAGAAAACCATAAAAGTTGATGATGCAACGAACCACTTATATTGTCACTCCGATCACATGCACCATGAGAGTTCACACCAAAATCCACACAGAGATCCAGAGATGGTGAGACCAGATTAGCACAGCTCATAACTTCAATGATTGGTGTATCATACAAAGCCAGAGTTCATGTCGCCAAGCGCTCAACAGCGAAACATCATATGATAATGCAAATTTGGAGCCTGAGTCACCTGGCGCTCACAAGCGCATCCTCCAGCATCGTCGACCAGGTAAGTAACTCACTTTCTTCTCTCTCCCTCTCTCTTTCCCGCTGTGTCCCGCTCCTCTTCTCGGCTTGTATCGCTCAACATCTCTGCCTCACTCTCCCTCTCTCTCTCTCTCACTTGAGGATCAACTATGGATACATCCGCCTCCTGCCCTAGCTCTACTACACTCCACAGCCGCCTGTCTGCCTCAGCATAGTGCTGCCCAACAGGGCCCTTAGCGCTCAGCCACTCGTGATAGCGCACAAGCACCAGCAGCACTTCCACTTTCTCACGAATGAGCAATCTGCCCAAATGAGCCAAGGCCAGTTTCTTTTATTGACTTGGACTGGGGTTTGCTTCACTTGGCCTGTGCTTGACTGGTTATGGGTCTGACTTTGAGTGGTACCGGTCACCCGCTGCCTGTTTGCTTTTGGAATATTGAGGCCCGGTACCTTCCAGACTTTTCTCAGCCTTCTCGGCCTCTTTTAACTTAGGGACCTTTGACCCTGGAATTCAAATTTTGGGCCTGCAGCGTCAAAAAGGCCTTCCAATGACTCCGCCCTTGGCAAGATATGGCTGAAAAACGTACTGCAATAACACTTCACTTGACAATTGGATTTAGGGAAATGTTGCTAAGATTATTGATTTTCCTCTTGCACTGCCTGTCTGCAGCTCTGCATGATGCAAGGCCAGTCAGTCAGTACTCAGGCCTCCGGCCCATCCGTTCACGCACAGAATGACTGGCACGCTTGACCACAGCAGGCAAGTCTCTTAACCACTACAGCGACGGTGTATAGAAGTGGAACCATACCGGTCGTGATATCCACCCCACCCCTGCAAGGTTGTAGTCCTTAATACTCGTTCGCACACACACACACACAGAACACTGCACAGGCAACTGCCGCACACAAGCAATTCTCGTACGCTTTGCTCCAATCCAGCACCAGGGCACCTGTGGAGTTCACTGGCAATTCAAGGGAGCCTAGGCTAACAGTCTCGACATCCAGGTTGTCCGTCGACACAGCCCAGACATCCAGGACTTATCCAGGCTCAATACAGTATCGAAGGGAGGGGGGTTATTTCTGAAAACAGCATTCAAAACATTCATATTATTCAATTTTCTGAAAAGAAAAAGAAGTAGGAAACTGCAAAACTCTCTCTCTCTCTCTCTCTCTCTCTCTCTCTCTCTCTCTCTCTCTCTCTCTCTCTCTCTCTCTCTCTCTCTCTCACACACACACACACACACACACACACACACACACACACACACACACACACACACACACACACACACACACACACACACACACACACACACACACACACATGCACCCCCCCCTTCCCCCAAGAGTCAAAAGCAGTGAGAAAGTCTTGTACAGTGTTATGCAATAAACCACAGTATTGTTGTTTTGTCCTTTTCTGCCCTTCTGGAAATTGGTAGGCCCGTAGGTCTTTCTTTCGTGTGTCCTAGCCTTGGGTCCCCTTAGTCTAGGTTTCCATATAGATGCATGTAGGTAGATCTTGACTGTTTGCCGTAGATGTTTGCTGTTTGGACGGTCAGATAGGTCTGTAGGTGGCTGCTGTGTTGTAGGTCTAGGGAAGTCGGGTAGAAGTAGGCAGAGGCCGACGAGTTTGGGGTTCTTTTGGTTCTTTTCGTTGCTTCTTTTTTTCACAGTCTTGGTGGAGGTCGCGCTGGTTCCCTGATGCGCTATTGTGGGCATGTATGCAGGGCATCTTCTCCACATGCCGCTGGCGGCCATAGCTGGGGCCGGCCAGCTCCATTGGTGACAAAGCTGGGCTCGGCTCCCAAGTGCTGATAAGCGCTTCCTCTATTTGTGTGCTTGTGGGGGTTTGGTCAGCTGCCACTGAAGCTGCACTTTCAGCAGTTCTTCTTCGATATGGCTGATCTTCATCTTCATCGAGTTGCTGTTCTTCTTCATCATCCTGGGAGCTGTGCTCCCCTGCTGAGTGGACACTTCATCTGAAGCGGGCTTCTTGAGTGGTGCAGGGAGGGGTGTTAGATTTAGGAGGGTGTGTCGTGATTGCCACTGATTGGCAGGCTTGATGGGTTGGGTGCTTGCAAGCACCATAGCTAGAGCTTGAGGAAGTAGGAGGAAGAAGAAGACTCCCAATTTTTATTTATTTTTTATTATTTTTTTAATTTAAAAACAGGGCCTTATGGTCCTGGCTCCTTCTATTCTGGGGAGCGTCAGTCCGGTTCCTATTCCACCGGCAAGTCAGAATACACATTACATTGCAGCAGAAACGCACGCTTCCTTCCGTATGGCCGAAGGACCCTTGAACAGCATTGATTGCTCCACCGTTAGGAGGAGGATTGACTGTCAGCTTGCCGTGTCTCACTCTTCCCAGACCTGAAAATCAGTTCTGCCAAATAATCCTGTGTCTCCTAGAAAGAGCTCGCCCATCATTTCTGCATACTTGTGTATCCCCCCCCTCAACTGTCCTGCCTGTGAATCGTGGTATCCCCTGTCCCGTTAAGCCTGCCCCTTTCTTCGAAACGCTGCTAAAACCCTTGACCCTAAACCCTCAACCTGTGGACCTTACTGTCCCTTTCTGGGCTGGAAGTTAGGAATCTGTTCTCTTTGAGTGATTTGGGAGCCTGTATTCCTTGCACMCTTACTTCCAACATCCCTTTGGTCAACTTTCCCTTCCTCGCTCCCCTTTTTCAGTGTCGTACAGTCGTCTCCAGTCTGTTCTTCCATAGATGTGGTCGTATAAGTTCGTAGCTTTCTCTTTAGGAACCTGATCGGGAGGTGCCTTGCCCATGTATCGCATTATTGCAGCCGAACGCTTCTTCCTGAATTTGAGTTGTGCCAGTCCTTCCAGSAGATGCGRTYGTCTCGTAACTCAGCAACTTTCCCGCTTATCAACCATACCTTGCTGAATCTCAGTCTCGCCATCTTTTGTTGTTCCTCATCCTCCGACCATGCTAGTTTGATTTCCCTCCATCTGCAGAGAATTTCAGCTTGTATCAAGGTTTTCGTCTCCGCCCAGATCATCTCTCGTGGGTTGGACACTCTTTCGATCGTTCTGCTGCATCTTTCCTTCCATATGACCCATAGGGTCACCTTCCTGATGAGACCGAACCAAATCTTTTCCACTTTCCGGAGCTGCTCAGGGATGTTAGTTAGAAGGAGAAGTTGGATGGGTTGTTCAGGGAAGGGGGTCGGGAAAAGGGAATCCCAGAGGGCCGAGGCTCTCGCCCAGTAATCCGTTGCCTCCCTACAGAGCAGCAAGCAGTGTCCTATGTCCTCTACCACGTTCTCCGCGCAAACCAGACACCAATCTGAGCTGTTAGGGTCTGAAGCCTTTCGTCTGGCGTGTAACCATTGGTTAACAGGCAGTGCCGCATAGGTTATCAGCCATTGCAGGCTTCTGATCTTAATTGGCCTAATTGATTTGTACTTCTTCCATTGAATTTGTGTGAGATTGTCTGCTTCCTGGCCTAGCAGAGTCTGCCATCTCTTCTTGATGACGGGATCAGGGTCTTTGGTTTTAAGTGACAGCCTGTACCCTAGCTTGACTGTGTATTCGTTAATTGGAATCTTGGACTTGATGTTCTTTGTTTTGTCCGGTGTCCATGCCCATTCTGCTGGATCAAACTCTAAGCTGTGGACTGCCGTGTCAGGTCTGAAAATTGATTTTGGCCAAGAGCCAAGGACTCTAACCTTCCTGAGTAGGAAGAAGTCCATGACTATCGATTCTACTTCGCTGTTGAGGATGGCTGGCATTCTGGAGGTAGTTGTGGGGATCGGGAAGGAGAGGAAGGTGGCCTCAGTGGGTGAGCCTTGTTGCATATGGAAAACTGGAAGGCTCTAGAGGGGGTAGTTTCTTGTATCATAAGTCCCCATTCTCCCGTCTTTCGGCCAAGATGTCCTTCCATTCTTGTGGGATACGGCTGATGATATATGGGAGATTAGGTCCACGTCTGTGACATCCTTTTAGCTGAGAGCTAACTTCCTGTTCCGTCTTCCACTCCTTTCTCTCTTCGCTCCATAGGTGAGCGATGTTCCATATCCCGTTTTTGATCCAGGAGAGCCATCTGTGTTCTAGGGGGAGGGGATTATCTCCTCCGTTTGACACCCATCGGTTCCCAAAGAGCGGTTGTCTGAGAACTTCATCCTTGGACCTAGGTCTATTGGATTTATTGGGCATAAGGCTCCCGAATAATAAAAAACCTGCAAATTGAAAGATCATTCTCCTGCAGATTATTTTTTTTTCTGTGAGAACTCGGGTTTCTTTCCGTGCTAATTAAGTGCTGGTGTTCTGGGGAAGATCCGGAAAGGATTTAATCAAAGATTTTTTTTTTTTTTCGATCGGTTTGCAGCGTGCGGTAAAAGGGAATCATTGTTTGATTTTGCTGTTGATCGTTGCCTGCAGCCTCCCTGAATGCCTATTGACACTAAGCACTAATCTACCATCTGTCCTAACCCTTCTCTAATAATGAGTAAACAACACATCAATTATGATCAGTTTGTTGTTCTGTGTATGAAGTACTATGAACACTAGTGACTAATCTGAATTTCTTTTCTTTTATTTTCTGTGAAAAAATATTCACTGGTCAAGGACCTGAGTCCATATGCGGTTGGGCGTCAGTAACTGGTTTCAGTCCCTGCACCTGCTCAGATCCGTCCTTCTCAGACTAGGGAATGAGAACTGAACTGATGAATGGAAATTGGCAGACCAATCAAGAGTGCCCTTGGATATGCAGTCCTCTGGGTCAGTCTTGTCGATCAATGCCAGTCCTATGAGTTAGTTAGAGAGCAGTCCGTGTAAGTCCGTTAATCTGTTTGAGTTTCAAATCAGTACTCCATTCCATATTGGGCAGGATACTATCAACCTTTGACCGCTGCTACGTTTATTTTATTTGAATTTTGAACGAAAAGAACCGTAAGGAATGCAGCATACTTCAATCAGTCAGGGGACGGAACCCAAATGTCTGATTGAACAGGAAGTTGAGGAGGTGAGGAATGCTGCAGAAGCATCTGGTTCAGAGATGGTGAGGTTGAAAAAGGAGGTGGCGGAAGAAGCCAGAAACCTGCAATCAAACAGCAAGGGGCACACCTCCTGGGAAGACAGGATGACTTCGATGGAGGGCAGACTGTCCAGTATTGAAGCCAAACTTCGAACGGAAATTGGCAGATCAGTCAAGAGTGCATTTTCAGTCACACCGTGACTGGTGGCCACCAATAAGGCTGCAATAATGGCCCACCCATCTCCAGTGGGGCCCTCCACCCGGCTGAGTGTTTTCCCAGAGTCTCGCATGGAACTCGTTACGCAAGACCCCCTGTGTGGTTTAAGGGATAGGAGATAACCCTACAGGCAGAGGAGCGAGTGTGTTAAGACCCCACAGCAGCACAGAAGGGAAAAAGAGTCGTAACTGACACAGAAGTCAAGTTGCAACATGAGTCTGAAGATGAGAGAGGAGTGTTCAGGAGAAGGTAAAAGACTGACAATGTGACATAAAAAAAATGGAGTTTCTGGGTTTCATGGACCTGGGTGGAAGGCGATGGCGGACATCTGTTTCAGAACATACAAAACGAGAGAAGATTGACGAGAAAATTCTATGAAACTATATATGTAAATTACGCAAGTTGACAAATGAAAGAGAAAAAAAGAAAGAGGACGAGTGCAGATTGGGGCTTGTCAGTGGCGTCGATCAAGCTGTGGGTAGGGAGTGAGAAAATCCAGGCAGCAGAAGGCCTTAATTTCCAATGATGGTAGACCATTGGTGAAGAGGCTGGATAAACAGTTCTGAAAGGGCCTTCGTGAAGACGTGTTGTCATCAAACATAACTGAAAGTATATTTATTCATGACAGAGGGATCAAAAGTGGGAAAGCTGAGTTTGTTCCTCAATCAATGAAAGGATGATGGCTGGGGCAATTTTGTTGTCTGTCTGGATAACCTGTGAGGGGACTGTCCAGATGGCTATCTGGATAACACATGATCAATGAATTGAATCAAAACTCATTCATAAACACAATAACTAGCTATTGATAAACAACAGTCTTCTACAACACCTAGCTATTGATAAACAATAGTCTTCAACAACACTAAGGACTGCTTCTTGTTGTATGAACAAAAAGGAGATGAAAAAGAAAACGCATAAACGATTGTGAAAGTAAACACACCTGCACTCGTCCTTCGTCTGAGCTGTAAATCTTGAGGTCATGCCGATATGTGCTATGGAGTCGTAAGAGCCCTGTACCCTCCCCTGTAGCATCAAAGAGACGTAATGAAAATGCGTAAATGATTTTGAAAGTGAACACATCTGCACTCGTCTTTTGCCTGAGGTGTAAATCTTGAGATCATGCCCGTAAGTGCTATGGAGGCGTAAGGGCCCTCTACCCTCCCCTGTCCCATTGAAAAGAATCAAAAGATTAATACGCGCAAGGCACTGTAAGCACGGTAGAGTGTGAACAGTGTCAAGTGATCACGCCGGCAAGAGCTATGGACTCGTATGGAGGTGTGAGAGCCCTGTACCGTCTGCTGTAGCAGTGAAAATATTCATAAGACAAGGCACTGTAAGCAGGATAGAGTGTGAACAGTGTCGAGTGCAGTTTCGTCACCTCAAACGGTTTAAGATTGTCTTGATAATTTAAAACTCACAAGCTTAGTCTGTCAAACCGTTCGATTGATAAATAGACTCCTTTGCCAAGTGACAGGAAAACATAGGTTCATGCTCTATATGAGTCCAAGCAGAGTGTCAGCTTGCAGAATGACGGGAAAACAAGGGATCATGAAAACAGATCACGATTTGAACCATCAACCTTATGGGATCATGAAAACAGGGGATCATAATCTATGTGAATGACAGGAAGAGAAGGGATCAGGAAAACAGAGGATGAACCGTCACAATCAGGATTCAAACCCTCAACCTTATGGGATCATGAAAACAGAGGATCATGATCTAAGTGGGCCAAAGTAACCTCTGATAATACCAGTGCAATGCACTTTGTAGAGAATAGAAAAAGCATCCAGCCGGTATTAAGCCCTTGACAGAAATGGCGAGAGCTCCCAATGAGGAGCAGGATGCTGATGGTATACAACTGTGGCAACCCTTGGCACATGGTCAAACAAACATGGAAGACGCGACCCTGATGAAGGCTATCAATACACATGAGGATGTCACAGGCCAGTCATTTAAAAGCTCGTCATTTTGAGATCAGCACAATACGAGCACTCTGGCCGATACACCTGCCTGACTGCCAACTGTATCCTCTTCGACCATGACGACAAAGAAATAGTACGCAGGTCTCATTCTCGAGTAAGTACCTGGGTACATGTTATTCCTGAAGTCCCGTCCCAAAGTCTCCGCCTGTGATAACAAGACAAGGTTTCATTTTGCCAGAGTCAGCCATACATGTAGCCGTCACAGAAATGAACTTGAGCTTTAGATCTGAGGAGTCCATGGTGATCCACTTAATGCCTACCGCAGAGATAAGACGACTAAAAATGAACCACCTTAAAGAGAAATCCACAAATACGAGATCAAAACGTTGGTGACCAGAGCAGTCACACCGATTTCTCGGCGACCGACCGTTCCACCAGTTGGCACCTACTGGTCGTCTGTTGGTCGGCAACCCGCATTTTTTTTCTTTGGTGGGGTCCATAACGCCCAATTACATCACCAACTCCCCCCCATACCGCCCCCCAACACCCGCATATCGTCCCCCAACACCCTCATACCCCACCCCCATAAGCCCCCATACCACTTGTACCCTCCCCATGACCCCCCCCAAAGAAAATTCCCAAAAGTTTCTCAGTGGGTTTGGGCTGTACTCACCAAGCCCCAAGCTCAGAGTGACAAAACAATCAGTGGAAGGGCTTCTAGTGACTGGTTGGCAGGAAAACAGTCGGCTGTCGGGTTCTACAGTAGGCGGTCTGACAACCCTTTTGGTGACTCAATTCGTATCTGAAGAACTTAAACAGGAGCTTAATCAGCAGGTGCACAGCACAAAAAGTCATAGCAGGATCTCTCTCTTCAGTACCCAAATTCATGCCATGAAATTGAAGGTGCAAAATCAAGTATCTTGGGTATACCGAAGAAGGATACACCCGAGACTCATTCTCCACCGAACCCCTATCAAGGAGCTTGTAGAACGACTTAAGAAGTATAGATTACAAAGGTTATATCCTTCTTATGCCAATAAGAATTATGATTGCGCTGGACCATGGAGATGTATTTGCATTTTACAATGCAAAAACCAATGGCGGCCCAGAAACACAAATAACGAAAGTGAGAGCAGATGACTGTTAGCAAACACATGTTAACCATACATCGCAAAGCTGCACTGCACAAAATTCTCCAAATCTGTATTTTGAACTTTGACACCATTCCTATAAGGTAACAAAGTTCCTTGCATAAAGAATGTTGACCTAGCATTAAAAAAAATTGACCCAATGGTGGGCCCAAGCTCACTTCATTCATTGGGGATAGTGGTGCAACCCAGGCCCTTCTTAGTCAGTCCTCATTGATGCAACTAATGAACTCCTGACAATCTAGAGTTCCCAACTCGAGCTTGATGCAACGGAAAGCTGGAAATGGTCTAGAACAGGTTCAACAATCCAGGCAAAGTTGGTTTTGGGCATGAAATTGATCACATTGGTTTTGCTTCATCTTCACACACACACACACACACACACACACACACACACACACACACACAGAGAGCAATTTTTTGCAGAATCAGAGGCATACATTGGCTTCTGATTTTTTCCAAAGTAAATAAATAATTTAATAAATAAATAATTTAACAAATAAATAATGTCCAAAAAGATTCTCGGGGCAAAAGTAAATGTTTCCATCCCTCCTCTCAGGGGTGGTCACACTTGCAATATTTTGAGAGTGTGAACTCTGTGGTGATTTTTCGCGCTCAGGAATTTTCATTAAAAATTCTGGGGAAAATTGGTGACGTAGATTGAGTGCTGCAATGAACCTCCCAGTTCACCACCAATGAGCGCCCACAACCACACACCATGCAAGAGTGAGTTCACACGGAGTTCACACGAAGTTCACACGAAGTTCGCACTGGAGGCCAGAGAGACGAAGACCAGGTAACACAGCTTTAGAGTTCACTTGCATGCACTCACACCTTCAACTACTCAAGGACCAACTCTGAATACACCCACTGCTAACTCTGCTAACCCCTCTACGGCCTACTACTAACTACTGAGCACTGGCGCAGCTATGGCTGCCTTCTCTCTGCCAGCGCTGGGGCAGCTATGGCTGCTCCCTCTCTCTCCCTCAGGTAGTGCAGCTCCCTGTCTCAGTGCTCGGTTCCTCATAATAGCGCACAAGTGCACCAGCACTTCCACACCTCATGCGAATGAGCAATTTCCCCGAATGAGGAGGCTGGCCAGTCCTTATATTGTCTTGGACTGAGCTTCAACTCGTCCCAGCCTCTGCTTCTTGGGACTTGACTTGGTTCTGGTACCACATCCCCACGGCCTGTTTGCTTCAAAATGTCAGGGCCTGGTACTTTCCCCGAATTTTCATTGGTGGGCTGCTGCTTGGGCCTGTGAGTCACGACTTTTCAATTGTGGATCATGACTTTTGACTGTGGTTTGTGACTCCTGCCTCTGGGACACGACTTCGTCTGGGGAAGTGTCCTTTGCCTGTGGGATTCGACGTTTCAATATGATTCTTTAATAGGAGACGGGCTCAATGACCCTCGACCGCCCACACCTTACTGGCCGGCATTACTCCGATCCTGGAGGAAGATACTTCCCAACAAGACAAACAGACCCAAATCTAAGGATGAAGTACTAAGACAACCGCTTTTCGGGAATGAATGGATAAAAAATGAGGCGGACAACCCTCTCTTTCTAGAACAGAGATGGTTATCCTGGATCAAAAACGGCATCTGGAAAATCGACCACTTATGGGTGGAAGATAGAATGTGCTGGGTAACAGAACAAGAAATCAGCCCCCGACTGAAAGGCTGCCATAGACGAGGGACTGATCTCCAATTCATACTCAGCTGCATCCCGCAGGAATGGAAAGACATTCTGGCAAAAAATGAGCCCTGGAGACCGGGTGAGTGGGGACTAATTATTCAAGAAACAACACCCCCGAGAGCCTTTCAATTCTCTCATTGGCAGCAGGGCTCACGCACTAAGGTCACTTTCCTCTCTTTCCCGATCTCCCCCTCCAACACGGGTTCGCCGAATATCCTGAACTGTGAAGTAGAGTCGTCTGTCTTAGAGTCGTTCTTACTTCGGAAAGTAAGGGTCCTAGGAGCATGACCGAAATCAATATACAGGCCTGACACTACAATCCGCAACTTGGAGTTCGATCCAGCCGAATGGGCGTGGCCGCCAAGCAAGGCCTGCAACATAAAAACCAAAATCCCAATCCAAGACTACACAGTCAAACTTGGGTACAGACTGTCTCTAAAGACCAAAAATCCAGACCCTACTATCAAAAACAGATGGCGGAATCTCGTTGGGCAGGAAGCAGACAAAATCACACGGATCCACTGGGACAAATTTAAACGAATTAGGCCAATCAAGATTAGAAGTCTGCCGTCCTCATTAGAGCTTCTGATTCTTCCTTCCAAGAATTAATAAGAGCAATGCAAGCTTTCCAACTAGCCTCAGAAATGAAAGTGAACTGGAGGAAAACAATAGGCTGGTGGCTATCAGACACCCAACCCCCACTGGAAAGCACGCCAGAAGGAATGCAGTGGGCAGATCCCTCTTCCCCCATGCGCTTCCTGGGCATAAACCTCAGCCTCAAAGGCTGTCACCCTGCCTCGGCAGACACCCTCATGTCCTCAATGATAAGCAGGATGCACTGTTGGCAAGGCGTTCACACCTCACGCTTAGGCAGGGCACTAGCGCTAAACAACTCTATCCTGGCAATGATGTGGTATGTAACCACCATATGGTTCCCGTCCCAGGACTTCCAAAAACAAATACGTAAAAGAGCAGCAGCGTTCCTCTGGACCGGAAACGCGGATAACCAGCACTTCATCCACGAAGTAGCATGGCAAATAGTCACACAACCCAAAAACAAAGGAGGTCTAGGGATCATCGATCCGGCTACCCAATTCCAAGCCCTTCATATCACATGGATTATCAGACTTACCCTTCAAGGAAATCTACCCTGGATACAACTAGCTCTATATCACGTAAGAGGGCTGGCACCCTTCAAATCCCCCCCTAACATGACAGGCCTCTTCTGGATCTTCAATAAACAATGGACCCTCCCGAGAACGAAGAAAGCCGCAGGAATCGAACTAAGGCATGAAGAGAACGGGACCAATGAACACCCTAAAGCATTATGGGAACAAATAATACACACGTGGAGAAAAATTTTCCTGGAAAGCAAGGTCGGCCCAAAGAGGAGGGATGAAGTGCTGAGACAGCACCTATTTGGAAACCCCTGGATTAAGGATGAAAACGGGGAACCCTTCCCACTCAACAAAACAAATTCCAAATGGGGCCTATGGCTGGAAAAAGGGGTATGGCAAATCCAACATCTATGGAGCACAGAACATAACAGATGGAACACAGAACGAGAACTAAGAACGATTCTCAAAGGTAACCACAACCTAAAGCTTAACTTATCACTCATCGTAGACGCCATCCCCATAGAATGGAAGAAACTATTGAAAAATAAGCAACAATGGCACTGGGGTGATTGGGCAGCAACAATACACCAAGGGCAACCGCAGGAGGTGCTTAAAATTTCAGAAACAAAACTTTTCCACGACAAATGGATTGTCGGTTCCATCTTCCCATTAGAAGAACCAGGTAACCCAAGAAGTCTTATCTCCCAAAACCCTAGAGCAGAAGGAGTACTCAGAATAGACAGACTCAGAAGAATTAGAATCATAGAAGGCGAAAGAAACAGAGCATACAAACTGGACACAGCAATACACCACCTAGAAATAGATCCTATAGAATGGTCTTGGAGCACCCCCAGCACGATCCCGACAGCAACCAGACGCCACGCCCTAACAGACTACACACCTAGGCTTGGATATAAGCTATTCAACAAAACCCAACCAATCTCAACAATAATTAAAAAAAAATGGGAAAAACATGAGAGCACTCTAGGAGAATCACTGGTACTCCCTCACTGGCCCACAATCTTCGGCACTAGACCGGTCAAGCTGGCCAGCCTCCTCTGGCTCATAGCATTCAGAGCAGTCCCGGTAAACCAATGGCTAGCCCAGAGAAGAAACAAGGACAGTAGAACGGAACAGTCAACCTGGTGCAAGGCATGCAACAAGCAAGCAGAGGAATCTATAAACCATTGTTTCTTAGATTGTGAAAATGCAAAACAACTATGGTTGGACATAGAACTCTCATGGAATACTCTATCCAATCGAAATATACTCATAAACCCCGCTACCATACTCCTTCACGCAGACCAAACTCCTACACTCAAAGGTTTCGCCTACTTCCTCTTTTCTCTACTCAGAAAAGGAACCCTTTGGGCCATTTGGAAAAGACGTTGCTATCTAACTTTCAATGACCATCACGCCCCCTCAGAAACACCCCTAATTATCATCAAACAAATAGTTGAAACAGAAATTTTAGCAGTATGGAAAAGAAACCTACATCAAATCCAATTACTACCAGTGTAATGACCCGTCACAACACAGACTGAGAACACTGCTGATTTCTGAAGTTCTGCCGATGGAATGGATGCCTTGATGAGATTCCCGCGTTCTGCTGTGTTTTCTAAGTCTGTCTGTGTGTGTGTGCTTGTGACCTGCATGCCTGTCTGAGTGCTTGTTGGTATGAGTGCGTGTGGGACCCGCAAGGGCACTTGCTTGTTTGGTAGGCCCGTAGGGCCGATACTTACCTGTGGCCGTGGCMTTGAGGGTTGTAGCAGGGAAAACACTCAAGTGGCGAAGCTAGCGGCCYTGAGGCCCTTGGGGTAGCGGAAAAACATTCAAGTAGACCGGTAGGCCAATACTGCACCCCACTGCGGTTGACGTGAGGGGTACTGGAGGCCGAGCAGAAAAAGACAAAGTTGGCATTTTTAGAGTCCAGTAGCGGTAGGGTAGGTCTAGGCCGGTACCAGTCCAACCAGTCTGAGTCTAGAGGCTGTACGGGTAATATCAAGGTCTGCAATGATGTTTCCCTCCGAAACGGAGGAGGTACCGGTTGCTTGGAGAGGCCGAGCGGCCTGGAAGTCAACGCCCAAGAGGC
>BFEA01000002.1:8983657-9011093 GCA_003427395.1 Chara braunii
TAACCCCCCACTCCCCCCACAATCCCCAAGTTTCTCAGCGGATTACGGCTGTACTTGGAAAGTGCAGTGTGGCCCCGAACTCAGATTTGAAAACATATCAGCTGATGGCTCTATACAGACTGGTCGGCAGACTGCCGACCTGTCACTGCAACTGGTAGGCTGCAAAACGGTCAGCAGTCAGCGGGTATGCAACCCTGGTACAGGCGTGTTTTGATCTCTACCATATTCTTGCCCTTATGTTCTCTTCTGCCCCTATCTTTGCGAAGAATTGCTCCAACATTTCCTTGTACAGGAAGTATGCTAGCAGCTACTCACCACAACTCTAGGAAACTCGTGCATGTGTTGCTTGTATTTCTAATTTGAAGAATAAGGAGTGACAGAAGAAGCACGTAGAGGAGTTGTCCACTAGATGTATGTGCAGAACGTACAAAGATCTACCCAGATGCATGCAATAGAAGAGATTGCCCTTGAAGAAAGGAAATAAAAAGAAGAAAAGAAGAGTCAGCCCAGTTCCGCCTGCTTCGAGAGGGAGCATGGGTGGTGCTGAAATCATTGGGAGAGAGAGGGGGAGAGAGGCTGCCAAATAGAATAACTGAAAAGGAAGGCCCACATAGTACCACACCAGGCCCACATGGTGCCACACCAAGCGCACACAGTACTGCACGAGCCCACAGTACCACACCAACCTTCATGACATATTCCCACACCAAGCCTACGTAGTACTGCCGAATCCCTTCCCCCACCCCACCCCTCTGTGTGTGTGTGTAGGAGTGTAGGAGTGCAACATGCAACCACAGCAACCCAATTACGGGAATTTCCGTTAGCCATAGATTTACCATTAGTCTTGTGCGCATCTGGGATACATAGCTTGACATCATAGCCTTTCAACCATCATTCCTTGCATGTACAGCTACAGGCAGCATAGCATCCATGAATGGGGAAGGCGAGGGAGAGAGAAGTTAAGATTGGGTAGAGAAGTAGGAGGAAGAAGAGAGAGAGCAAGAGAGAGAGAAATAGGGAGCATAATGGACAATGCCATCAACACCACTAGGATTGCTGGTGGAGGAGGGGTGGTGCATCCCTTAAAGCGCTTATCGCCGCTTGCACCGGTCACGGCTCATCAGAGGGTGGTAATCCTCTGGCTCCCAGTTGGGGGGTGAAGGAGGAGGTTGGGTGGCAGCATGGCAGAGTTGAGCTTGGGGCTTAACTTACCGTATGTTCCATGATGTCGGCGTCGTGGAGGGTATCCCTGATCTGCGCCATCGTAGCAAACCTTGCTGTTGCCGCTTGCGATCGCAGGGGTGATTCACCAGGTGGTGGATACACGCTGCCGATCAGAGGGACACACTAGCCACTTAAGCGCAGGAAGCGCCGGCTACTGCGTTCCTGGGCAGAGCGCAACCGTCTTCACCAGCAGTGCGCTAGGGTGGTTGGTACGCCACACAAAGGCACCACAGCAGAGAGAGGAAGGAACTAGAACGACTGAGAAAGAGAGATGGAAGCTGTGGGATTGGGGGGGAGAGATATGGATGAATAAGTAGTGGTGGTGGTAGGGGGTATAGGTGCAGCCGAATGCATGGGATCAAGCTGGATTGTATCCAGCTCCGAGCATCCCCATGGGGCTGCAATGGATGGAGGGAAGAGAGTGGGAGATGAGTGTAGTAGTCGGAAGGAGGTTGAAATGGGGGTGGTGGAGGGAAGCGGAGGGGGTATGAAGGTGGTCGCAGGGTATTGCAGTAGGGAGCCAGGGGTTTCATTAAGTGGTTTCTGGGCGGGGGGTGATCGCATCCGGGGTAGAGTTGGAGGGAAGGAGTGTGCCGAGGTGATGAAGAGCGGGTGGAAGAGGTAGAGTTCGTGTGATAGTGATTGTGGGGTCAAAATTAGGTGCTGACGGTAGTTTTCGGAATGCTCTGCAATCTTTCACCGTATGGATTTCCGGATATTTCAACAACTTCGTGCATGGGTCGTCGGCGTTCACGGTCCGTTAGACTATGTTGTGTGAGGGTATGGTGTTATCGGGTGATGGTGTAGGTTATTCGGGGGGTATGTCATTGTGGGGGTGGGGGTGATGTAGATTGTCGTCCGGATTGTTGTTGGGTTCATGTGTGGGATAATTCTGGCGGCGCATGGGAACTGTGCATAAGCTCCACGAATAGGCTCGGTGTCTTTTGTGTGTGGTGTGTTGGAGGTCATGGGAAGTGTCCATTCCGACCGTGAGCCAAATCCAGGAAGTGTATGCGAAGAGGCTCATGGTTGGGTCCGCAAAAACGCTCATTGTTCCCATAGCGTCGGAAAACAGACCTTCGCCTTCGTGAAAATCAGGCTAACTGTTGGGGTCAGCCCTCAACTGCTCAAGGATTGGACTGAGGTCCGGATCCTTGGCAGTTCGCTCTACGAGTTCCTCCTTCAGTTTCTTCTGGAGGTCGTAGGAGTTCACAAAGCAAGTCATATACTCTGGGTGGCAAGACAATGCATCAACAACTCGATTATAACAATCCTTCTTGTGTTTTAATTCAACATAGAAACAGTCAATCTCATGGAACCGGAAGGTCAATGTAGGGGACAAGGTAGTTTGCTCCTCTATCCACTCCAAGGTCACATGATCTCAGAGTACCATGAAGTGGCGTCCCAAAAGATAGTGCTTCCAATGGTTGAGTGTGTCACCCATAGCATAAAGTTCGCGCATGTAAGTGAAAGTAGCTACATTTTCGTTGGGCATGCGTTCAATGTAGTATTCGAGCGGACACAAGCCATCACCATCGTCTTGTTGCAGCACTGCGCCAATCCCATACTGGCTTGCATCCGTGGTGATTACAAATCTGAGTTTGGGATCTGCAATGCGGAGCACAAGATGACTTACCAAGGCCTTTTTCAAGGCTTGAAAGGCAGTCTCACATGCCTTGTCCCATAGATATGATACATTCTTACTTGTTAGTCTAGACGATGGGCGGGCGGTGATAGAGAATCGGGGCACAAACTTCCGATAGTATGATGCAAGACCGAGGAAGGAACGCAGTTCACGGGCGTTCGTCGGGTGAGGCAATCGCATATGACCTCAACCTTGGTTGCCTCAAACTCAAGGCCTGCAGCAGACAACCGGTGCCCTAGATAGATGATGCTATCCCTCCTAAACTCAGATTTCTCTAAGTTGAGATGGAGCTGCGTTTTCTTGACAATTTTCAACACTTCCTCAAGGTGTCTCAGATGTTCATCCATCGATTTGCTGAAAATCACAATATCATCAAGGTAGACAACCACAAACAGACCAATTTGTTCGCAGCCCATCGCGCGTCTTGATTGCGATCCTGATGCTGGTCCACAAGATTGACCTCAATCTGGTGGTAGTCAGACTCGAGATCGATCTTGGAGAGGATCTTGCACCCACCTGCAGCATCAAGCAGATCATCGATATGTGACAATGGATATGCAGTTTTTCTTGTGATGTGGTTTATACTACGGTAATCAATACACATTCGGAGTTTGCCTCCTTTCTTTGGGACAAACAAAACAGGTGCACTGACTTCAGATTCGCTTGGCTTGATCCACCTTTCGTCAATCATCTAATCAATTTGCTTTCTGAGTTCCTCCAACTCGCCGGACCCCATATGATACACACAACCCTTTGGAGGAACAACACCTTCAACCAACTCGAACGTGTGTTTGACCGATCATGTGGGGACTCCACGTGGTTCGGCCAGAACTTCTCGAAATCGGTTGAGTAGGCTTTGGGTGTTTGTTGGGATTTCCGAGGGTGGGGGATCAGAAAAAGGATCACCTAAATCAGGTCGCAGATTAGTAATGGAGGCAATCGAATCTGGAGTAGCATCATTTGGACTAGAAGTGGATGCAAGGGTAGAAGTAGACTCATCATGCAAAGTAGAACTCTTACTGGCTACAAAAGTAGAAGGCACATGAGTAGGGCGAACAAAGGCAACATACAACTGTTTATCCTCCTTGTGCTCATGCCACTTCTTGCAGAACTGCATGGCATTAAGAAAAGTCATGGGGGATTCACGCTTTTCATCCAAGATAACGGGGGGCTCGCTCCCCTTAGCATCTTTGACCATGAAAAATGATTCCTTCCACTTGGTCCGTTCACATTGGGACTGCAACCAGCCCAACCCGAGCACTTCGTCGAAGGGATACTTGTCAAGGACATAGAAGTTCAATTCTTTGTTGCCTACTTGGGTACGGCAAGGGCTCTGCAAAGACACTTGCTTCATCCCCAAGCCCACTTTGCATATCCTGTGTGGTGACATAAAGTTAGTTGTGGCACAACAATCAATCAAGACACAGAGATAGTGGTGGTAAATGAAAAGTTTGAAGAAGATGAACTTCATTGTCCCTTGAGCACGCTGATGTTTCATCTTAGCCCAATGTTTTAGGTGATGGTGAAAGTCAACCTTCTCAGACTCCTCCCAAGGCTCAACACACAAATCATGACAAACGTCAGCCTTGGAATCAGCTGACGATAGGGCTTCAAGAGAGGACTGCTGATCTGCATCAGTTCCAGTCTCCCTTGATGTAGAGGGTGCTGATGTCAACTCTACCCCCGATTTTGGTTTCCCTACAGCCTATAACAATCTCAAACTTCATGATCCGGTTTCAGGCAATGCAGGCAACCCCCTTTCTTTAACCTAACCCTCCAGTCATTTTCGGTGATCCAGAGGTCAACCCAAGGTTTGGTGGTTGCATCCTCTGGTTTCGCAGGGATTTTGGCTCCCTTGGGAAGTTGAATATAGTTCGTCCCCAAATTCTTGTCCGGTCCCTTTCCGTTGGCAGACTTTTTAAAGACAATATTTTTTTCCTCATCGTGGTTAGCGTTAGACTCATGGGCTGAAGAGGAACAAGTTGTATCAGCGTCTTGCTCTTGGTCGTCACCAAGAATGGGGTCATCGGCATAGGCCTCCTCATCAGCCTCTAACAGGTCATGCACAACAAAACGGTTGCTGCCTCTGAACCGTATCGCGCCTCTGGGCTTTTTGCTGCCTATTGTGGAAACGAGGTCTGCTACCTCGAGGCTAATTCCACCATTCATAAGGAAAACTAGTCAGTGTATCCAATGAAGTCCGTGCCTGAGCGATTTGTAAAGGTAGTGAGAACCCCACCTTTCACTACATCCAAGTAAGATTGTTCGATCATTTCCAATTCGGGAGTGGCAAACATCTTGCTAAGGTAGCTTTGAAGGCTTTTCATGGAGCTCGACCACTTGCTGAGTTTGATGATGTCAAGTTGGCTCCTTGCCCTTGCAGCAACATGTGGATCGATATATTGTTTGATTAAGAGTTTTTCAAGGGTGGCAACCGGAGTGGCTTTAAGCCACTGTGTTAAGTCTATCTTTGGGACCCCAGCTCACGTAGACTGGACTTCTAAGAAGCCTCGTACGACGGGCTCGACATTCATTCCCATGATCGTGGACTGGGTCTCTGTTCGAGTTCCCAAAACCTCAAAATAAGCTCTCATGGAGCTGATCCGGGATTCAATGTCTTCCTCGCCATTGTACAAGGTATTTGCACCACATTTCGATCCACATAGGAATCGCCGTAGTTGGGACCAGCGCTTGCTGGTTCTAATCTTGGGGTTGCAGTAGTTGCAGAATTTCCCGAGTTGTTGTTTGCTGCAGCAACAACAGGATCTGCTCCAGCTGCTGGTCCCGAAGGCTTGCCATCACACTTAACGAAGAAGAAGAAGAAAAAATATGTGGTAAAAGGGGCAAGAGTAGTTTTAATAGCAGCTCCGGAACCAAGGGGTAGAGGAAGAGGATTGGCCACTTCGGCTTGTTGCAGCGCAGCAACCTCTACTGTCAAGTCACGGTACTTGCCAGTCATATCGGTCAGATCCTCCTTAAGTTTCCGTAATTTTCCAAAGACTTCCGAGGTGGTATGATCCTCAAGGTTCTGGATTTGAATGATAGCGAAGAGGATAGGTTGTAGTTGTTCCCCACACTGTTCTTTGCTCAGTGAGTGAACAATTTCTGAGATGGACAACTCACTTTTAAGGAACAACTCCTTCTTCAATTCCTCCGCCTATTGTTCCCTTCTGAGGGCACCATCATAGAGTACACGCATATACGGTTTTTCCGCCTCACAAGGGTCTGCCACTGCGCTGAGGTTAGTTGTGGCTGGGCCATGTTTGGAATGTTATTGTCGACAGATGGGTTGGACAAATGCCAACCAGCAAAGGAATCAATCATACTCTCAAGAGGTACACTCCCCCTTTCGCTTGGACAAACGCTCCATTTCCCAGTCCTTGTCCACTCAAGACGGTCACTTTCCCGCTCTTCCTTTTTTCTCTCTCTTCTCTCTCTCTTCCCTTAGGTTGCGAGTCTCCACGAACATTGAAAACGAACTGAGAGAAAGAAATAAACCAAAATTCTCAAAGAAAGAGAAGGTATAACTCCTAGCCGGAGCGACATTACACTTGGACTAGAGAACATCCAATTAAAAAATAAAAATAAAAAAATACAATGAGAGGTCTGATCCAGCGACTCAGATTAATCGGTCTGAATATGAGATCCCCTCGAGTCCAGTCTGACCAGTTCCAAGAATGTACAACAAATCAGACAACGAGTGACGTCATGCAATAATGGAGAATTGAGTGTGTACAAGGTGCGAGTCAAGCCACAGATGGTGCAATAAAAGTATGTGAAATGTTACAACCGAGATCCCCTCACCGGCGGGTGTCCTAACCAAAAGAATAAATTCTGAATTCCAGTCAAAAAGAGAATGAACTAATGTCCGACAGATTTGGGTCCAAGGGGCCCTTCTTGCTTGGGCCCGGTCCCACTGGGTCCTTTAAGGGTCCCACGTAGGCCGTGACCGAGTCCCAACCAAGAGGAGTCCCACGTGGACTTACTTTCTGCCCCTGCCGTACTGAAAAACGAATTTCGACTTTCAGAGAGAACCTACGTTCAAAGATGAAAAGACAAAGCATTGAAGAAGGACTCGGCATTCAAAGCAAGATACTTCATTTCTCCATCCATCACACACTCAAACACACAACCAAGACCACAGAGGAGTAGGAAAGAAACCCATAATCACCCCATCAGGACAAACAATACCATGTACTCATACACACGGGCATCCCATAGGTGCACGACACTTACCTGAGTGGCCTGAGATTCGAGATGAAATAGAACTCACCCCCCTCTCATATGATCCTCATCACCCCTATAACGCTAACCTTACACTAGTGTCCTATCTCATAGGAGGGTCTGACTCCACCACCCAAGTGCAACGCCTCATTCCCCCCCGATGCTGAAGAACAAAGTAGAACCTTGCAGTCGATAGATGCAAAATGGCTGTTTTCCCTCAAGCTAGCCTACTTGATGGAAGCCCTGAAGTCGCCAAGTGTCTCCCTTGAATCAGATTCCAGGTGCGAGTGCCTCTCATTGTCGCCTCTCTCAAATTCTCACATGAACTCTCCTTAAAATGTCTCGCCACCCCAAACTTACTCTCAGACAACCTGGTCAGGTCCAGTGTCGACCCAACACGACCTAACCCAGGTGGGGGAAGCTTCCCTTAACCACGCTGCCCCACTTTCCTCACGAACCAACCCTAACCCTAAGTGGTGCCCTCGACCACTTAGGTTACGGTTAGGGCAGCAAAGTCTCTCGCCTGCAAGTAGAATCCGCTCTGATACCACAGTTATGATCCTGGACAATTTCAAAGTACACATTCATGAGAAATTACAATGTCGTCCAATTGCAAAAGAAATGAATGAACTTGAGAGGAGAGAGAAGGTAAGAAGAAGAAGAAGAAGAAGAAGAAGAAGAAGAAGAAGTAGAAGAAGAAGAAGAAGAAGAAGAAGAAGAAGAAGAAGAAGATGTACACCAGCAAAGACCAATGATAATTCCCTTCCTCTTCACTAACCACTCTCCTCCTCCTTTTCTCCTCCCCTCTGTATTCACAACAAATAATAATAATAATGTTGAATGGCTGAACCAGAATCAATGTCTGAATCCCTCTTCTACTACAGGTACAACATGAGGTCCACCATAGCCACGGCCAACCTTCTCCTTCCTCTTCCTGAAGGCCGAGGCTATGGCGGACTGCTAGGGCCTTGCCCCGATGTGCAAAGGACAACTCAAAGCAGCTGTGGCTGCTCTATAGCTCAGGCCGCCATGCCTGACTCTGCCTCGAAGCTTCTTGGTCTAGCTCTACCCCAACTGGTGCCTTCCAGATGCAGCGCCCACCAAGATGATGAAGATGGCATCATCCATAGCCAGGTAAGGACCTCTGGCGCTCTCCCTCTTCCTAGTCCTCGTCTCCCTCCTCTTCCAGCCCGTGCTGCGGTGGAGAGCTGGCCGCTCTGTCCTCCCCACCAGCGCTGCTCCAGCCAGCGCTCCAAGCAGTGTGTCGCCAAACTTGCACACCGAAGAATGAGGAGGAGCACTTCGCTCCTCCTGAAGATATAGCGGCCTGCTTGCCTCTTGGGCGGCGACTTCCTAGGCCGCGCGGCCTCCAAGCAACCGGTCCCTCCTCCCTTTCGGAGTGAAACATCATTGCAGACTCTGATATTGCCCGTACAGGCCCTAGACTCAGACTGGTTGGACGGGTACCCGCCTAGACCTAGCCTACAACTACTGGGCCTCTAAAAATGCCAACGTTTGTCTTCTTCTGCTCGGCCTCGAGTACCCAGCACATCTACCTCTACTTGGTGTGGTACCGGCCTACCTGCTACTTGAGTGTTTCTGCTGCTCTAACTGCCGTGACCCTCTTTCCCGCCACTTGAGTGCTTTCCCCACTGCAACCCTCAATGTCACGGCCACAGGTAAGTACCGGCCCTTCGGGCCTTCCAAATGAACAAGCGCCCTTGCGGGTCACACACACACTCAAGTCGACAAGCACTCAGACAGGCATGCAGACCAGCAAGCACGCACACACACAGACTTAGAAAACTCAGCATCAAGTGGGAAACTCAGCAAAGCATACATTCCATTGGCAAAACTCAGAAATCAGCTGCATGTCTCAGTCTGTGTTTGGCAGGTCCTTACAGCTCTGCAAAGACATCGAACGTCCACGAGAAACAAAATGAAACTTTGAGGACCGACCGCTAAGATGAAGATCCAAGGACCACAAACATGACACAAACGTGAAACAAAACGAGGCTTTTGTGCAAGGACTGCCCGTGGCCAATAAGCTTTAGAGTGTTGTGTAGATATGTCGATACAAAACACATACCGAACACGTGGCACAAGCATCCTGGTTGCGTCAAGCAGATCCTGAAGCTGAACTGCGCTTTTGAGTTTTGCCTGTTCACACACCACCATTTCAGGGAACTTATAAGCACATGCCTCTCACATATGGAGTCCACTTTGCCTCAGGACTGCATGCTATATATACACATACAAATGTCAATAAACAGATTATGAGCTCAGATCCTGCTGGACAGGTGGCGAGTTCACCTTGTACCGGTTCGCATAAGCGCATAGGAGAGTGTAGATGAAAGGATACACCGCACATCACATAAACACCTAACGTGAAAGAAAAACAAGCTTCCCTCATTCTGACTGAGTCCACACACTACAGGACAAAGGGATGCACTATCCTAAGATGAAAAAAATATCTCATCTTTCTCCAACCACATCTTAAGATTCAAGAGTCAAGTCCTATTGGGGCTCCGGCATTTTGCTGACGCATTTCAGCCGGTGCTATACGCAGCCTCATCAAGAGGATGAATGCTCAATTAAGCACATAAACCAGACAATACCAACCTGGACTGCACAGTAGGTTAGCAACCTATACCACATAAAACCACTCCATGCTGTCCAACAGTCAACACATTCCAATACCTGATTCTCCTCCTCGGCTCCCGACTTTTTTCCCTTTTGACAAGTCAAAAGAATGAATACATAGTATATACATACTATGATACTACGGAATTTGATAAGTCAAAAGTATGAATATGGAAAGTACAGGCAGAACATGGACTACACCGTAACTTGTAAGACACTTGAACTGCTGCAATGCGGCTGCCATAGGCTCTCTTAGGATCTTGAGCTGATAATCGAACACATCAATCGATTTTGTTTCAAGATATCCCATGGGCTGAATGGTATATACATATGACTGTTAGTAAACAGATCACAAGCTCGAATCCTGATGGGGTCAGATGAGTACAAGAGTTACAATGGCTAACCGTGGAAGGAAACCGCACTGTAGAAACTCAAATGACAAAGCACAATGATTGTTCTTGACCAGCACCCATATAGCGAGAAGGTCATTAACAGAAATGACAAAGCAATGACCACATCAGCGCATGAGTTGTGTTGAAGTTTCTTGATGATGAAAAGCACATTCTCTACTTTTACTTACAAGCTGGACTTCTGATTAAAAGAAAAAAAAGAAGCAAAGCCCCATTCTCACCTCCCAACAACCATGAATAACTCACTGCTCTAACTGGTCTCCCTGCGAGCCACTGTGATCATCTACTCTATCATCTATCCTTTGCTAATACCATGACAAAGTACAATGACATGGGAGTATAATCCTGATCCCATCGGTGCCTGACCGGAGAACTGATCAGGCATGGTATCATCTTGGCAATTGCTAGGTGCAAGTCATTAGGCATGCCGTGACCATTGACCGCAGCCGGCGAACTTGGGCAAAATTTCTCTGTCAAACCAGGTGCAATCAGACTCGCTTCCTTGTTCACTTCACATACATGCAAACAGATGTCGATCCACGCCGGCGCAGTGCCCCACACAGAGCTCAGAGATATTCAAGTCGAGAACACAGTTTGGATACAAACTCCCTTCCAACTGGCTATGGCGCCTGAGCGCTCACACATACTCTGTCTGACACTGTCTTCACACAACTGTTTGCACGCACTCAACTCCGGATCTCCCTGGATATCCCACTCACACAAACTCAGTACCGAACACACACACACACACTGAGCTCTACCTCTATGCTACAGCGGCTATGGCCGCTCTACTACTACTGGCTATGGACGATCGATCTCCCTTCAGCTCACTTCAGCCTCGGGCTTCTGCAGACCACCTCGCACAAGACGCCTGTGCAGCGTTTCCGCATGGCTCACACAGGAATGAATGAATGGCTGGGCGCTGTCTCTTGATTTATATGTCTGTTGGCCGCTGGTCTGCCCCTTTCCACCGGGCCCTTGGTGCACACAGTCCCACATGGTACTTGCTGACAGGACAAAGTGAGACTGGGACTGGGTACCGCTGACTAAGCGAAGTTGGACTCACCACTTGCCCACTTGCCTCTGGTCTGCTGTGAGTAACGTGAGAAAAACTCGAAAGGCCACTTCCGGACCTTCCGGAAGTCTGTAGACTTGGCCTTTTGGGACTGTAGCAGCTACGACATTGACCTTTCAGAATTACTACAGCTACGGCCTCTACACAACTATGACCCCTACTCGACAGACCTACAGATCGAACCCCTACAGCTACACAGACCTACGACAGACAACAGTCAACTACCAAAGTACAGGTCACGGGTTCAAACACACAGGGGTCGACTCGATACAGTATACGGGTGTGGTGCCTTTTCCTCTGGGACCGAGCCCTGGGATCTGCATCTGCTACTGCTAAGGTGAAAACCGTTTCACTCCCACCGGCCTAAATTCGAGGTCCTCCGAGAATACTTCAGTCCAAGGTGGGACCTTTACCTTTTTTATCTCTCTCGTAGGCTCGGACTATATCGGGAGCTGTCTCTAGAAGCTCTGTTCAGGTAAACCAGCGGTCGTCTTCCGGCTCTTAATAGGCAAATCGAACCTTGTACTGTATCTGTGGATGACCTCTACCTCCTGTTCTAAACACATCTTCACCTACAATGTTATCAATGGCGTACCTTCCATCCATGTCCTGAGGGATCATGGGCCTCCGTGATGGAAACTGTTGACTTGTGGTACAAGGCAACAACTTTGACGCATGAAAGACTGGTAGGTGTGGAGGTGTGCTGGAATCTCAACTGTGTAGGACGGTCCATCCTCTCCGCCCTTGACTTCTAAGACTGGCCACGGTCCTCGGTATGCAGGCAACAGTTCCTTCGAGATGTTTTCCTCAGGAGCAAATTCTTTCGACTTAACCCAGACTAAGTCGCCTACTTGGAACTGTGATGGGCGACGGTGCTTATTGGCTTGCTCTATCATTCTATGCTGGGCCTTCCTGAGGTTCTCTACTCCGGTAGCAATTTTTTTCTCATGTTGTATCGTGAACTCCCCAGTTCCGGGCCGTAGCCTCTGAATCTGATCCCAGTTGAGTCCCTCAAACGGCCTACCTGGTCTAAAGGACTTATGCAAATCATTGGGAGTGCGACAAGTAGCTAAGTGCGCGCTATTGTTGTATGTGCTGGCTACCTTTGGGAGCATCTCATCCCCATTGACCTAATCAGGTCTAATATACATTCTCAGAACTTGTTGCAGGATCTTATTCATCTGTTCAATTTGACCGTTAGTCTCTGGATGGCGACCAAACGACATCAACAACTTAGAGCCATAGACTCTCATCAACTCCTGCCAGTTCTGACTAGTGAACCTCGTATCCTTGTCACTAACTATAGACAGCGGCAGACCATGTTCACTGACCCAATAATCAAAAAACTTTTGTATCACTAAGTCTGTACGTGCCTCTAACGGCAAAGGAACAAACACTACATACTTGCTAAATCTATCAACTATAACCATGACTTGGTTCTTGCCATGCCTACTCCTGACCCCAGCATCCATAAAGTCAATGGACACAAAGTCTCCGAGTCCGTCGGGAATAGGCAAGGGTCTGAGAAGACCAAGAGGGGCTCGCGTAGTGGTCTTATTTCACTGACACACCTTACAATTGCGTACATACTCTATGCAGTCGGCCTTCACGCCAGGCCACGTATACGTGCGAACTAGGTTAGCCAATGTCTTTTGCCAACCAAAGTGTCCATCTGTATCATGGCATTCCCCTAAGATCGAACTACGAATCTCTTCACTGTTGGGAACGGATAAGCAGTCAGCTACGTTAGTCTTCTCAGATAGTAATCCATCTGTAGTGCGGTAGTCTGGCTCAAACTCTGGAGACTCCTCAACTCTCTTGAGGAGATCACTATAAATAGGGTCCTGTGCATAGGCTTCCTTAACTTTCTGCTGCAGGTCTCACTCTATATCCAAATAGTGCACTATTGCTCCAAAGTAATCAGCCCTCCTTCTTAAAGTGTCCGCGACTACATTATACTTCCCTTTTACTGGCTTGAGCTCAAAGTCAAACTGATCTATCTCGACGGCCCACCTCGCAAGCTTAGGTGTCATCTTGGCTTGCGTTTTCAACCACCTTAATGTCTCGTGGTCTCAATATACTTTGAAGTGCATCCCAAGCAAGTAGTGCTTCCAGTGATCTAACGCTTGCTTGAGAGCGTAGAGTTCCCTCTCATAGGTAGACGTTGCTACCTTTTTCTGAAGTCATTCTAGCAGACATGAACTCTACTGGTCAATACCCATTGCCGCCATCTTGCTGTAAAACAACACCTATACCGTACTGACTTGCGTCAGTGGTGACAACAAAAGGTAAAGATGGTTCAGCTACCTTGACGACTGGATACTCTATCAAGTCCTGCTTTAACTTCTTCAAGGCCGATGTACAATCTCTATACCATTGCTAGACTGCTTCTTTCTTTGACGATCGGCAAAGGGGTGTAGCGATGGTAGAGAAGTTCCTCACCAACTTTCTATAATAATTGGCTAGGCCTATGAACGGGGCCGTAGGGGTGCAGCGATGGCGAGATCGGCGAAGGGGTGCAGCGATGGTAGAGAAGTTCCTCACGAACTTTGTCAATGTGCGGGGCGTCGGCCATTCTCTAATTGCTGCTATTTTACTGTCCTCGCGCTTTATGCCATCCCCATCTAGAATGTGGCCCAGGTATAAAACCTGTGTCTTGGCCCACTCACACTTCTTTGTGTTGATCTTGAAGTTAGCTTCTCTCAGCTTCTCCAAGACTTGCCTCAGATGGCCCTCATGCTCCTGGAGGGTCTTACTAAAACCTAGAATATCATCTAAGTATACTACCACAAATCTATCTAACCACGGCCTAAACAGATCATTCATACTGCGCTGAAACGTGGCTGGCCCGTCGGTTAGTCCAAAGGGCATCACTATAAACTCATAGTGCCCATATCTTGTCCTGAACGCCGTCTTGTGCTGATCATCAAGATGAACCTCTATCTGATGATAGCCTGACTTCAAATCTATTTTCGAGAAGTACTTGCAGCCCTACACCCCATCTAACAGATCATCTATACCGGGCAGTGGTTCTGCATTCTTCACTGTGATGGCGTTAAGACCCCTATAGTCAATACACACTCTCAACTCTCCCTCCTTCTTGGGGACAAACAGAACAGGCGCTCCAAATGGAGATGAATTGGGCCTAATCCAACCCTTCTCCAGGAGCTCGTCTAACTGCTTGCGCAGTTCCTCGAACTCTCTTGGGGACATTCTATACACAACCCCCTTCAGAGTTCTACGACCAGGCTCTATCTCAATGCGATGCTGGATCGGTCGCGACACTACTCCCACAGGCGGCTTCGCTAGATCTATATATTCCTCCAGCAGTTTGTCAATGATTGGCTCCATAGGCTTCTCTTCCTTAGGCTCGGTTACAGGCCTGACATAGGCTACAAAGACATGTTCTTCTAATTGCTCTTTCTTTACTAATCTTGCAAACGCAGGAGCGTTGAGGCAGCAATGTGCTAAGGGATTATCCCTGACACATGGAACAGACGAGCAGTCTTGACTTCACCTGATGGACTCAAGTGGAGTGTGGCCCTTGCTGCCTCTCCCAAGTCCATTCTTAGGACTATATCAAAAGGGAGGTTATCTTCTTCGAGGAGAGTCAGGGAATGGCGAACTCTCTCTACCTTCCCATCTTTCTCTAAGCGGAAATAAACCTAGACTCCCTCGATATAATCCTCGACTCGCATCGTGCGATTGTCTGCGAGGATGCGGACAATAGGAACTTTTGGACCTTCATATTCAGCTTCAGCTTCTGTAGCGCTTTACAACTGATATAGCTACGGGTGGCCCCACTCTCTATAAGGGCCCCTACTCTGCCTCTAAAGACCTCTACATATACTAATACTAGTTGTCCTTTTCCATCCTTCTTCATCTTGGCCCAGACAGGCATTCTCTCCTTCAATTCTTCTTCCGCGCCTGTGCGGGAAGTGCCTAGAGAGACCCTAACGCAAGCAGTCTCTGGACAATTTTCTAAACACTGGCCAACAACCTCTGCCATAGACACATGTGGGTTGGGAGTTTCTTTGTGGTGCGCACACTCTTCTCCACATGGTCTAGGGGTAAGGGCAGTTGCGACCCCTACCGGTGGTTGCCTTTTGCTGTTTGTGCAACATAACGGGCCTCTCTATACTTAAGACAGTATTTAATAATATGCCCTGGATCACCGCAATAGATGCACTGATCCAGGTCTATCCTTTTCTGCCATACTTTGTGATCAAGGCCCTAATCTTCCTAGGGCCTTCCTTGTGGCAAGCTAGGGTGCCATCCACCCCTCCTGGGAGGTGATCGATTTGCACGAGGACGGTTTTGCGGGGGACCTTGACCCCTGCCTCCCTCTTGGCGGTTTCCCTTGTCGTCAACCCCCTGATCGTCCTGCCCTCGACCACTAGAAGCTTGGCCCCCTTGGCCCGGACCTCCTCTTCCTTGCGGCATCCCTCCAGCCGCGATAGCAGCATATGACTTCCCCTGACCCACACACCTGTCTTCCTCCTCGAGGCCCCACTCAATCGCACTATACGGGACCTCCTCCATTCCTCCTTCATCTAATGTCAGGATCAGGTTGTCTTTCCCTTTAACCTGTCCTGAAATAGTTTGTCCCTTCCACTTTTTACCCTTGTCAAGGTCCCTATGTCAGAAGGCAGTAACTGGCGTGGACTGGGCCTCATAAGCTACGACGTCGCGACTCAACTTATCATAGGTCATCCCTTGCTCTCACGACTTATCAGAAAAGTGCCCGTGCAAACTCTCGGGCATCGCACGAAAGAATAATTGAACCAACAGTGACTCAGTGACCCCATGGTTAGGGACTGTGACAAGCTCATCCATGGCGCCCTTGAGTGACCTCGCACTCTTCCACTGACGTGTGTGGATTGTTTGGAGCTTGTCTGACGCTTTAATTCCCCTAGTTACATCCGCGAATTGTTCGCAAAGTAACTTAAGGAATTCATTGAGGGGAGTGATGGTGGAATACGCCACCATGTCGTTGTGACATTTGGCGGCGCGGGCCAACCACCTGGTGAAGCTAGACGCTTCGTCTCTAAGGGCATGGAATGCGACAAGGACTTGCTCCTCAGGGATAATATCCTGGAGGTGCACGTAGGAGTTAATGTTTGCCTCCCAATTATCAACTCCTTGTTTCCCGCTGTAGGCGTCAAGAAACTTTACCGTTACCCTTTCCCTACGCGGTCGTGCCTCCTCCTCCTTTGGGCTGCGAGCTTGGCGCCCTCTATAGTGCCCACACAAAATTTTTGTAAGTTCTTCATTCGGGCCTGCATCTCAGAGCCCATACACATCATCATATCATGAGCAAAGTCTCGAAAGCCTACTCGCATGGACTGCAGGGCTATGTCATGCCCCCTTGAGAAATGCATCTGTTCCTGTTGGACGCGAATAAGCACATCTACACTCTTTGCAATAACATCCACTTCGCTCTGCAAGTCCCCTTGCGCCAGCGCATTGGCATACTGCTCTGTTGTGGCAGCCAACTCCTTCTCCAACTCCGTAGCCACTTCAATGCGCCTTCTCCTCTGCCTTCTCAATCGCAATATCCATTTCATTCTCTTCTTCTAGGACCTGTATTTCTGTGTCAGCAACATCTCTCTCATCCTGGGAGATATACATAAACGCCTCCTCATCTTCCCCCAGTGAGAAGTTGGCCACCCACTCTAACACCATGTTCTTCTCCACCACTGGATTCCCCTCTTTCCCCTCTCCTTACATTCCTCACGAGGGGTATCTCCTCTTCCTCTTCTTCTTCTTCTTCTACTGCCTTAAGCTTCTCCTCCTCTTCCCTCTTCAATCTCTCTATTTCTTCTTGAAGCTTTTTCTTCTTCGCCATCTGCTCCTCCAATAAGGTGTGCTTCTTGGCCTCCTTCTCCTTCCTCTCCTTCATTATGGCGGCAGCCTTCTCTTCCTGCTCTTTCGTGTATGGGGTGGTGCTCTTTCCACCTCGCGTGTCAACCATGGTGAAAGGTGCACAACTAAATGACAGTCCCACACCTCACCACTTGGACTTCCACTCCCTGACTAACTTAAATGACCGAACTGACTCTCTAAGGACCACATAATCGTTTTGGGACCCTGTCAACTATGGGCTCTAGCCTGAATCTACTACTAAGTTGTCACTACAGGACTTACTGCTGATCAGGAGGCATTTAAGAAGATCCCCCGTAACTCCTTAGGAATTATTTAACGTCGCAAACAGGACGACGTGATCAGCAAGTCCTCTCAGCCCACAGCTCGGATTTTGGGCCTACCATGCCACACTGAGCAGCCCGCCGGTCTGTACCGGTCCTTGGGAGGGCTTGTCCTCCGGGTCAGTCAGTCGTCAGACACGGCCTTTAGCCCTACTCAGCCCGTGTGGGCTTGGTCAACGCAGCTCTATGACCTCATACACAGAGTTCCTATCACCTGGACAGAAGAGACTCAATGCAGAAAGAAGAGACAGACATACTCAGCAAGTACCATGGGGTGAGTGCACATCCATAGGACTGGGTGGCACTGTGGGCTGGCCTGTACAGTGCAGGGTAGGTGGGTCATGCTATGCAGACCAGGTGGTAGAAACCACAAAAGCAAAAAAAGAAAAAAGAAAAAAGAAAAGAAAACAGAAGGAAAGAGAAGAAATGAAAGGTAGAAGTGAGAGATGTGCTGAAGGGCTGTCATAATTTACAGGGTAACCTCAACGAAATGTTGTTATCCATTCCCCCCATTCCCCTGGAATGGTTAGCACTAGTACAACAGGAACCTGAATGGCAACCAGGTGACTGGGCCAGCTGGGCAGACGAAGCAGTCCCGACCACAGCGCTGCCTTTCGTCAGAACCAAAGGGCCCAACAACGAATGGATCGTGATGGCCGTCCACGACATCGGCCACCCAGGGGGCACTTCGAGCCTGGTCAACAAACCCAGCGAAGCGCAAGTGTCAGTTAAACCTCATTTGCTTCGCAAGCCTCGGGTCCTAGAGAATGACCTCACAATATTCGCTCCCACCACCCGCATACAACATCTGGAAATTGACCGGGCGGAGTGGGCATGGAAGATGAAGTCACGGAGTGGCAGGGTCAAGCAGGAGTGGAATATCACACAATACACAACTAGACTGGGTTATAGGCTCAGAAGGAGGTCACAGGATCTAACTGCAATTCTGAACTCCAGATGGAAAAACCACTTACAGATTGCTATTCCTCCTGCTCGCTGGACCCCGTGGCGTGCCATCCTGGCTATCTGAAATGCCCGCCTTAGGTCCCTGCAGTGGTTAATCCTTTATGAGGCCCTCTCAGCCAATCAATGGCTGAACAAGAGGAGAGGTGCACAAAACAGAAATTACCTGAACGAATTGTGCCCAGTTTGCGACAGAGGAGCTGTGGAAGACATTCGCCACTGCCTCCTCCTCTGTGACAGCGTCAAGGAATTCTGGCTTGAAACAGCCGCCTTCTGGGAAAAAATCATCGGCAAACCCTTCCCGGGAGACAACCTCATGAGGCTCAAGGGTCTTGCACTACCCTCCGGACACATGGGTTAAGAGCGCAAGTTGTCCCAAAGGGTGCAACCATACTCGCTATGGGTGATATGGAAACGTAGGTGCCAGCTAACAACCAATGAACAAGAACTCCGACCCCAATAACATGGGAAAGCTTTCTGCGAGAGTTGGAAGCAGAATACCATACTGATTGGATGCGGACCAAGCGAGCAATCAAGTCTAACCCGGAAAAGAAACAAGACATTAACAAGACATTATGGAGAAGTTCACTGATGGAAAACTGGGCTCCGGAAAAATAGGGGAAATTGTCAGAGAGTGGCTAAGTTAAAATGGCCCCAAGGTCCACCCACCAGCGTGCTAACACAATACTGGCAAGATGATACCTCCATCCAAAGTTCTCCCACAACCAACACTCTGTGTCTCGACCACCATGACTGATGGCCCCCTGAACGGTGACAACCAGCAGAAGGTGAAAAAGTGAGTGTGCGACAAGGACGGCAAGATTGACTCGAGCACAAGAATCACAGTCAAAGAGTTGCCAAGCATTCAACATTGACTGGTTAAACAGGGTGGGCGTCCTCCTCTATCATATTGCACTTCAGCTCAGACTCGTCTGGACTTCCCTTGGTTAACCTTCCCCAGCAAGAAGCGGTCCGACTCTGAAGCCAGAGAGCTGCGAGGTTGTTCGGTCACCATGATGGCACCGATCGTGAAGGCAATCAAACTGCAGTAACCATGAGTTAACCCCCTTGACAAGCGGTCCAGCCGAGACATCCAGAACGAACAATGAAGCACAGCACGGCGAGAGTGGTGAAGTCACCGATGGATGGGCTGAGGCAACCCGGCCGACTGGCTCTCAGACCAAGGTACCATTCGCAGCAACAGTAAGTAACAACATACCGACCACAGATGGCATTCCACTGGAGTGACAAGAGCTGGCAACAGTGGCAAGCATACGCCTGGTTCTCTTTATTGAGGGCAGAAACTAGGGGGGAGTGAGGAAGCTTCTGGTCCACAGGGTGCTCCAGTCGACCCCTGTTTGGGGCAGAACATGTCGTGGCACAATCAGCAGCCCAGGGTACAACTGTTATGTACCCGATTGAACTTTAATCCACAACGAATTCACATGTTCCCATACACGCATGCAATTGCAGAGTAGACTCGAAGGAGGCAAATCCACACAAAACCGGAGAGAAGATATGCACAGCGGAAGCTCAAAATACACAGAGAATTGAAAAACGAATTTCACTTCTGCAATCCCTCGTCCTCCTCCAATCAATCCAGAGTACTTGTTGCAAGAATCACAACCACGTTTACAACCCCGAACAACCAAAAACAACTGTTCAACGAAGTATGCAGGAGTCTTCTTCTTCCTCCTCGCCACCTCATACCCCTGGCTATGACTGCCGTAGCAGCAGTAACCCCACAGCTGTCACAACGTGCCAATCTGAAGCAGCAGCCCTAATGATAACAGCGCCAGCTCAGCACCCGCACAGCAGTGCAGCGCTGGAAGTCCTGATAAAGAAGGAGACAACCGATCCAGCACTTTGAAGAAGACAAAGTTCCTCGAGAGGAGGAACAGCAGATATGGCTGCCAAGTGGAAGATGGCAGCACCCCAGCTATGGCTGGGCTTGAAGGAAGAAGATGACCTCGCCCAAAATAGAGCATCAGCGCTCCAACAACGAGCGGGCAGAGTTTTCCCAGCCAACGAAAACGTGAAAAGCCCCGAACCAAATTTCCTGCCCGCTACTTCTACCCTCTGCCTAGACCTACGACGGACTCCAAAGGCAACAACCGAAGACTCATCTGTATCTAGATGGAAACAGGGGAAAAGAGGACCTAGACCTATGACAAGGCAAAGGAAAAGGCCGAATGGCCTAGGACTACCAAACGGAGACTACTAGTGACAGACTCAGGGATCAAGTCCCATAGGGCTCAACGCTCACAAACAAAACACACAGGTTACAGGTCACGGGATCAAGTCCCGCAGGGCTCAAAACAAGACAACAAACTACAAAGCCGAACACTTAGTGTGCAGTCCCAACTGCGAAACTGCGATTTATTGCACAACTGCCCTGCATCCCGATAGATGACTCATGGATTGATGGCGAAACTATTGGTATCCCTTGTTAACGCAGGGTAACCAATGCCGTGTTGCGTAGTAATCGTCTGGTTCAGCTGTTTAGCTGCATTTCGCAGTTTCCTTACAGCCTGGGCGGTCAATCCCCTTGGGTCTCCAAGGGCAATCAATGCTGCTGGGGACTACAGGCCTGACTGTGTCATTCAGGGAGGCTGGACCCGTTTTCCAGCAGGTGACACTCCCCACCAATAGACCAGAGCCGCAAACCATGGGTGCCACAGGTGGTCGCTCTTATCGCCCCCGGTAGCAATGTGTGCAGCCTTTTCTTTTACAAGGAAAACGAGCGAGAGCAATAGACAGAAAACCAAATTGCAACATCACATTGAAGACCAGGTAGTCGTGTCCCAAGCAGAAAGCAGAATGCACCAAGATACAAGCCAAATAAGAGCAATGCAATGGACTCAAATGTCAATGTAGCCCTATCTCTCCACTATCAACAATGTATCCAATGTCGCTCTTCTTGATTGGCGCTCAGCGCCCAGCCTACCACTACTCGAACCTATACTAGCCTACAACTAATTAACGAAACAACCAGGAAACACTTCCAGCTAAAGAACCATTTACATGATGGAGTCGCCTATGTAGACTGCCACATATACACCAGGTATGTTTCTCTCTCACCTCTCTCATCACCCTCTCACCAGAAGGACCACCATCATTCACACCAGCTTCATCGAGGCAAGCCTGGCTATGGCTGCCTCACGCCAGCTTCCCGCTTGCAGCACCCCGCTGTCCTCCAGTAGCACTAGACTTTCTTCTCCCTACCTTCCTCGTACACCTCAGAGCCCCAACACCATGGTGCTGCCCTTCTTCCTCAGAAGCAGAAATGGCTGCCACCGGCTGGATGCTACACACTGCTCGACTCAGCACTTGTTCCGCCTGGCGGCAGCCTGCATCCAAGTGCATTCTGCCTCGCACAGCCCTTTCCAATATCCCTGGACTGAGGTTGGTATCTCTGCTCACCAATACTCACCAGACCAGCCCCTTTTTCCACCACGAACAGGGCACTTCATGCCTTTCTCGCACTGGCAGGGCCCCTCGGGACTTAGTGCCCACAGGCCCTTACTACAGATGCCTTGTTGCTTCACGCTCCCCTGCCCTTTGGTATGAAACCCTCCGAGCTACTCTTCATTCCACATGCTGCTTTCACGTGAGAGCCTTGTCATACCCCGTTACAATCTGGGGTGCAGCCTGCGTCGGTATCCCTGCTCACCAGTACCGACCAGGCCAGGCCCTTTTTCTACCGCCCATTGGCCACTTCATGCCTTTCTCACACTGACAGGGCCTACAGGCCCTTACTGCCGAGGCCTTGCTACTTCCCCCCCCCCCCACTCCTTTGGTACACAGCCCTCTGAGATACCTTTCATACCCTGTTACAGTCTGGGGTGCATCGGACTTGCTGCTTTCCTTTGACAGCCTTCTCATACTCTGTTACAATCAGCTCCTCCCTTGTAAACCAACGATCTTCACAGGGATCAATATGGTATCTGAACCTAACTCTGAATTACACCTTAGGCTTCAGTGAACACTCTCTCCCTGTTGATTTAGGTACATACCGATCCATGGAAGGGAGCAACATAGATCTGAACATGGGGAACTGATTGTTGGTCTTGAAAGGCAACAGCTTTGGTCAATGAAAGACTGGGTAAGTACGAGGATGAGGACGGACGTCAATCACACAGGTAGGAAGTACTAGGAATGTACGGATTAATGCCTACAATGCTGAAAACCACTCAAAGGCCCATGAAACAACGTTGTTACTTCCTACAGCTATTATCTTCATGGCTGAACTCTGATGACTTGACCCAGACCAAATCATCTACCTGGAACATAGATACACGTCTGCACTTATTTTTCCTGCTGAGGTTTCTGCAACTTCTCTGCATTTTTCTGGACGATTTGTTTTTCTACTGTAACGGAGCCAAGAGGTCAATCATGTGTTTTGTCTAGAAACACGAAGTGAAGTGGTTTCCCCATGTGGCTTGGCGCTTGATGGCTCATGGAACGTGTTTTTCCATTCCAAGAGTAATGTTGTGCTCTAAACTCTAACCCTTACATAAGGTTATCATGCTCACTGAAGGACATGATGCTGCAGTCCCTCCATATTCAACAAGGCCAGTGCTGCCAATAATGGACATTCCTCAAGACCATACCTCCGTGCGTGGCTTTCCTCCATTATACTTGAGCATTAAGCTGAGCAGTCGGTCCTGAGTCACACGCATCTTCAGCTTCTCCTTCGGTGTTCGGTCACCACTTTGTGACACAATGGCACATTCCGCACAGCCACAATCTAGTCAATTGGTCACATTGTATTCCGTGAGCCGAAGTCACAAACACACGTATTTCATGAGATGTATTGCCCAGCTCCACGTTCCAAGTTTATGGTTCTCCTGATGATTCTCCAAGTAAGTTAGCGATTATTTGCAAATACACTCACATCAAACTCCCTCACAATTGGTCCTCGTCACGGTGCAAAAAAAACATCTGCCAACTGGCAGCGGATGGTACAGACATGTGACTATTGATAGACAGATCAAGAGTTCAGATCCCAATGGGATGCAACAACGTAAGGGACTTGACCACTCCCATACATCACCCTCCCCCCCAAATCCCTTCACAAACAATAAAAAACTTGCACATGTCACACGCCTCTAAGCACAGAACCAGCTGTAAGCTGAACTATGCACCCATTCACAGTTCAAATCTGCCGGACACAACAAGTACAAATATATGGCTGCGTCAGGCTGCCCATATAGCTGCTAGATCATCCACCAAATGGTCCTTCAACACATGCCATACCACCAAACAGCACTATTTCACCATTACTCCACCAACACCTTTCAGATTCAACAACAACAACAACAACAACAACAACAACAACAACAACTACAACAACAGCACCACCACCAACAACAACAACAACACCAGCACCAACAACAACAACAACAACGGGCACAACAATGCAACAACAACAACAACAATGTCCTTCTCCTCCGCGTCCTCCTCCTCCTTCTCCTTCCCCTTCCTCCTCCTCCTCTTGTTATATTGTTGTTGTTGAATCCGAAGGTGTTGGTGATGTGAATCCTTGCCGTCCTCCTCCTCTTTCTTGTCCTTCTTCCTCCTCCTCCTCCTCCTCCTCCTGTTGTTGTTGTTGGTTGTTGTTGGTTGTTGTTGGTTGTTGTTGGTTGAAGAAGAAGAAGAAGAAGAGGAAGAAGAAGGAAGAAGAAGGAAGAAGGAAGAAGGAAGAAGAAGAAGAAGAAGAGGAAGAAGGAGAGGAAGAGGAAGAGGAAGAGGAAGAAGGAACGAAGGAAGGAAGAAGAGGAAGGAGGAGGAAGAGGAAGGGGAGGAGGAAGAGGAAGGAGGAAGAAGAAGAAGAAGAAGAAGAAGAAGAAGAAGAAGAAGAAGAAGAAGAGGAAGAAGAAGAAGAAGAAGAAGAAGAAGAAGAAGAAGAAGCGTTGGAACTAGAATTAAAGAAACGACTGCAAGAACATGCAGGAAATGGTTCAATCAAACCAAGTTCTCCTCCATATGCTGCGCGTTCCTTATTTGTGCCCAAGAGAGAACAATAACTTAGGTTGTGCATAGAGTATGGGTGTCTGATGACAATAATCATTAAGAACAGAAAACCACTACCAAGGACATGTTGGAGTGTTGCGCTGGACTTGCAATGGAGGACGCCAGAGCTGAGAGAGACCTAGAGTGAGAGTGAGACCTATAGCAATAGCTGGGAGTAGGAACTTCTCATGGCACCACAGATTAGAGAGAGAAGATATGGAGGTTTGAGGGACACACCATAGCCCGAGAGAGCAAGAAACTTACCTGGAATACTGGTGCCGCCACGTGGAGGACCAGCACTTTGCTGTTGATAGCCGACATTGTCATCTCTCATGTGGCTCTTCATTGTGCTGGCCCTAGAAGCCAGTGCTTGTGAGAGTTTGACTTGTAGGGTGGTTTTGAGCATTGATTAGGTGTTAGGTCTAGAAACTGGCTTCATCACTTGCAGTGGATAGAATGGAGGAAGACGAACCCGGGGGTAGAAGCTTGAAAGAAAAGGCCAGACATTGTGATATATGTCCATTATCTTAAGCCATTTTTCTTCTCCTATTCTTCTCCGTCTCTTTTGCCTGACTACATTGTTATCTCTTTGATGGTTCCATTCATTGCGCATTGTGATGATGGTGTCAGCTTCTCAGGTTGAGTTCGTTACACACAAGACGAAAAAGAAGAAGAGGAGGAGGTGGTGGAAGAGGAAGAATCTCTCTCTCTCTCTCTCTCTCTCTCTCTCTCTCTCTCTCTCTCTCTCTCTCTCTCTCTCTCTCTCACTCTCTCTCTCTCTCTCTCTCTCTTCCCCCCCCACCCACCTTGCCTCCCTCTCCACTTCCCCCTCTCATCTGACATGACAACTGAAATGACCAAACGATAATCCGACACTTGCCATTGTTGCAAGGCGAAAAAGGGGCTAAAAGGGGGGAAAAGGGGGAAACAAGAAAAAAGACAGTGGTGGGACTGTGAATGAAACTCACTGTCGAATCACAGCCACAACTGCCCGTAGCTCCTCCACACTCCCGAACGTTCCACCGTGAGCACTGTTTGCCCTCTTTGGCGACATATCACCTTTGCTCCAAGGTAATGTTTCCAATGGTCCTGCATATAGATGTGGTGCTAATTGCTCAAGCAGCATACTCCTCAGCACACATGCAGCATCATCATAGTACCTGCTTGCAATCCCCACGGACTCAACTACAATAAGCAATCAAAAAACAAATCTCACCTTTGTTCGAGCCCACTGTTCCTTCCCCACATCATACCACCTCAACCCACTCAACACAGCACCAAGCAAAAGGTCATTCGGACCAGTGCTCAGAGCCCCTCTATATCCGTCATTATCATGGATATCAGCTGTCACCAAACAGCCCAAGCCGAAACGTCCTCCGTTCTTCCAAAACCTTCCTCCAGTGCACCGAAGGGCATAAACGTTGTCGTTGATGATCTTTTGCACCTCTCTTTGAACCAGCACTATCTTTTGTGGCTTCTCTGGTTACCAGGAAGCCTCTTCTTTCTGAGTTGGCCCATTGGAATGATGATTTGTTGGACTGCAGGGATTGACCCGATCTTTCACGAGTTCGTGATGGTCCAACAGTACTGGTTCCTAGGTTTGTGGCTGAATGGCGCACACATAAAGATAAACAGATCATGCATTCAAGCCCTGATGTTCGGGGCCACTCCCCTTGAGAAGAGGGGGGAGAACATAACAACCACATATATATCAGATTCACTTCAATGCCTGTTGTTGGTGAAGATTCCATGAAGCGTTTTGTTAACAGTTTGGTCATTCTTCACCACAAGGACCTTAACCCACCACAGGCACCCCTTTGACATGCATGCTGCCGGTGACCTCAGGCGTGCCCAGGGGGCGGAGAGGAGCAATAAAGACTCTGGCTTGTGAGGTCTATCTCGTAGCACAGGAGGATGAGAGGATTGATTAAGATTTGGCAGGGGTGGAACAGGGTTGAATCCTCCTTTTAAAAGGAGTAAGTAATCAATCCCGCTGTCTCAGGGTCCTTCAACCGCAATGGGAGGAAGTGTTGCCTAAGCCAGAATAATCAATCCCACTGTCTCAGGGAGCTTCAACCACAACGGAAGAAGTGTTGTGTGAGCCAACAATGTAAGCGATGGTGGACCCCGTTTCCAGCATTTATAATAAACTTTTGTTTTAAAAGAAAGAGAAAAAGATTCACCTTTGTGGGCATGTTTGCTTGCTCCATGCTAAGTGCCATGGTACCCCTGCCATTAAAAACTTCCACTTAATTTGAACTCTTATCACATGCCAGGAGAGCCAATGACCAGGCATAAAATAGTGCTCAAGCAGCTCAACTCTGTTTGCTAGTTTCCGTTCTTTCCAGTCTCATCTTCCCTGCATTTCCTTCCTCAAACACTCTAACTCTTCCTTTACACTGGATATCCTGCTTGGCAGCAGGTCAGCTGTGGAACAAATCCCCTGAAAGAGACCAAGGGTGTACTCACACTAGGACATTTTCCACCAACACTTCAGTTGAGGAAGTACTAGTCCGACTATGATCTATGAAACTCAACCCCCGCTGACAAAGAGTCGATCAATTACCATTTCACATACCACACATTGGTAGCAAATGACCTAACATGCAACAATCACAAGAATCATCTCGTCTCCAACCCATAACCACAGAAACACATCAGTAACCCTTCGCAAGGTTGTCCTGACATAACATACTTGTAAGAGTTCTTGACAAAGCTCCAACCATTCACGTCGCAGACATATGAACGTCCATTTGAACGCAGAAGATCAAATCCGCAGACCTGCAAAAAGGACACACAATGGACCACCAAATCACCAGCATTTTCACGGACTCGATCACTGCAAAGATAGGCGGTTGGAGAATGAAAAACAAAAAGGCACAAACAACAACTGTTTTCATGGACTCGTTTCTGCAACAAGTGGMCCCCGCCACTGCTACGCCGTGGCGCAACGCAACACTCGCTGATGGCGTCTTATTTTTGTTTCATGTCTCTCTCTCTCTCTCTCTCTCTCTCTCTCTCTCTCTCTCTC
>BFEA01000002.1:9024779-9040917 GCA_003427395.1 Chara braunii
GGCACGTAACACTCTCTCTATCTCTTTGTTCCCTTCCAACTACTCTCTCTATCCTCCATGATACATGGAGGATTGACCCTTTGAGGCATGTTACAAGGACCGTCTGAGGCATGTAACAGGGACCCTTCTAGGCATGTAACACTCTCTATCTCTGTGTTCCATTCCAAGTACTCTATTGCTACTCTAGGCTTATCAGCCCAGGCTTTGCTGGATTTTTTACCACAGCTCTTGTGAGCAAGACCCCCAGTGCTATTCTTTTTTGGGAAATCTGATAAACACTAGCAGATGCTGAAAAGCAAGCCTAAAGTTCTGATAGACATTGGCCTTTATAAACTGGACAATGGACATACACATACATTAGCAGGCTCTGTACCTCATACATGCATTTTCAGTCACGGGTTGAACGCCCTTGAATCCCGAGTGACAGAAGAAGAGATGAAAGAAGAGAAGAGATCAAAGATTTTGTCCCAGGGCTTGGGTGGGATGCTCACCTTAACATCTGTTCCTCCTGTTGGCATGAACTCCTCGTAGATATATGACCCTGTTCTACGAACTCGGCGCGCATGAGGATGGAACTTACTTGCTCGGTTTCCAACCTATCCACACAGCAAAAACCCAAACTTAGTTCAACCTGTCAATGTTATACATATTTGAACCATGCTTATCTATTTCCCAGTTTTAACTTTTAAATTTTGAATCAGTTGAGATTGGCATTGGTGGGAGTTCAGGCGCCATTGAGGTGGCAGATCTGGAAGTCTGCTGTGAATGAGAAATATACAGAGAAAATGAGAGTCGCGCTTCTCTCTCCACCTTCCTCCTCCTCCTTAACTTCTCCAATCTTATTCTTCTTCCCAATAATAATAATAACGATGAGTGGATGAACCAGAATCAATATCCAAAGTTCCCTCTTACTGCTGACACAACAACAACCACAACAGGTCCACCATAGCTATGGCTTCCCCCCCTTCTTCCACTTCTCACAAGCCCCAGCTATGGCGGACAACTGAGGGCTCTGCCCCTCTCTGTGCACAGGTCAACACAAGCAGCTATGGCGCTGCACTCCTGTCCAAAGGACAACCCAAAGCAGCTATGTCGCTGCTGACTAAGCCGCCATGCCTGACTCTGCCTCGAGCTCCCTTGGTGTGGCACTACCCCAACTGGGGCCTTCCAGATGCAGCGCCCAACAAGGTGATGAAGATGGTGTCCACCATAGCCAGGTAGGTGCCTCGCCACTCTCCTCCTCCGCCCCCTTCTTCCTCCTCCTCAAGCTGGACTGCTCGCCATAACCAGGCTGAGCGCCCAGCTGCCCTTCACCTCCAGGCAGCGCTGTACCAGTCCAGCGCTTGGCTCAGCAGCATGTCGCCAATCCTTGCATACCGCAAATGAGGAGGAGCCACTTGCTCCTCCGGAAGGTATAGCGGCCTACTGGCCTCTTGGGCGGTGACTTCCTAGGCCGAGCGGCCTCCCAGCAACCGATACCTCCTCCCTGTCGGAGGGAAACATCATTGCAGGCTCTGCTATCGTCCGGACAGGCCCTAGACCCGGGCTACTTGGACTAGTACCGGCCTACCTCTAACCTACCGCTACTGGGCCTCTAAAAATGCCAACTATTTGTCTTCTTCTGCTCTGCCTCCAGTACCCGACACTTCTACCACTACTTGAGTGGTACCGGCCTACCTGCTACTTGAGTGTTTTTCCCCGCTGCTCTAAGTGTCGCGGGCCTACCCCCGCTACTTGAGTGTTTTCCCTGCTGCAACCCTCAAAGTCACGGCCACAGGTAAGTACCGGCCCTGCGGGGCCTTTCAACCAACAAGTACTCTTGCGGGTCACACACACTCAGCCAACAAGCACTCAGACAGGCATGCAAACCAGCAGGCACGCACACACACACAGACATGGAAACCACAGCAGAATGCGGGAATCTCAGCAAGGCATTCATTCCAGCGGCAAATCCCAGAAATCAGCAGTGTTCTCAGTCTGTGTTTTTGGCGGGTCATTACAAAAAGAAAATATCAAACCAAAACACACCCATTTGAAGTCAAAAGTTTTTAAAACCCCTTTCAACCCCCTTTCAACCAGGGCTGGTCCCCGGTTGGACCGGGGGGCCCTCCCCCGCCCGGGAGCCTGCCGGTCGGACCGGCCGGTCAACCAGCCCCGCAGACCCCCGGTCGAAGCCAGCGCATTAGGCTGGACGGGGCGTACCGGCCAGTGACAGGCATCCCCACGACTGCCCAGCTGCCACGAGGCTGCAGCCTCCTTCAAAAAAAAAAAATTGGAGCTTTTTGGGCCCCACTTCAAGAAAACAACGAGCGGAGGATCTCTGCCGCTTATCTTTGCAGATCAACGGCGAGCAACCGCCGCACGCATCTTCTCAAAAATTAGGGGCTCACCAGGCCTCATATTTCGATTTGGCATAGTGTGGTCCGACAGACCACGGACCAGGCGTCATTGGCATGACATACTCGTCCATCCTCAGCCACGAGGGAATTGCTGAGGGAATTACTCTGCATGAGCAATGGCTCTCCTGAGGTTATATGCTTCTGCAACATCACTAAGCTCTGGGGAACGAGTTATGGGTTTGGGTTTCGGCTCTGTCTGAGGTGAAAGCCCAAGAATGGACCTAAGCTATATTTTTCTCCCAATCTATCTAGAATGGACCTGGCTCCACTACATGTATCTGGACAGACTGACACGCGAGATACTTTCGGACTGAGGACACTGATGACCCAGTGTATGTAAAAAAAAGCAAATAGAAAACGCTCTGCCTGCACGAGCTGAAACCTGCACCCATAACTTTTCTGCCATCGAGCTATACTCTGGAAAAACTACCAAGTTTTGGCAAGGATCCACTCCTATCGCATCTCGTTCAGGCTGATGGCCGTCGGCATAGTCCAGAGTGTCCTCTGCTACTGAATTCAAGTTCTTGGGCCACGGGGGGGTCGAATAAGTAACCTTGCTTACTCGACCCCTCCCCATGAAAGCGACACCTCCGTGAATATCCCAATAATATCCCCACCTCCCCCTGGGGCAGTTTGCAGGTTCCTGTACAGACAGTGTTCACTCAAAGTCCGTCGTAGGTTGCAGTCACCACGCAGCCTGCTGTCTCGCAGCCTGTGCAGCCTCAGGGCACGCAGCCTCAGCAGCTAGCACAGCAACCTGTGTCACCGGGTCCACAGCCCGGAGTGATGCAGGGACCGGGATAAACTCAGTGGGTTCCGAAGACGGCCATCGCCGCTCCCAAACCTTTTACAGGAGATAAGAGGGGCGAAGACCTTGACACGTGGTTGAGGGCAGTGTCGGTCTACGTCAGGTGTAAACTCACCTTGCCGCACACAGAAGTGCTTGTGGCTGCTTCCTACCTAGAGGGTAGTGCAGCAAGATGGTTGAGTGGTTTGGTACAACTCCAGGGGTATGGTCATGACTTCCGCGCTTGGGCGGCCTCCCAAAAATTGGAGGACTTCCTCAGATGGTGGAAGAAAGGTGGCATGATCCTCAGGAGGCCCAAAGGGCCACTGATGCGATCCTCACACTGCACACAAGGCAGTTTAAGTGAGTAAGGGAAGCCACCGACGTTGTTGAGCGTCTGATCTGTGTCCCAGGTGTGCGCTATGACCCCCAGGTCATGTTGACTTCGTACTTGAGATGCTTTTCTCAGCCTCTCAGGAACCAGTTGGCAAAAGAGGCCAATATCAATATGCACAACTTCCCTTCGTTCAGCAAGGTGGCCCTAGACCTTGAAGCTAAGATAGGGCATGGACAGGCACCCACTACGGATGGGAGGAAGAAGACACTGCCTCCTAGCTGGAAAGCGAAAGGTCGCTTGATGTTTGTCGACAACGATGGTTCCACCATCGAGTTGGATGGCAACTTCCAGGAAGGAGAAGGTTCAGAGGTAGGCAGTGTAGACGCTTCAGAGGGTGGAGTAGTCGCTGTCGTTTCTCAAAAAGGAAAGGCGACCGGTAGACGCCGCGAAGGCTCCCGGTCTAGGAGTCAAGTTGACCCCAATGCTCCTCCATGGGAGAAAGCGGGTCTTACGGAGGACGTGTGGAGCGACCGTTACTCACGGCAAGCCTGTATTCGTTGTGGTCAATATGGCCACAACCAATTCAAGTGCCGCAACAAGAAAGTGACAGAAAAGATCCCGCCTACGATGGGGCAAGTGTTGGGATCCTCTCAGCCCGTTGGTAGCAATGTTGCCAGTTCTTCAGCCAGTGCTCCGAGAAACACGTCGGGCCAGTAGGATTTGTAGCTGTTCCTACTAGGGTCGAGGTGGTGGAGACACCCTCACCATCTCGAGAGATGGCCCAAGCTACTGACTCCAGTGTCGTCCCGCAAACACATTCAGACCCATCGAGCCTTTGTTCGATGAATGTGTTTGAGTCCTTAGAGGAGCTAGAGGTGGAGTGGTCTAGATCAGACCCGCTAGCTTCTTGGACGGCCCTAGTTAAAGCCCCTAAGGGTGAGATGTTCGTCAGCGAGGTTGTCATTGGCGGCCGCAAGGCCGGGGCATATTATGACACTGACTCGACTCGAAACTTTATCAGTCGCGTGCGTTGAGAGGCTGCGTTTACAGGGGCAAGTGCAGCGCCTGAGTCGGCCTGTGGAGTCGACCTGTGCCAACAAACAGCGCATGGTAGTCATTGACTACCTCCAAAATGTGGAGTGTGTTTTCCCGTAAGCGGGAGGGGACTTGAGACATCGTGTCTCGTTCCTAGTGAGTGACGAACTCCCCGTGGATATGTTGTTAGGTGTGTACTACCTCTCTGTGGCACAACCCCAGTTTAACTGGGACCGAAAAGTGGTCAAACACACTTTACCAGGTGGAGGGACCGCCAGATTACACAAGTTCAAAGCCAGTAGTCTGATTGAGTCCTACGGGTGCATGTGTGCAGCCGCATTCTATAATTATTATAAGCAAAATCAGGAGGAGGGTATGTACTTAGTTTATGTCTCTGCTGCAGGCGAGCCGGTGAAAATGCCGCCGGAGATAGAGGGAGTAGTTGCGACAGGGGTTGTAGAGAGGGAGGTCGTCCACGCGATAGAGATTATCCCAGGGTCTAGTATTCCGAAGGGTAGGATCTATCGGATGTCTCCAAGCGAGCTTGATGAGCTTCGCCGACAACTCAAGGAACTCGTAGAGAAGGGGTGGATCCGGCCGAGTGTCTCTCCTTATGGGTCTCCGGTTCTATTTGTACCTAAGAAGAAGGAGGGTACTCTTAGGATGTGCATTGACTATAGGGGCCTCAATGCCATCACTGTAAAGAATAGAGAGCCCCGTACCGCGCATCGATGATCTGTTAGATAGAGTGCAAGGGTGTCGGTACTTCAGTAAGATAGATCTGAAGTCCGGGTACCATCAGATTGCAATCCGGCCCGAGGATCAACACAAAACCGCCTTTCAGACCAGATAGGTCTGTACGAGTTTGTGGTAATACCTTTCGGCCTTTGCAATGCTCTAACACCACGACTTGACTCGCAGCAGCAAGGAACCCTCTAGCCGTGCCTTCAATCGCCCGATTTCACTACGAGCGAGAGAGATCCGTGTTTCTGACCTCCCTCCTCCTTCGTCCACCATCTCCCACACACACCCTTTTCTTCCTCTCTCCCACTACACTCCGCCATTCGCCGTTCCGGCTTCACCATCACGTTCGCCCTGTTCCAAAACCCCTATTTAGCATCTTGAATCGTTAAAAACGGTTAAGAAATGGCCGACTTGTTACACTTTCATTCTCCATTTCCTTCCCTCTTCGACGGTCTGCGCTCATCCTGTTCTCGTCATGGCTCGTACGGAGGGTGGTCCTTGGGTGCTAGTGGCATCTGCGAGTTGGGGAACGAGGTTGTGAGTGTAGCGCGAGACATACCTGGTGCTGGAAGCGGGCGACATTGGTCGCCATATGCTCGTACTTCGGGAATGCTGTTGATGTCATCTTTCGGCTTCGTAGTATAGGCTAGATAGGATCTGCCACATGTAGTCTGGGCGCCGAGCACCAGATAGGATATCAACTCTGGTTCTTCGTTGATGATGATGAGACTATTTCAGCATTGTCAATTATGAACTCTTGGTGTGTTCTTATTTGGTGATTCTCGTGATGCAATGCTGCTGTTGGTTCGAGGTCAAGACTATCTGGACTCATATGTATGATGCTGTTTGATTGCTGAAGTTCGCTATTGCTCATCTTCCTTGCAGTAGTCTCAAGATCCTCCAAGAAAGGCTACAACTTGCTTGGCCAGTCTAGTGCTTCCGCAAGCCTGCTTGTAATGCGATACTATCCTGTGAGCAGTCGCACTACCTCGTCTCTTGGGAACCATCTATCCTCCTCCGCCGTTCGTACCAGCACCTGCACTTGTCATGCTGCTGTGGCCTTCCCCTTCTTGCTGTTCTGAGAGGCGCTTCCTCAACAATGCGGTCTACATCATATCTACCATCGAATGCATCCATGTTAATGATGTCGGGGGCGTCATAGTTTAATATGAGGGGAACTCATAATCTCGGACACATGGAGTAGCTTGGACGCATGGACGTATCCTCAGGTGTGGAAGTACATCTTTGACATAAGATGGTCTATTGTCTCCGCCTATTACATCAAATACTTTCCAAGGTCCATGGTATGCAGGTAGCAGCTTCTGAGCCTCTGAGGAATATCTTCTTCAGGTAAGAAGTCTTGAGACTTGACCCAGACTAAATCCTGAACAGCAAACCATGATGGTCTACGGTGTTAGTTAGCATGCTCTGTGCTCTGTGTCTGATTTTCTCTGTTACTTTCTTGACATCCTTATCATACATCAGTGGAAATTCTCGCAACCCGGCTGCCAGTCTTTGTATCAACCTGGTATGGGTCTCCGCCATCGCCATCCCTTGTGCAATGCGACCCGGCTGACAGTCTTTGTGTCAACCTGCATTATTTAGAGGCACTCGCTACCCTGGGTAACTTTGTATCCCAATCAATCGGGTCAGGTCTGATATACAAAGTCAAATCCTGTTGCAGCAATTTGTTCATATGTTCTGTCTGACAGTTCATCTCAGGGTGTCTGCCCGATGACATGGTCCTGTTATGTGACTGATTAAAACGAGATACAGCATGGCATCCACATGTTCTCATACACATGCGCAATACACAGCAGGAGCACTCAAAACCCGAAATAGAATCGAAATTGATCAATTCTAATTAATATCCCGCTCACACCAGCCAATCAACGCAACACAGAGGGAGCACTCAAAACCTGAAATAGAATCGAAAGTTCGAAATTGATCAATTCTAATTAATATCCCGCTCCCTCCAGCCAATCAACGCACCGCTTTTCCCCAGAATCCCGACCGCATTATCGACACCCACAAACCAACTAGGAACAGAGTTCCATAAAGTAAGGGAGACTTCTTCTTCCTCCCAACCTCGAACTCACAGCTATTGCGTCAGCCTGCGCCCAACCTATCAAGCCCATCAATCGCCACCAACCCTCCTGAACCCAACACGCCACTCAGCTGTCCAAACTCGATGCCCACTGCCGTTGAAGTGTCCGCTCAAAAGGGGATGGTAGCCCTCTGCATGGAGAAGAAGAACACCAACTTGAAGAAGACGAAGATGGCTGCCACATTGACAAACACTCAGAAGAAGAGTTTCGATGGCAGCGCTGCCTATCCCCAACAGCACAGTAAAGAGGAGGCGCCTCACAGAGCTCAGGGCCTGATGCCAGCGCTGTCACAACATGAGCTAGGTAACCCCCAGCTATGGCCACCAGCCCTCACAGCATGAAGATGATGCCGCAGGTAAGATAACGCAGCACCAAGCAGGATGCAACCTCCAGCAGCACTTCGGGAAGAAAAATGAAAAACAGAACCCGTTTTTCGTCTACTCTTCTCTACTTCTATATTTTCCTAGACCTAGACCTTGGCCTCCAGAGGCCACCAAAACCTACGACCTCTGAAGTCCTACAGCCTACACGAATCTAGACTGAAACCCAGTCTAAGGGGGAAGCCTACGTGCCTGCAGAAAAGACACAAAGAAGGCCAAACGGCCTAAGACCAGCCAATAGAGACTACTGCAGTCAAATCTAAGGATCGAGCCCAACAAGACTCAAAACAAACAACCAACCAACCAAACAAACAAACACCTTACAAGTCCCGGAGCACTCGAGATTCGGACTCAGCAAACAAAATTAGCGTACAGACCACGTAAGAAACTGCAATTCATTGCAGTCAACTGGAATCCATACTCCTTCATGAGTTGGTGCCAGGCTTTGCTAGCGAACCTAACGTCTACGTCACTAACTATTGTTACACGGTTATATACAATTCTCGAACGGTGTTTCCACAATCGGATGGGGAGATGGAGCACAGGTCACCGGTGTAAGCGACGATCACCGTGGCGTCGCTCTGCCTTGGTTGCAAGTAGCACACAAACTCTGATGCTTCGATTAATACCGTCGTCGGGCCGCCTTCTCCGGACATGTTGACCTGGACTGCTGCGTACCACGCCTGCGTACTGATGAGCTGGGCCAATCGCAAAAGACCTGGACTCAGCCTCGGGTGATAAACTTGGCAAAACTCCCGATGCGGCCGGGTTTGAAGAAGACGAGGAGGAACTGCTTGCTCGGAGGCGAAGTTCATGGCGATGGCTGAAGGGGGAGAAGATCGGGTGAAGGGCAGTTAGAACTAGGATCGTTCTTGGTGTCGGACTCAGAAAACGAGGAAGGAGGAGGAGGAGGATCAGATACAGCTGGCAGAGGAGGGTGATACGAGATATGACGAACGAGGTGATCAACTCTTCACTTACATCTGTAAGGGAACCACTCATGGAGAACCTGCAACTAGAAATCTCTGAGCAGTTGTCTGAGTGCTGGACCGGGTCAGCCTCTGGCCTGGCGTACGAGTTTCATGGGGAACGGTCAACACGTGCCTTTGTCTCCTTCTCTGAACTAGCAGCCACAGTGGGGGCAGCTGAGCCTCCTACCAGCCAGTCCCTTTTGCCGGCTGCTTCTGTCACTCAGTGCAGAAAGGGATGATGCGGTCGTCTTCATCTTGGTGTTGCTTCCATTTGAACTAGGACAAGTTCATCTGCTTCCAGGGTCTCCTTCCTCCTTCCCTGGACGCCAAGGAGACATACACAGGCCCCTACCTCCTTGTTCTTGGTAGTTCTTCTCCGACCTCTAGGTGGGGTGTAATTGCCTTTCCCGCCTCTCGAGGCTCCTCCTGTTTTCCCATTCCCAGGTGGCCCTCCCTTGTGGGTCGTGACTGCAGCATATTCCCCTCCACTTCTGTTTCTTCTTCATTCCCCTATCTTCTCATAGGGAACATCTCCTCCTCACTCCTCATAGGTAAGAAGCAGATTGTCTTTGCCTCTCACCTCATACACAATGGTCTTCCCTCTGAACTTCTTCCCTTGGGACAAGTCTTTGAACATGGAGAAGCAGTTAGCCTAGATGTAAGGCAGCTTTGAGAAGGCGTCATATGTCCATCCTTCCTTCTGGCTTCTGCGGCTAAGTTATTCCTAATTGCATTAGGCAGGGGCAAGGAGAAGTGGTGGAGCAGCTGGGAGTAGGTAACACCGTGGTTAGGAACCTGGTTTTAACCGTCTATCTTAGCTTTTAAGTTTGCTACACATTTCCAATGGTCCTTCTCTAGAATTATTTACAACCTTCATTCTTGCCTGTAAATCTTTCCTTGAGCGCCTTCATAACGTCTCCAAAATTACCCTGGGAATGTGCTATAATGTCGCTCTCATATCTGGCTGCCTATGCCAGTGAGCGCAACCAAGTCCACACATCTCCCTCCATTACCATATTGGCGGCCACTATCTTATTTTCTTCTTCAATGAATGCATAGGTAGGTTCTAATTGCAGCCTTCCAACCTAGCAGATCCTCCTCCTTCCTCCTATGATAAGTGAGAGGAAGCTTCACATTCATCCTGCTTTTGTATCGTACTTGGCTGTCTCCTCCTCCAACAGCGGGCCCTTCACCATTTCGTCCACCACCACCACCTCCATTTCCATCTCCTTTGTCTCCCACTTGTCCTCCACCACGCTCTTTTCTGTCTTCGGTAATGCTCCGCACAAAGTTTACGAGGGAGTCAGCAATTCCCTTGGTTGACTCTTCAAACTGCTTTGTCTTCCTCTTCTTCTCCTCATGCAGCCTCCTGACTTTTGCAGGCAGGGCATTCATACTCTCAGCGTTATCTGGGGACATGATGGCTATGGCGGCATCTCCCTCTATTTCCTTTGCTGCTGTCTTGGCTCGAATGTTGGCAACCAGGGCTGTAGCATCATCAGCCATAAGTTTCTATCGCTTCAACTCATCCTTCCTTTGCTCAGCCTGCTGCGGTTTGGTTTTCAGATCCTTGATCAGCACATCAGCCTGCCTGCTATCCTGGACTGTCCGCTCGTCTTTAAACAGCCCTCCTCTTTTATATCATCCTTCTGTGCCTCCCTATCTTCACCAGGCAGTGGTTTCTCTTCTTGCTCCCCACTTGCCTCTTCCTGCCCAACCACTTTTCCTATACACTCTTCTCATCCCTGCTCTTGCTTAAGCTTTGCCGGCTCCTCCTTTCCTTCATTCTTCTTCTCCTCCGCTTTTCCAAGTCCTTTTTCTTTCTTTCCCCTTTGCCTCTCCTCTGCTTCTCTCTATTTTTTTTGTTAACTGCTAGCTGTTTGAGTGCTTCGTATTTGGGGTCCCCTGGCTGATACACGAGTTTGTTATCCCACAATGTCTTCACGTTTACATGGCCCATGCGGGAGAACCGCAAATGGAGCAGAATACAGAGGCAAACCACATAAAACACACGTGAGATATAAACTCAAATAGTCTTTGTCAATCAACTCAATCGCACAGAATTGCCTTTCTCACTCGTCTCTCTTTCTACCCTTGGCGTCATGTTCCCTCTGAATACCTCTTGACTTCACTCACTTGCACAAGACCTTGCTTTGGCTATGGGCAAAAAGCGATGTCGACTATTGCCAGCAGCAGCACATCGGAAAATAGTGCAGCAGTGCTTGTGCTTGGTTACGTAAGCTAATGTATGTTGACGACTCAACAACTGAACTCTTGTACCTGACAGGACTTCCTCAACCGGTTATATACCATCCCCTCTGCCAGTGATTGTCACTTCCAGAAGTTCCCTGAATTTCCTTGGACGTTGCTGCTGGCTGGACTGACTTCTACCGACTTTTCCGTAAGTCTGCTGGTACCTACCGGAATTTCCCTACCTCATCCGACTGGTACTAACCTACCCGGGACACAGGAATATGTAGACTGGGGCTGGAACTCAATCCAGGGCTTATACCGCTGAAACTCGTTCAACGTTCGTCCTCAGGGGGAGACGAACAGTGATTCGTCATAGTTCCGTCATCCAGAGATACTCTCGCGATTGTGGCTTTTCTCGTTTGTTTGGCGTATTGCATTCATTGTCAATTCATGCACACGTGATGCTAACTTCAAATAGGAAGGCTTACTAGAGATAGTTCATTGAGTTGAGTTCATTATTGGGGAGCATGATGACAGGACTAAGTTGATGAGGATGTGTCTGAGGAGATGGCTGTTTGCAACATTATTATTTTTCACCAGCACGCTTCCTTCTTCTTTTCCATCTTCTTCCAGACCCATTAGGCTGTCGTTCTCATATTATGTTTGTCTGAGCAGGCGGGGAGAATGCACTGGGGGGGGATCCTTCCATATATGGTCTCCCTTGAGTCCCTTCCCCCTTTCCGTTGTGTCTTGCCATTATATGTGGGCATGACAATGATGTGTGGTTCTCCACTTGCTGTTACCATTTTCTTTTCATTTTTGAGAATCGTTTTGATGCCATTGTGTTGAGAGTTGCTCTGTGTTGAGAGTTGCGCTGTGCTATCTGTTTGACAGATCCACTGGGATGTGCTGATGTCTACAATGTAGAAGTGAATGCAGACCCAGAACACATCAGTGTTAGGGGCAGGCCCCACTGGTACACGAGGAAGCATGAGCCTGGCCGCTACCTGGCCCTAGTAGCAGCCAGGTTTGTGCTTCTATAGCATGAACATATCAACAGTTGCACCTGAGCCTCAGATATAACAGTGAACCTTTTGAAGAGCGAGAGAGCGCCTCTTTCTCACATAGGTTCTCACCAAGCCTCGGAATCCCAAAGAATAATAGCCATTGTCAAGAAAACAGGGACAGCAGAAGCTGGTATGCAATTAGTGGGTGGTGCACACCCGTTGCCAGAATGCGTCCTCAGAATCCATTCAAGTTACTGCATTCAAATGACTTCCGTCCCTTTTGACATCAACAAGTTTCCCCATTCCCCGGCTCTCTCCTTCTTCAGAAAATCTGCACACTCTCATTCAAAAGACAATCGCAACAGAAGTCCCCTCACCTTGCGGAAAAGCTCCTTCATTCCACTCCCAGCAGAGCTTGGATAGTATATCATAACACTGTGATTATCACCTGGATGACAAGTTCATAAGGATTTAATTACGTGTTCCCAAAACAATTCAGTAGATACTAGACACTAGATATTCAATTAAGATGCACGAAAACGAAATGCAAAGGAGCTCCAGAGGCTATAGCACTTCAACCCCTCCCCTCACCCCACTGAAAGGAGTCCACAAAACCCAGCCCACAAGATTCTCACCCGTACTAAAACCCCTCTTAGCCTATCCACAAGCACTCCACAAATCAGGCCCGATCTCATGAGAATGAATCTTAATGTACTCCACTGGTCGCCAGCTCACGCCACATGTAACCCCCAGTATAACTATCGTCAGTGTAATCTGGGGAACTCCTGCTCGTGGCAGCGTTTGGTGCTGGGTTATCCAGGCATGGTACACTTCCCGAAAAACAGCCACGTGGCATGTGCGCTGCTGGAAAGCTTCCGTGCCCTGGTCAGCAGGCCCCACCCAACGTCTGATCAAGAGTCGTCGGTTGGGCGTAAATTTCCAGGGAAGTCACCGGCCCTGTTTGAATCATTCCATTGTCAGTTTCGCTTGGACCCAACGAGGCCCGATTTTGCCTTTCGCAGTTTTGCGCAGTTTTGCCCTATTATTTGGTTTAGCCTTTCAATTACCTACCCCCAGAAAGGACACCTCGATATGCGACAGGAAACTTTGGTTTTGCCTGGAATTTCAACCTTCGGTCCCCCGCCCAAAAGCCTCGGCCACGCCCGCACTCTGATCCTCGCTGCCCGAAGGGGTACTGAATGCTGCGCAGGGCTTGACGTTGTCCATCACACACCCCTTTCTTCCGCCTTTTTTTGAAAGGATTCACGCGGCAGACACCCAGTCTCGGTCCCGGGGTACCGACAAGTCCCAAATCCCAGGGCGGTCCAGTAAGGTAGGCCATAGGGTCTAGGGGTCCGAAACGTCGTAGGTCCATATAGGTCGGTAGGAGTCCTGGTACCCGACAAGAAAAGTCCAGTCCGGTCCGACAGTCCCAAGTCCAAATTTGCAGCATGTCCAGTCCGGAAGCTTCCACCCCCGTTTTAGGGGCAGATGCTGGATTCCAGATCCTAACCTCAAGGCAAGGAAACTGGATAACGGTGACAGAGTGACTGTCCTTCAAATGAGTCGAGGGGGTTGGTCCCCTGCGGGGCAATTCCCCGTAAGCGAAACTGGGTAATGCTCCCAGCCTGTTCCATTCCCGGGTAGACTGTGAGGACCATGGCCTCAAGTTCTTATTGGTAATATACTTTATTTGGGAAAAAAAAAATGTTGATTGTATCTCGATTTGGGCTTCTCACGTGTGAACTCCCATGTGAATGTTCATTGATGTATGCGAGGTTGAACTTGACAAGTACTTGGCTCATTTCAGTTTCCTTCTTCTTCTTCTACTTTCTACTTCTTCTTCTCATCTCCCGTTTCTCCTTTCACCACCACTTAATATCCTGAGTGTCACTCAGACGTGTGTGCGCATGCATATCACCACATGTGCAGCCCCCTGTCGCTCAGCCACCCTTTCTGTCTAAGCTCTATTTGTCAAAGTGTGTATTTAAAATCAGATGGTGATCCTGAGATGAGGCTGATTTTGAGGCAAACTAACGCCCAGACCTACGCTACCAGAGTGGCCTGGGGTCACTTGCCCGGCCGGGCCAAAAACAAATGCACGGAATATGAGTGTGAACGATATACAGAAAACCAAGTTGCGTGTCCAGGTAGTCGTGTCAAAGCAGAGAGTGCAAAATGCACCGAGATACCGTCCATATAGAGCAATACAATGAAGTAATGAGCCAATGTTCAAGCCCGTAGGCCACACCAACACAGTATCCAAAGTCACCCCTCTATGTCTGGCGCCCAGCGCCCAGCCTACTCTACCCGACTATCCTACCTACAGCTGGTTCACGCAACAGGCTCACTTCGACTTTCGAAGACCAATGCACACGACTTTCAACACCATAGCCCTCCCCTCTTCATGTACCAGGTACGTATCTCATCACCCTCGGTTAGACCTTGATTACCCCACACTTCTCCTCCTTCCCTGAAGACCACCTGATCGCCCCGCTGTAACCCCCTGGCGCCCAGCAGCCTGGCTATGGCTGCCTGCGCCCCGCTGCCCTGCAGCGCCCCACCTCACCACTACGCGCCCCGTGAGTGCCCTTGGCAGCGGCGCAGCATCAAGCTGCAACCTTCACGCGTGGAACAGCGGGAACCTGCTCTGATACCAATGCAATCAGATTCACAATCTTTCTCACTCCGCATGCATGCAAACAGATGACGAGTATTCTGGCGCCAGGCGCCCACACAAAGCTCAGAGAAATACAAATCGAGAACACAGGTTCGATACAAACTCGCTTCAGATTATCTATGGCGGCCAAGCGCCCAACTGTCTCTTACAGCCAACCCGTACTCCCACTGCTTACACAAGCGCGCTCACACCTCACAGGCGATCTCCCTGGATATTCTACGCGCATGCACTCTCTCACTGTACACGAACACACACACACTAGACACTTCACTTTCTATCGCAGCTATGGCTGCCGCCTACGCAGCACTACAAGCAGCTATGTCCGCTCTATCTTGCCAACTGCCCACTTCAACTTCGGGCTTCCTGCAGACCACCTAGCACAAGGCGCACTGGCAGTGTTACGGACTCCGCCAGGGCTCGATCCTTGGTCTATCTTTTTGCTGTTTCTGCTGAATCCCGTTTTCGGCCACCCTTTTTTTTTCCCAAACACCCCCTTTGGTACCGTCGGATTTTAGACAACTGGTGCCATGCTGCAATTCGGGCGCCACTTTCAAATACCGCATTTTTCAGTTCTGCCCTCGGGGCTTTTGCGGAAATGCCCCTGGTACCGTACGTGTCACCGGTACTTATACCGGCTCCCGGTACAGTATGGGGACCAGTTTCGTACCAGTTTTTTGCTGCTGTACTCGTACTCAGTGTGACCTGCTGTTTCGGCATTCGGAATCCAAGACTTCGACTTTGTGCCCTTGCCACTGTGTCTGCGTCCGACCCTCAGTCGTGTCGAGTGAGCGAACGTGTGTGTGTGCTCTCACTCTCTCCCTCTCTCTCTCTTCTCCCTCGGCTCTCCCTCAGCCCCGCGCTCGTCACACTGGTATCGGAGCGGTTCGAACCCGCCCGACCCACCCTGCTTTGTCGTCACCACCTGGCCAGCATCAGCATCATCGTCGTGATCGTCGTCGTAGTGCCACGTCATCGTCGTGATCATAGCCGTCGTGCCACGTCATCATCGTCATCGTCACGATCACCGTCGGCGTACCACGTCATCATCGTCACCATCGCGATCATCGTCGTCGTGCCCGTCGTCCTCATCGCCTCTCCGTGCCATCCTCGTCATCGTCGTTGCTACCTCCGTGCCGATAAGTAATCGACGACAATTTTATTTTTTTATTTATTTTTATTATTTTTTTCTTCTTCTTCTTCTTCGTCGCGACTCCGATCCAGCTCCCGCGCAACCTCCCCTCCCCGATTCTCGATCTTCCCCCCCCCCCACGCGCAGTTCTTCCCCCACCCCCGGGTCCGCTCTTCCCGATTGCGCGACTTCCTCCCCCCCCACTTCCCCGCCCCATCATCATCATCATCATCATCATCATCATCATCATCACCCTCCCCATCCTCGTCCTCCTGCCCGTCGTCGTGCCCGTCGTCCTCGTCGCCTCGCCGTGCCATCCTCGTCATCGTCGTTGCTACCTCCGAGCAGATAAGTAATCGACGACAATT
>BFEA01000002.1:9051652-9065727 GCA_003427395.1 Chara braunii
CATCTTCATCTCCTTGCTAGGCGCTGCATCAGGAGGGCCCCAGTGGGGGTAGTGTCGCATCAAGGAAGCTCGGGACAGAGTCGGGCATGGTGGCTGAGTGAGCAGTGGCATAGCTGCATGGTGATGACCTTGAAGTGGAGCAGCGGCACAACTGCTTTGAGTGGTCCTTTGGACAGGAGGCTGAAGCCTCAGTAGCCAGAGGAAGAAGAAGGGTTGCCATGGCTATGGTGGACCTCATGTTGTGCCTGCAGTAGAAGTGGGATTCGGACATTGATTCTAGTTCAGCTGTTCAACATTATTATTGTTTATTTATTGTTTGAATAAGAGAGGAGGAGATAAAGAGGAGGAGGTTGTTGAGCGAAGAAGAAGAGCTTTGTCTTTGGACTATGCTGGAGTACATCATCTTTTTCTTCTTTCTTGATTCTTCTTCTTCTTTCCCTCTCTCTCCTCTCAAGTTCTTTCATTTCTTTTGCAATTGGACGGCATTGGGTTCAAGTTCATTCATTTCTTTTCGCAATTGGACAACATTGAACTTTCTGATGGTTGTGGACTTCGAAATTGGCCAGGATCGTAACACCACCATCATTCCCGACTTTGCGTTCATCTCCCGCATCAAGCGAGTAGGCCACAAAGATCTTGGAACCGCCCTCGCCCACGAACCCGATATGCCCCTTGCTGACCTCCTCTCTCGCATGCTTCACGACGATCGACTCCTCCACCCCCATCACCAATCCACCCCCGCTCCCTTCCGCCCCCGCTTTTTCCATAACATCACCCCTGACGACACCAGTCAATCCACCTCCGATGACGACTTCGACACTACCTCTGTCGAGCCCTCCCAATTCACCCTTGAGGACCTCTAGGCCGCCGACCTTATGCGGATTGAACGCCGGCCTCGTGCCTCCCGACCGCCTTTTTCCTCTCCACCCCGTCGTCTCCAGAAACTCGCACCCGAAGAACACATATACCTCCAGGAGCACAACGGATGTTTTCGCTGCCGCCAGTTAGGTCATCAACAGACCAATTGCCCCAGCACTAGCCGCTTTACTCGACAGGCCCCTCGCCCCGCGGGACCCGACCCTTCTACTTCCACTTCTCCCTCCACCGTGACATACGGGCCCTCCTCCACCTGAACACTGTCCCCCTGACTCTTGCAACCCTCCCCCGGCTTCGACCACTTGTTTGTTGGCTCTCCCATCGATCTCTACTCCACCGGTGGCCCAATTGGCATCGACTATCCGTCTGCCTACCCCTTCCCCGGTGATGCACATCCCATCGGACGACCCCCCAGGCAACACAATCTACTCCACCTGCCCCCCTCTCGACGACGTCTGCTATCCCGTCGGTCGAGCTTCCCACTGACACCTGCTCTTCTACTCTCATCCCTAACCCCTCCTCCACCACCTTCTTCGATCTCGTTGAGGAACAAGCACGACACGATCGGCTTGTTAGATTAGGCTTGGAACATCACCGCCGCAACACCATGATCTCTTTTGCTTATGCCCGAACCGCACGGTTCCAGCTCAAGTGTATCGTCGTCTCCCTCGGTGCATCAACGGTGAAGTTTCGGGCCCTCCTTGATATTGGTGCCACCGGCGGCTTCATCACCGAAGCCTGTGTCCGCAAAGCCGGCCTCTCTTCCACCGGCTACGACTCCCCGATCACCATCCGACTAGGGGATCAGGACTTAGCCATCGTTGTCGATCGCACTGTCCCCGAGACCCTCATGGCTGTCGGTCCTCTTCGCAGTCAGGTCTCCTTCGATGTCATGCACCTCATGTGCAACGTCGTCCTAGGGACTCAATGGCTTGACTGTTTCATGCCCTACTCCTTCCACCCCTCCTTCGTCCGACTCACCCGCCCTCCTGACTCTCCTCTTGATATCCCTTATCTTCTCCGCCCTTCTACCCCACCCCCTGTCTCCTCTCTCACAGTTCTGGAAACAACTCTTCAACGCCTACGGAACTACACTAAAGTATAACACTGAATTCCACCCACAGACCGATGGACAAATCGAGAAAATGAACGATACTCTCCAAAGAATCCTATAGAAGTACTATCATCCACATCAACATGACTAGGATCAGTTGCTCACCCCCACCGAGATTGCCTACAACAACGTTGTCTGTCTTTCCACTGGCATGTCTCCATTTTACCTTGGCCTTGGCTACCATCCGCGCTTGCCCTATGATTTCCTGCTTCCCTCACAACTCAACCCCTCCACACCCTGGCCTTCCCTCAATGAATGGGTAGCAACAATGAATGGACTCCTCAGAGAAGCAACCGAAGCCCTCGAAAGAACACAAGAACAACAAGCAAACAAGATCAACACACACAGACGAGACTTGCAATTCAAAGTAGGGGACAAAGTCTGACTCTCTGCCAAACGCTTTGAACCCGAACATGGATTGTCAAAGAAACTCTCGAACAAATGGCTCGGACCCTTCCCCATCATTGAAAAAACCTTCAACGTCAACTACAAACTCCAACTCCCCCCCGACATGAGCCGCGTACACCCGGTCTTACACGTAACCCACAGGCCTTGAACTCGTCATTGAAGCGATCATAGGTCTACAAACTACTTAGGTATCTGACAACCCGGAACCAATCATTGAATACGAAGTCAAATGGACCGGATACCCCGACGAAGAATTTACATGGGAACCTCTCTCGAATCTCAAGAATGCCATGAAACTTGTCCGCGCCTTTGATCGTGCTACTCCTATGTCCTAGACACCCAAGTAACTACAACCCTAAGCCCCTGTATAAACCTTGCAACCCCGTTCTAAACACACCCTTGAACCCAGTCCACACTCCCCTCGACCCCAATCCCTGATGTCTGATCCGCCCTTGCCCTCGCCTAGCCTTGTCCCATCTGTCCTCTCCACTACCTTGTCTCTCTCGTCCAATGCTTATGAACCTGCGTGACGCCGGCGATAAAGGATCTAATGGCAAGCGCACGAGGACCATGGCCTGCTGCCTCACTGTTCATGGAGATTATGCAGCTGGTTTGGCCACCATGCTGTTTCATCGGTCGGCATCCCGACTCACGGACTTACTGGAGCAGCAACTTGTGACATGGATCTTTGCATCAGTCTGCGACTTCCTTGCTTCCAGATCAGACCTCATTGCAGTTTGTGTACCGGACGCACCCCAGCACTTGGACTTTGGACATTTGAACTACTGTTACGCTTCTTGGACTACTACCTGTCGCAGCCGCTGAAGACCGCTTCTACCACCTACTCCAAGACCTGATCAAGACCGCTGCAGATCCCCTTTCAAGACACCTGGACACTTTGTTCCCACATGAGATTCCGCTTCCGACTCCTTCGGACACACCAGCCCTTGCCTCCTGAACAAACATTTCCATTTTTATTTTTTTAGCAGATCTCTGTTTCCCTGACCATTGTTCCCCTTACCCACTAGAACATTAATAGAAATTCCCTGTTCCCCTGACCACTGTTTCCCTTACCCACTAGAACATCAATAGAAATTCCCTGTTTTCCTAAACATCGTTTCCCCTACCCAGTAGAACATTGCTTAGCTTCCCCTATAGACCCACCCAGTCACATCATACCTTCACCTGTGCAGAACACCAGACAAAATACCCTGTGACTTGCATCACTCCCCTTCTCCTTCTCCGACCAGTGATCGGCCCCGTCCCGTCCTTCACAGCTCTTTTTGTTTCCTTGGCTTTTTGGCAGCCGGGACGTTGCCTTTCAGAGGGAGGGGATAGTGTTACGGACTCCGCCAGGGCTTGATCCCTGGTCTATCTTTTTGCTGTTTCTGCTGCATCCCGTTTTCGGCCTGGCACCCTTTTTTTTTTTCCAAACCCCTCCTTTGGTGCCGTCGGATTTTGGACAACTGGTGCCATGCTGCAATTCGGGCACCACTTTCAAATACCGCTTTTTTCAGTTCTGCCCTCGGGGCTTTTGTGGAAATGCCCCTGGTACCGTACGTGTCACCGGTACTTGTACCAGCTCCCCGTACAGTACGGGGACCAGTCTCGTACCAGTTTTCTGCTGCTGTACTCGTACTCAGTTTGACTTGCTGTTTCGGCATTCGGAATCCAAGACTTCGACTTTGTGCCCTTGCCACTGTGTCTGCGTCCGACCCTCAGTCGTGTCGAGTGAGTGAGTGTGTGTGTGTGCTGTCACTCTCTCCCTCTCTCTCTCCTCTCCATCGGCTCTCCCTCAGCCCCGCACTCGTCACAGGAAGCGCTTCCGCAAGGATCACCACAGAATGAATGAATTGCTGGACGCTGCCTCTTGATTTATACTTCTGTTGGCCGCTGGTCTGCCTCTTTCCACCAGGCCCTTGGTGCACACAGTTCCACACGGTACTTGCTTGACTGGACTGATTGTGGCTGGGACCTGTACCGCTGCCTGCACGGGGTTGCACTGCCGACTCGATGCAGTTGGACTTACGACTTGCCTACAGACCTCTAGCCTAGCAGTTTCGACCTCTACACAGCGGTAACCCCTACTTGACAGATCTACAGATCGAATCCCTACAGCTATAGGGACCTACGACAAAGAACAGTCACTACTAAAACACAGGTCGCAGGCTCAAACACACAGGGGTCTACTCGATACTGTACAGGGATGCAGGTAAGGTCTAGGGATCGAACCCTGGGATCTGCATCTGCTTCTGCAAAGGTGAAAACCGTTTCAAAGTGATAGCACAGCAGCACTGGCCAGAATCCCTTGGCCTGGGCTGCCACACTTCTTTTATGGAAGTGGCAGCCTCCTGGATGCTGCGTGTGGCCTGGCTGGAAGCTTCCAGTAGCTTCCGGTTGGGCCTCAGACCCTGCGTCCAGGCCCGATACTACAGTCGAGGGCCTGGGCTCTTTTCAGTTGGGCACGGCCCGAGTCTCTGGACTTGGGTTGTTTGCTGCATCTGTGCAGGGCTCCCAGGCAGGTGCGTCGGCAGTACTACTCTTCCAAAGGTCGATGGCCTGCTTCCCAATGTATCGGCCCTGCTTTGTGTGTATGTGCCCAGGCGCAACTGTCTAGGCCTGGGCCAACTGTATGACGCAGCTTAGTGAGGCTCACGCGTCTACCCAACCAACTGGCGTGCTGCAAGAGCCTGAATAATGTCGAATGTTGGCCTCCGACGAACATTCAGGCCCGCCTTCACTTAGGGCGAGCACTCAGCTTGCTGGGGGCCTTAGCCCAGAACATGTGATGTCTGATAGGGGCCCTTGAGGGCTTGTTCCTCAATAAAACAAAAAATAAAATAATATTTTTAACTTTTATTTTTTATTCTAAATTTGGTGAAGAATTTCGATGTGACCCTGAGGCAAAAGTTGTTCAGTCTATTTTAGTATTTTTCTGCATAACATAGTTGTTTTTCGGAGTTTTTGGAATTTGTTTTTTGTTTTTTTTTCTCTGGGACCTTCCCTGGTCCTTCCACGGGCTGGCCACCCGGGACCCGGGCGGCCCGGCTGGTAGCCTAGGTCCAGACCACATTCAAAGCCTGCCAACAAAAAAACATGGATTCCCTCACGAACTAGGCATGAACAAAGTCGTGCATCAAACGTGTTGGTGTCTGAAGCCATCATCCAGCCTGTGAAAAGAATACACCCAAGCACTTGAAGTAACAGAGTGTACCCCCTATGTGTGATCAATGTCAGCAGCAGGGCATCTCTCAATCTGATGCCAAAACAGTTCTTATTTCGTTTTTTTTCTTTTAGCGGACAAAAATATAAGGGCACCACATCCCTTGCTCCGTTTTATTGAAGGTATCAATAAGACTTTGTACGTAAACCAGCGGGAAGGAAAACTGACCATCAACAGGTTTTTCAACAAATGGCTTATTCATCCGTCTTCCATTAAGCTCGATCCAGTCCTCATCCTCAATGAATACACCGATCTCTTTGTCATGTTCATCCCGATTTACCACCATGTATTGGGGTGTGGGAATGCCACATTCCTCCAGCTTCTGCAACCACAACACTCAACAGCCAGGTAAAACAGCGAAGGGTCAGCATAAGCGCGGCGTCTAAGGGCGAGCAGGAAGAGGGCCAAAATGGTCAAAAGTCGTTCAAATCAGGTGCAACTGCGGCCAGATAAGGCGAAGGAGTCCAAATGGCTGACTCGCGAAAATGGTCAAAATTAAAAATTTCCCAAAAAGTTGGCAAAAAGTGCCAAAAACCATTCAAATCAGGTCCAACAGGACCTATAAGGCAAAAACAGGTTGCACTGGCAGTTGTAGAGTCGGACTGTTTGTACCTGTCTCGGAGCTGAATGGTAACCACACACGTAATTGTGGATAAACAGAAGAGTTCAAATCCTGATGCACACAACGCGGACGGGCGCTAACCCCCTCTACTAAAAAACTAAGCAGAAGAGCACCATAACGGCCCTCTTTTTTTTTCTTTTCTTTTGGGGGGACAAAAAGCTCCAATCTATTCATGGGGAGCATCACATGCTGGGAACCGGGCCCGGCGTCCCATATAAGGATACACAAGTATTAAAGCACTGGGGCCATTACCCGGCTTCGGCTGAGAAAACTCTGAGATCAACTTACACCAAATACTAATGAAACAGCCTCGAAGGGGCTAATGGAAAAAAAACAAGCATCTATGAAGTACTAAATTCAAAAGGGCCCTTTTGTTTTTCGAGCCTTGGCTCACAGGAGAGTTCAGACCGGATAAACCACCTGCCTTGGTGCCTTTCAGCGGCCCAACCCTACCTGCCTCACTCCTATACCCGATGCCCAATCTCTACCAAGCCTCACACCCCCAATTGCTAGGTTACAGAGTGGCACGACCCACCCCAGACCCCCCCCACCTGCTAGGTCCCAGGGCAACACGACCCACCCCGGCTCCGACCAGCATTGAATAGGCACCAGCTCACCAAAAGACACTTGAGTGCCTCCACCCTCGACAACTCCCCAGATCTCTCTACCAGGTCTCATGCCCTCGTACAGCTCGAGTTACAGGGCACCGCGACCAAGCCCCAGCACCGACCAGCGTCGTTCTGGCCTCGTCTATTCGTGAACCCCCAGGACTAAGGACTACGGCAGATACCAGCGCCATAGCTGTAGATCCGATCATCCATCCTTCAGGCATTGGTTGCAGATATTCCACAAAAAACCTTCTCAGCCCTACTCCGGCAAGTCGTACCGCGATGGAGCCACCATCTCCACCGCTGCTATACCCTATTTCAACCCTGCAGGCTAGCCACTTCGCCGCAGAGTGCGTCCTCACCCACCATCACAGCCACCACAACCCCCTCCCACCAGCACCAAGCGTTAGAAGAATTTTCTTCTTTTTTAAGAAATTTATGGAAATTTATGAAAAAATCTTTAAAATACCAGGGCCATTACCCGGCTTAGGCTAACAATGACAACTGTGCAATCTACACAAGAAAACAACCCCAAACCTCAGATCAGGCACTGGTTGCAGCTATCCCCTGATCCAACTGCCAGACCGCTATCCCGACCAAACTCATCCCCTGCCTCTTCCTGTGAGAGAAGCACCTTCTCCTCCCCATAGCCAGTGCCGGTGCCGCCCCTTGGCGAAAAGCGCTGGCCAGAAGGGATTAATAGGACACCGCCGCCTCCCGCCTCCCTAAACCTTCTTGAAGGCGATTGTGTTGTGAGTAACACAGCGTCAAGCCCGTCAATGCGGCCTCACAGAGAGTTCAATCCATGTACAACGATAATCAAACAGCCAGGCCAGACGAAGCAAGAGACAGAGAAATAGAGGCTGAAGTAGGAGAAGAGAAAACCCAGGGCACTCATAGCCCTCCCTCTCTTCGATATACACGATTTCTCTGCTTTTCACTATAACCCCAACAACCCACCCATGCCACGTGGCATCCTACCCTCCATTACTCGTCATACTCTACCCAACATCCTCCCCACCATGCACCGTCACGCCAATCTGCCTCGCGCCTTCCCCCACATGGCGTCCACCACCCCCTGCCAACCACACGCCCCTCCTGCCTCGCCTCAATGGAAGTCCCGCAACAAGCCCTCCACTAAGTTGTCGCGAACATGCTAATCGTTCCGTGGCTTCCACCCCAACGCGCATCCGCTCTCCGTTGCTTCGGCCCAGGTGGGGCGCAGCGCTCCCGGTAGCGCTGCGCCCGTACTCATGTGTGTGTGTGCGTAACAGCCCTCTCAGGTTTGCAAACAAAAAAAATTGTTAAAGTCAGAATGCACCTGAATGGGCAGATTCCCAACCGCATGCACTGCACCTGGATGTGCACAGGCCCTGGTGTGTTCTGACCAGGCTAATTCTGTCCTTCCAGATGTTAAACCTACCCAAAAAGATGAGCCACTGAAACTAGGGCACGTCTATTCAGGGATGGGCAGATCCCCAGTGGATGACCTGCACCTGAAGGCGCAGAGGGCCCTGGTGCATTATGACCAGGACAGTTTTGTCATTTCAAATGTCGACGGGCTATTTCCATCTTTCCCCAAAAGAACAAGCAGATGAAATGGGACACTTCTGTTCAGGTAATATTATCCAGATGTGTCCTTGCAAGTTCCTAGACAGTGCCAAACAAGACAATGTGAGACAGATGTTACTTGGTAATTGCAGACTGTGGAGAGCTCAGCCAGAGCCAGCAGTATATAGCTGGGCCGGTGCTCCAGTTCTAGACATTCAGCTTGAGCATTTGTAGGGCATCATGCTGGTGGAGTGCAGCACCAGTCTGAATTCGAGCTGTTTTAGATTAGCAGTGTAGAGGAGTAGGAGGTAGGCTGGAGAGCCATAGCCGTGAGGTTGGGAGATACTCACGTGGGTGCCATAGCTGAGACTTCCTCAGCGACCTGCATCAGTTGGAGACACCACCTTCGCCGGTCACTACTCACTGTCAGCATCAAGTGAGAGGGAGAGAGAGGAGAGTTCTTCTCCTCCTTCCTGAGTCTTCTCCGCCCCTCCTTAGTCACTATCCTTCTTCTTATTATTATTATTATCCTTATTATTATTATTATTATTCTTATTATTCTTATTATTCTTATTATTATCATTATTATTATTATTATATTATTATATTCAGAGTTGCCAGGCCGAACGTACGGAGGCCCCTAAGCTGACCCCCAAACGTTCGGGCGTTCGGGTCCCCGTACGGGGCCCGAACTCAAAGGGGTTTGGACCCCGCAAAAAACTATTTTGGTACCTAAAAATTATTATTTTTTTCTGATTTTTTTTTGGTGAGTTTTCTGTTATGTAAGCTACCTGTCTCTCAATTTTGAAGTCATTCTGTGGCGCCAAACAATAATGAAAAATCGGCAAAGATGGTGGTGTCAAAACTTGCTTTCCCACTTACTAATTTGTTTTTTTCCTCTTTTCACTTTTTGTTTTCCCTTTATTTCGGGGCCTGAAAAAAATTATTATTTTTTCAAACTTTATTTGTAGGTTCTCTACTATGTAAGATACATATGCATAAAATTTCATGGCATTTGACAAAGCCAAAAAAAAATGAAAAATCGCCAAAGATGGCGGTGTCAAAAACTTGCTCGCCCACGCAATAATTTCTTTCTCGTTTTATTTTTTCTTATTTTCATTAATATTATTTATTTTTCGTATTTGATTTTATTTCAAATCTGGTAAGGAATTTGGATGTACTGTTGAGGCAAATGTTGTTTAGTTTATTCTTCTGCATGACATTTTTTTTTTTCAGTTTTTGGAAACTTTTTTTTGGTTCCGCGTTCGGCCGAACGTCCGAACGCGTCGAGAGGGGGTCCCAAACGTTCGGGCGTTCGGGTTCGGGCGTTCGGCCCGTCCCGAACGCCGGCAACCCTGATTACATTATTATTAGAGAGAGTTTGCAGAGAGTGACTATTTCGGGCGATTGGCAATGGGGGAGACTATTTTTGGCCACTTCGAGCTATTCTTCTTGTCTTTCCCCCTTCTTCTTCCTTCGCCTCCCCTCACCTCCATCATCAATGAATTGTACCCATGTGTGTGTGTGTTGTCTTTCCCCCTTCTTCTTCCTTCGCCTCCCCTCACCTCCATCATCAATGATTTGTACCCATGTGTGTGTGTGGGCAAGGAGGGATCTTTCTTCCATCTCTGTGTCCCTCCTTGTCAATTGACATGTGAGGTGATGTCTGGGTGTGTCCAGTCTATGTCTGATGAGTCAGGTCAGGTCTTTGAAGTCTTCCGCTGTGCTACATTGCATTATATTGTTGTTTTCTGGGATTCGCTTTGCTTCTTGTCATTCGCATTTGCTTGTGCTGAGTCCTTCACTTCACGTTGGTGATCTTTCAGGTCTGCACATCGCCCATCTGTTGGTAAACATGCATGGAAACCAGAGCAATGATTGCTTTCTGCTGAAAGAAAAAGAAGATTACAAACAATCGCCAGATGATGGGTGTACTCAGCAAGGACAATACAAGATGTATATGGATGTAATCTCGCAGTGAATACATAACTGCAACATAGTGGTCATGCATGGCGGCTCATCACCCTTATGCCAATTACTATAGCTCTGATGTGGAATGAAAAATGGGAGAGACTGCTGAGCTTGTGACTTGAAAACATAAACAACACTGCCAAGGCTGGGAATTTCCAAATGAAATGTCACAGCTGAGATTGGGCCTTGCAAAATGGGAGTCGGAGCATTTTCGCTCCTACGAATCGGTAATAGTTCTTACCGCATAAACCTTCCTCCGGTCATGCAATACATGCTGACTCTCCAACTGATTAAGAAGGTATGGCCTGCATATTCATTGATCACCACAGCAGTTTGGTCAGCAAAGGAGCGGCTTCAGCTTCCCCTTGACATGTAGCATACTACGTATTACTACCCCACCAATTAGATTAGCCTTTGTACCGCATGAAACAAATGGATGACATGTGGGGCCAAACAGTGGTTGTAAGGAATTTAGCCAAAGCTGTGGGCTGATAAACAGCAGAAAAGACGTCAAGTACCCAACCACATCACCAAAACAAACTCTTCAAGAGCTGACTCGTAATCAGAGGACCACTCCTCTAGGCGGGTAAGGGCAAGGGCCCACTGGTGGAATGATCATGCTGGGAGAGCATGACCTGGATCGTTATTACAGCCCGGTTCATGCTTCCCAACACCAGTGGGGCCTGCTCCTCATACTGTAGAGGACCACCATTGAGATCTCGTACCCAGTTGCCTGCTCACAGGTTACACAGCGCCCTTGAGGATGTGAACTCACTTGGCACACGTACAAAGCTTGCATTCGACCTACACCGTTGTAAACTGAATTTCGGCTGTACCAGCAAGGAAGGAGGGAAGTTGAACTACTCAGGTGCTCTCCCTAACCATACACTAACAGCATGGACAGCATCATACAAACATAACCAGTGAATAAACTGCAGCACTGATTGAATGGGAGAAGATTAAAGGCATGAAGGTGCTCTCCCTAACCATACACTAACAGCATGGATAGAAAGGCCAAGGGGGGGGAACAGACGCAGCAGCAGAAGAAGTGGAAGGAAAGAAAGAAGAGGACGAAGAAGCATAAGAAGACAGGAGACAAATAGGAAGAAGAAAAAAAAGCAGGAGGAGGGGAGGGAGGAAAAGGAGGAAGAGAAAGAGATATATCACCATAACGATAATCATCACCTCCAAGTTACTCGCCTTTTCTGGTCAGAAACAATGAAAGAATGAATGAATCGCAGAATAGATCCCTCAAATCTCTGTGTGCCAGAATATACTAGTCATTCTTGACAAAAGAACAACGTTCACGGTGACAATTGTCACCTCCAGATGAATCCCATGTTCTGGTCAGAAAACAATGAGCGAATGGCCTCACCTCATTGCCCCCTTACTCTGTCTATCCACTGTGAGCCCCACCCTAAGAGTCTCCTTGCAGCTCGCCCATTCAACTTACCACCCTTCACGGATAAGCTGTAGCCACCTCCACTACACTAGATTGCCTGCAGCCATTGATGCTTCTCAATTGCATATCACCCCAGCAACCGGGCAGCATCCACCATGAGGGAATGCAGTCACTCTCCTGGTCAAGTCCTCTCTGAAGTGCTGAGGATGGACCCCTTCTTCCTGGTGCTTCCCTCCTCCTCCTCAATGTTGGATGTGACCCAGCGGTTGGCAAGGAAATTCAAAGGAACGTGTGAGTTATCTCCTCCTACAAGATTTACAATTTAATACCATGGTGGTGGCGGGGAGAAGTTGCCGCATCAGCAACCTCCTCACCTACACTCCATAGTCTGCCTCACAACAGACGAGACCACAACTGAGAACACTCCAAGACAAATTAGTTGATGTCGTCACCTAGTAGAGCAAAGGGGCAAAGACCCTCGAGAGGTCCCAGGTCCTACCTTTTTCTTTTTAGCTTTAGTTTTTATCAGTGCTGGTCCCCGGTTCAACAGGGAAGGCCCCCTCGGCCCAGGAGCCTCCGAGTTGAACCGGCTCGTGGACCGGCCCAGCAGGCTCTCATTCGCCACTGGGAGGGGTTTACCGCAAAGGAAACCGGCTCAGCGACCTCCCACAGCCTTGGAGAGGCCGCCACCACGTAGAAAACAAATAAGACAAGGGGTGGTAGACCCTGAGTATGAACAAAAATCAGGCGGCCCATCTGGGCCACCATCTTATGACATCGTAGGCTAAGATTGGTCGCATTTGAATTCACTTGGGGCCTTAGGCGGGAGTTAAAAAATGCTCTGTAATCCGCAGCGTCACAACCCCTCTCAACCTCACATTGGCATTCCTGCTACTGCTGCTTCAGCTGCGTGCGCCACGCTGCTCCCAGGCAGCTGCAACATCCCCCCTGACTGCACCATCGAGGCAGCCATTATCAAAGAGCCCGCCCTCACGCTTGTGGAGTATCCCTGTGCGCCATTTTCTTAATCATCTTCTTGTCTGGAGAGAGAGAGAGAGAGAGAGAGAGAGAGAGAGAGAGAGAGAGAGAGAGAGAGAGAGAGAGAGAGAGAGAGAGAGAGAGAGAGAGAACAATTCTTCCTCCACCTTCTTTTTCTTCTTCTTCTTCCTCTCCTCCTTTTCTTTTTCTTCTTCCACCTCCTCTCCTCCTCTTATTCTTCCCTTCTCTCCGTTTTTGTTTGTTTCTTAAATTATTTCGGCGCGAGTCTTCGGCTGAGTTTGGCACCTGGTCTACCTCTGCCCATTGCCACCAACTCCCCCACTGTCCTCCCCCCTCGCCCTCTTCTTCTTCATCTTCGTCTTTTCGCCTCGCCCACCTACCCCGCTTGTCCCAAACAATCATATTTGAAACAACGACTTGTAGATATTGGTGCTGATACTGCACAACAGACTATGGATTGGGGATTTAGTCCTGTAATGTTAAGGGGTTCAGGGGTTTCCTGGAATTTGTGAAAAGCAGCACCCTACGACGTTTATGACAACTAGATGACCCGTTGCGGCTTTGCCAGCAAAAACAGAAAACTAAAAAGCACAAAAGAAAGAAAAAGCAGAGCCTGAGAGCATGGAGAACTGCCCTATCATATGCCGCTTCTTTCACAAAAACAAAAAGAAGAGCCTGAGAGCAGACAGAAATCCGCGTGCAAGAAATAGGTGGGAATACCACCGAACCTTTTTTGTTTCTTTATCTGTGAGTGCTTTGTTTGGGAAGCCGGTACCTTTGCAGCATCGTTTTGTTTTTGTGCTGTGCAAGAACTGTGAACTTTTATGTCCCGTTGACATTTTAGCTAACCGATTCAGACTTTTGTTTGCTATGTTCTCTGAATATGTTTGTGATAAAGCGATCTTGAATGTATGGCCCGTGCTTACTTGCCGAGTTTTGACTCTATGTGTGCAAGTGCATGCGCATGTGGGTGAGTCTCAGTTTGGTCGGCTCCAAAACTCTTTGTGTGCAAGTGCATGTGCGTGTAGGTGAGTCTCAGTTTGGTCGGCTCCGATGATGTCATTGATGATTGGCCTGGGGAAGTTGTTGGAAGTCGCCTCCAACTATAAGAGTGCCACTAATGTGAAGCAGGTTTTGCATTGTACGAATGAAACCATCAAATCAGCATTCAATCTTCTTGGCAGTTGCTCTTCGCATTGGGTACTTGTCGGGAGTAGCGTTGACATGGGAGCCATAATGCCGGGCGTTCATTTTGCAACATTTCCTGGAAGGCAAAAGGCAAAGAAGAAACGAAGTAGCAC
>BFEA01000002.1:9067774-9097375 GCA_003427395.1 Chara braunii
CACACACACACACACACACACACACACACACACACACACACACAAGCGCACATAAGGGGGGACAAAAAGAAATAGAGGAAAATCGCTCATCGTGGCGCTGCCACACGGCGCGATTCCGGGCCTTCCACACTCCACCTTAGCCCTGCCCCATTCCCCGTCATCTTTTCCCCATCGATGACATGTACCGCTATCCCTCCCGCTCTTCCACTTTGCCACTGTACCATCCTTACCCCTCGACTCTCCCTTCCCTCCCATGACGTTGTGCCATGCACCCCCTCCTCCACTTCCTCCAACTCCACCCGCACTATCGCTCTGCGCCTCTTCAAATTATTTCTTCCCCCCATCGTACTGTGCTTCTGCTGCCCTTCTCTCCCCTCATTTCCCCAATTCTCACGTGCCCCTCTTCATTCTCCTTCTCCCAGCAATCGATTTCTCTCTCTCTCTCTCTCTCTCTCTCTCTCTCTCTCTCTCTGCCCACCTTTCCCTGAACTCTTCCCTTGCTCTGTACCCCACCCAACCTCTGCCCTCCCTCCTCCTCCCATCTGCCCTCCCCCCGCCCGACTTCACCCTACCGTCTTTCCCCTTCCTCCCGGCCTCCTTCCACCTCCTCCTCTTCCTCTTCACGCTTTTTCCCATGCTCGTCTCTCCCGTGCTTCTTCCCTTACTTCATACGTCACTCAACCTCTAAACTACCTTCTGCTTTCTGTCCTCCCTCCGCCCTACTTCTCCCTGCCACCTCCCTTTTCTCCCGGCCTCCTCTGGACCTTCTCTTAAAACCTCCCTCTTCCCTCCCTTCGCCTGGCCACCTCACTCCCCTTCCTTCGCCCAATCTCCGCCTGACCTCCTTCCCTCTATCTCCTCTGTCCTCTCCGCCCGATTTGCACTGACCTCCTCCTTCCCCCAATCTCCTTCCTCCCCTTCCTTCCTTGGCCCGATCTCCACCTGACCTCCTGCTCCCGCCCAACTCTGTGCCGCCTCTCCCCTACCTCTGCCCTACTGCCCACCTTCTCTTCAACCCCCCTCATTCCCCTTCGTTCTCCCCCTTCGTTCGCCCCATCTCTGTCTGACCTCCTCCTTCCCCCGATTTCCTTCCTCCCCTCCCTTCCTCAGCCCGATCACACCTAACCTCCCTCTTCCATTCCTCCCTCCGTGCTACTCCCTACCTCCGCCTTCCTCACTCGACCGCCCGCCCTTTCTTCGTAACGCCCGCCCTAAGAAATACTTCTTTCCCTCTATCCAGTGGACGTAAACGCGCCATTTGTTATCAAGATCGCTCCATTTCTTTTAAGATCTCAACACGGTTGGTTGCACACGCGCAAGAGAAGAGAGGGAAAGTAGGAGAGAGAAAAATGCATTTCACCAAACACACTTCCTCTTCTCACTCTTCCTTCCTCGCACTTTGTCGGTCTCCTCCACCACAAAACGTACGTCTTCTACCTCCTCAAGATCTTCCCCCTCAACAGTTTCCCTGGGTCTTTTCTCTCTGGAACGGCCTTATGATTAACTGCCCTGCACCAGGTATTTCAGGCTATCGATATTTGTTTCCATATTTCACTCTCTTCCTCCTCAGTCCCACCACACTGAGTCAGCTCTCTCTCTCTCTCTCTCTCTCTCTCTCTCTCTCTCTCTCTCTCTCTCTCTCTCTCTCTCTCTCTCTCTCTCNCTCTCTCTCTCTCTCTCTCTCTCTCTCTCTCTCTCTCTCTCTCTCTCTCTCTCTCTCTCTCTCTCTCTCTCTCTCTCTCTCTCCGCCTCTCTCTCCCCACGCACGCCTCCCTCTGTGCGTCTGTGTGCGACCGCACGCGCGACAGCACACGCTCGCCCTTATTCACATTGAAAAAAAACAATGTGGCGCTAAGCCTTAACGCACATTGAGAAAGATAAGAAGAACGGACTGCACTATCTATATCGTCCCCAGATAAGGGAGCAAGAAGAGAGGGAGGACGGAGGGCCGAGGAAGGTAACGCCACCGGAGGAAGGAGGGAGAAAGCGAGAGAGGGAAGCAGGAAGGAGAAAGGGAGGAAGAAGGGAGGGCCGGTGGAGCAGGGGTGAGGGAGGGAGGAGAGAGGGTCGAGGCAGGAATGGAGGACGGGGCGAGGGAGGAGGGATGGTGATGGTGCCTTTACTGCCTCTCTCTCTCTCTCTCTCTCTCTCTCTCTCTCTCTCTCTCTCTCTCTCTCTCTCTCAATAGCTTGACCCGCTTGCCCATAGTGAGGTGTGGGTTTGAGGTGAAGTAGAAACACTCACTCTAGCAGGAATCCTCGTCGAAGCTCACGTCGGAGCACTTAGCAAGAACTCACGATCCACGTGCGAACCACCCATCCACGCAGCACCGATTCACGAAAGCACCAACTCACAGCACCGAATCCACCACGAACCCACGATGCACCAAACACCGAATCCACGAAGTCGCAAGGACGAAGCATGAAGCACAAAATCGACAACGGACGAAGCACGAAGCATGAAGCACAAAATCCACAATGCTTCACGAAAGCACCAAGCACGTACCACAAAGCACCGAAGCACGGACCACATACTACGAAGCACCAAAGCGGAAGGCCCCCGCAGGGGGGGGAGGAGAGAGACACACACACACACACACACACACACACACACACACAGAGAGAATGCAGGCGGGACTAAGCACGTCGAGCGGGTAGGAGTAGGCCCCGGGCGTAGCGAGTAGGCGAAAGCAGGATCGTCGGCGTGGAGTAGGCGTGGAGTGGCCGTAGGCGCGTCGAGTACCGAACGCCCCCAAAAACCCTTCCACAAAAAACGACGAAGAACAACCGAAAAACGAAAAGAAAAAAGAAAAAGCGGAAGGGCCATTTGGGCTGGCCGAACTGGTATCGCCCGGCCCAGGTTGCGGGCCGGTCACCACCCGCGGACGGCCCAGATCGCAGGCCGATGAGATTGCGGGCCGGTCACCACCTGCGGACGACCCAGATCGCAGGCCGATGAGAAAAGTTTCTCATCGGCCTGCGATCTGGGCCGTCCGCGGGTGGTGACCGGCCCGCAATATGGGCCGTGCGATATGATGTTAGCGGTTCTTATAGTATTGTAGATGTAGAAGTAGAATTTGATGTACCTGTAGGTACACGAGGAGATTGTTATGATCGTTATTGTGTCCGCATTCAACCTCTTACCCCTCGACTTTCGGCCTCCCCACTCCCCCCTTACCCTCCCTGCTTCCCCATAGTCCTCCCTCATCGCCTATCGACCTTCACCATCCCCCATCATCCTTCCCCCTCCCCCTTCTTCTTCTTCTCCTCCTCCTCCTCCTCCTCCTGCTTCTCCTCTTCTTCATATTCCTCCTCTCCTCTTCTTCTTCTTCTTCCTCCTCCTTTCCTTGTTTTTTTTTTTTCCATTTATTTCAGCACGAGCCTTTGGCCGAATTTGGCGCCTGGTCGACCTTCACACATAGCCAGTCGAGCTCCCAACTCCCCAATTGCCCCCCCTCCCCCCCCACGTGCTCTTCTCCTTCTTCTTCTTCTTCTTCTTTCCCCCTTGCACATCTACCTTTCCCCTCTCCCATCAACTGCTTCCCCCTCGCATGTCGAACTCCCCAGTTCCCCATCGCCCATCAACCTTCCCCATCCCCAATGTCCTTCCCCTCCCCCATCTTCTTCTTCTTCTTCTTCTTCTTCTTCTTCTTCTTCTTTTCCTCCTCCTCGTCCTCGTCCTCCTCCTCCTCCTCCTCCTCCTCCTCCTCCTCTTCTTCTTTTGCTCTCCTACATCTATCCCTCCTCATCCCCCTCCCCCTTCTCGTCTTCTTCTTCCGTTTTGCCACTAACCCCTCTGCACCCAGCCTCCCATCTCCCCCGGGCTAACCCCTCTCCCCGCCCCCCACCCAAAAGCGAAAGGTCTATGCGGATTACTACAGATCACGATGAGCACAATTGCAACCCACTGTCAAAAAAAAAAACAAAGACCACTGGGGCTGTTTTGGCCCCAAGCGGAATTCCTAATTGGACCACCTCAACCAGACCGGCTGGGAGATGGACCAGCCCTGGCAGGCAGAGCTCAAGTAGGTAGATAGGCAGGCAAACCAATGCCAGTCACATTGTCACCCACTCAAGCAGCGGGTCGGTAGGGAGAAGCAGACAAAAAATTAGTACCTTCAGAGGCCCATGGAATTTTAGCACGATAGTGCGAGGGTGTGATCCCTCGACATACCCGCATAAGGCCCTGCATCAGACACATGCCCGCCCTAAGTGAAGGCGGGCCCCCTGACTGTCAATGTGCCCTGAGTTTCGTCAATTTTTGCAAATCTTCGTGGACGCCAGACAATTGCCACGCGCCATTTGGTTACATCTGCTTTGCTCGTGAGAATCAGAAACACTTGTGAGCCTTCCAGGCTCTTCCAGCAACGTGATCGAGGCAGGAACACCGCACGTTTGTGCCTGGGTGGAAGGGCATGCCTAACCAATTCGGTCCCACGCAGTGAACGGGCCTGGGCGCAGACACTTTGGCCGAGACTGAAGCTAGTGCGAACTTGGTCCCAACTGGAAAGAGCAGGCCGAGCGCCCAACACTTTCGATATAGGAAAGTGTCGGGCGCCAGGGGCAGGGGGCAGGCACTCGCGTGTAGATGCGACAGCGCTGCTGAAGCGCTCGCGGGCTGCTGCTCTAGCGCAAGTGTGCAGGAGTGCACGGGCGTCGAGAGTAATAGGGCGCTGCTGTGGGCAGCGCCATAGCCAGCCCTTGTAGTCGGGCTCGGCTTGGACATAGCCAGTGGGGGTGGGGGTGGTCTTTGTGTATGGAAAGGAAGACGTGGGTGTAGAAGTCGAGGGTGAGAGAGAGGGAGAGATGAGGATATAATGTGAGCGCACGTACAAGGGTCAACATCTTCATGTACTTCGGTTCTGCTACTGACGTCAACAGGTTGCCTGTCAATTCGTAGCCTGGTAGTAGCTACGTGATTGTAGTCTGGGCGCTGAGCGCCAAGTAGGAGGAAGAGTTCTGGATACATGTGTTGGTGAAGGCGAGAGTATGTTCTCATTGACATTCGGATTCACTGCTTTGGTTCTCCGTTGGTGGAATATCAATGCATTTCTGCTTTCTGGACAGCGTTGGACTTTCTGGCTGTCAATGCGATTTTGCATTCTGGAATTCTGTAATTTCGCTATCACTCATTTTCCTTGCAATTTGGTACCAGAGCTGGTTCGAGCCGCTCCGCTGGCTCCTTCACAAAAGTTGTTTGGTGCTTCGCTGGATGTGGTGGGGCAGTGATAACGCTTGTGCGTTGGTATAGCGGCGGCCTAGTGTCGTGTGGATGCACCATGGGGTGCACGCTGGATGTTTAGAACTTGCTGACATGGCATATAAGCCGAGGTGGAACTGCATTGTAGTGTGGATTGTGCCGAGGCATCGAACGGTCATCACAAATGCATGTCATGTTACTGGTGAGAAATCTGTGGTTGGCGGCAGCACATTGAGGTACGCTGCTCCTTACCTTGTCTACCCTCTTCGTTGCTTCTTACCGTGAGGAAGCGAGTTCTGTCTTGAGAGTCCTCTCATTGTGAGGCGTCGCGAGCTCTCGACCTTGAGAGTCCACATTCTTCTAGGGGAGCAAGCTGGTGGGAGATGGGTGTTGCCTCTCAAGGGCCCTGGACGAAGCACTCGGGTCACGGTCACCATGCCAACCCGCTGGGACTAGTACATGCATGCTTTGCCGCTTGTCCGTCAGTTCTGCTTGCTGCGCTGTGCTGCACTGTAGAGGTCATGTCGGGCAGGCCAGCCCTATAAGGGAGAGACAAGTACCGGACCGTCTATAAAGAGACTCCGGCGGGGATACACGACTCGTGCTGTACTCAAGAATAAAAATAGTACGGTGGGAGCTGGCCAGTTCTGCACTGACTTGGGGCACAGGGGTGGGCCGATTGCACACCTTCAGACACACCGCTGAACCAGAGCTCCAGGACGTTGACACTAAGTGACCACTCAAGAAGGATACAGGGACGGGGGGAAGATTCCAGTAACTTTTCGATTGTTTACTATCATATTAAATTCCATTCTGCATGCACAACAGCAAATTATTTTATTTTTATTTTTGATTAGTTAGTTGTGATGGACACTGCTAACAACTGACAGACAGCTGCAGATAGGAAGTAAGCATTCCTTGCTGCATTGCAATCTGTTTCAGACTAGTCAAAGTAGGAATAAAATTGTTTGTGAGAATCTGAGATTATCTGCTGTTACCGCTTGACTACTTGCTGACAAAGCTGAACCGAATATTTATTTTATTTTATTTTATGCCATGCTGCGCTAGGTCCCAGTGAGGACTCTAGTACAGATCGCAGACCACGCATAGCTCATGAGCGGAGATGACAGTGAGGTTGAGGGACTAGACCAAGACGATAGGAGGGTTACCCGGAGACGTGCACTCAGTTGGCCAACCACTTTCCTAGTGTTAAAACAAGGCAAGGCAAGGAGACTGCAGAGTGAGGACAGAGAGATGACGGCATTGAATAGGGCTAGGGAAGCAGCAGCCAATGCCGAAAGGGCACATGCAGCAGCATTAGCAGCAGACGCTAGAGCCAACACCGAGGCAGCCATGGCTACCGCCTCTACCATGTCACAGGCCTCATCTCAGGCCTCTTGGTCATGTGTCAGTCGGGGTGTCTCCCAGGTTTCTGTTAGTCAGTCTGCTGGCTTGCAGGTCAGCCAGCAGCAACCCATGTCAGATGAGGACTATGAGATCCAGCAAGCGGATGCTCTCCACACAGAGTTACAACCCCAGCTGCGGGAAGGAGAGGGAAGGAGAGAGAGAGCTAGGATTAGAAAAGCCAAATAAGAGGCGAGGGGAGAGGAGTTAGGCAAGTTAGAAGCTATAGATGAGTTGACTCTCGATCCTGTAGTGCTGTCCCCTCGGAACTCCATGTTGAGTGCCCCAGGTTCAGTGTTTAGGTCCAGCAGCCGAAGTGCAAGCTGTGCAGCAGGAGATGCTGGCTGCAATGATAGTTTCTGACCGCACTGCGGGCGCCTCGACCTCCGGTCAGGCAACCACAGTTTGATGTAGCTCCCCCTACGGTTGCAGGTCCAGTGATGACGCTGCCGTCGACCAGGCAACCCTTTTCCCCTCAGTTTGGCATACCCCCATCAGGCGGACTAGTAGTAGGTAGTAGCGGGCAGATTTTTGTACAGCCTTCTTCATTTCCCCAACCGGTGTTTGCCGCTACAGGGCAGCCACAAGTGCAGCAGCCCTTGCATCAGAGTCAGCCGCAGCAGCAAGTGTCGCTGCAGCAACAAGTGCCGCCGCAGCGACCTGTTCCATCAGTTACTCAACCAACGGAGCAGGCACAGGGAGTTGTACAGCCTATGCAGTGGACCCCGAAGATACCCTTGTTGAGTCCTGAACCCTTCTCTGGCGACAAGAAGAAAGAAGAGGACTTGGATACCTGGAAGAGGACTGTCTACTTATGTGAGGAACAAGCTCACTAGGTCATAGGAGGAAGTCATTGTTGCTGCGTCCTTTCTAGAAGGATCTGCAGCCAGGTAGTTGAATGGGTTAGTACAATAACAGGGCTACGGTTAGAACTTCGATGGATGGGCACAAGCCAGATCACTGGAGGAGTTCGTACGGTTAATTTACAGCAGGTGGCATGATCCCCAAGGGGCTCGGAAAGCCACCAACTCGTTGGCTACTCTGGGATCAAAGAGATACCGGACAGTTCACGAGGTAACAGACGTCATAGAGCAACTGATCGTTGTCCCTAGCGCGAAATGTCAAACATAAGTTAGTCGATGAGGCCTCCAAGGCCTTGGACATTGAGGCTAAGCTTGAGAGTGCCCAGCAGGGACCGGTACATGGGAGAAAGAAGACGCTCCCTCAAGACTGGAGGCAGAAAGGCGACGCTCCCTCAAGACTGGAGGAAGAAAGGCAATCTCGTGTTTGTTTACCATGATGATCAAGCGACTAAGACTGATGACTCCTCTGACCTTGAGGAAGAAACAGAGATAGATGGGAGTGTAGAGACTTCAGATGGTGTAGTCGCTCCTATCAAGGAAAAGGCTAAGGGGGGCGGGAAACAGAAGGCAGGTCGGCCCAAGGATCAAAATGACCAAGGACCACCCAGATGGGTGAAGCTTGGTTTAGAGTACGAGGTGTGGCGAGACCGTGTTGCGCGAGGCACTTGCCTAAACTGTGGTCAGTATGGGCACACAATGGCTAAGTGTAAGAGTAAGCGGTTCACTACGAAGGTCGCGTCCTCAATAGTGACGGTTGGATCTTCCAACTTTGGTGGTGCTTCTGCGAGCACTTCCCAAGGAAACGCCTCGGGCCAGCAGGAGTGTTAGGCGGTCTTACTTGTGTTGAAGTGGTAACCTTACCTTCTCCATTTCAAACGATGGCCAAGGCTATTGACCCCATGATCACCCCACAGACAGATCCGGACCAATCCATGCTCTGTTCGATGGATGTGTCTAAGTCCTTAGAGGAGTTAGAAACTAAGTGGATAAAGAAAGACCCTAGAGACTCCTGGACGATGTTGAACCAAGGTCAAAAGGGTGAACATTTCGTGGTAGACGTCAATGTAGCTGACCGAAAGGTTGGCGCCTTCGCAAACATAGGTTCTATGTGAAACTTCATCAGTCGTGCTTGTGTGGATAGGCTGCGCATAGGGGACTAAGTGCAGCTGCTTAGCAGATCTGTAACATCTACCTTAGCCAACAAACACGACATGATAGTGAAGGACTATGTCAAGGACGACGTCTACACCTTCTCCTACGCACGAGGGGAACTGAGGCACAAAATCTCGTTTCTGGTGAGCGACGAGTTGCCATTCGATATGTTGTTAGGCATGTACTACCTCGAGGTTGCTAAGCCTCAGTTCGATTGGGATAGGAAGGTGATGATCCACAAGTTGCCAAATGGAAGGACCGTTAGGCTGCAAACGTTTAAGGCTAGCAGACTAGTGGAGAACTATGGTTGCATGTGCGCGTCGTCTTTCTATAACCAAGTACATACCTTCCTCGCGGTCGTTGCGCAATATTCATACTCTTTGAGGAGCCTAGGGGTGTGGTAGAAAGGGAGATTGTCCACGCGATAGAAGTCGTCCCCGATAGCAAGTACCTAGAGGGTGGATTTATAGGATGTCTCTTGAGGAGTTGGACGAGTTCCGCCTCCAGCGCAAGGAGCTCACAGAAAAGAGTTGGATTCGGCCAAGTACGTCCCCCTATGGAGCGCCAGTTTTATTTGTCTCAAAGAAAGGGGGGACACTAAGGATGTGCATTGACTATAGGGGCCTCAATGCCATCACTATTAAGAATGCAGAGCCCCTACCACGCATTGACGACCTCTTGGATAAACTTCAGGGATGTCGGTACTTCACTAAGATAGATTTGAAATTCGGATACCATCAAATTGCTATTAGACCTAAGGACCAGCACAAAACCGCCTTTCAGACCAGGTACAGTCTGTACGAGTCTGTGGTGATGCCCTTTGGCCTATACAATGCTCCTGGGATGTTTCAGCATGCAATGAACCGGATCTTTCATGACTACTTAGACAAGTTTCTCGTTGTGTACCTCGACAATATCCTTATCTTTAGTAGGACGGTAAAGGAGCACGTTGAGCATGTGAAAATAGTGTCAGGGCTCCTAAGACAGCACCAGTACAAGGTTAACTTGGAGAAATGTGAGTTTGGTCGCAGCAAGATCTTGTACCTAGGTCATGAGATTTCTGCGGATGGATTGATGCCGAATGATGCCAAAGTGGCCAGCATACGTGACTGGCTCAGACCTAAGTTTGTAACTAGGGTGATGTCATTTTATGGGATGACAGGCTACTAATGCCCATTTGTAAAAACTATAGTACTATAGCTTCCCCTCTAACTGACCTCACGAGCCTTGACACCCCTTGGGAGTGGACCGAAGACTGTGAGGCGTCTTTCAAAAGATTGAAGTACATTATGACACACTATGAAGTCCTCAAACTTCCGGATCCTGAACAACCATTTGTTGTGACCATAAACACCAGCCAATAAGGCATAGGCGCGGTCCTTGCGCAAAAGGAGGAGGCCGATCAAGAACATGAGCAAAAAGATGCCATCTCATAAATTAGCCAAGTCCACGTATGAGCGAGAGCTTTATGCCCTTTATAGAGTGTTGGTCCATTGGAGGCATTACCTCCTAGGCAGATTCTTTTATGCGAGATCTGACCATGAGATGTTGCGCTGGATTAAGACACAACATGTGCTCTCCGACGCAGTCAAGAGGTGGATTGAAGTCGTAGACATGTATGACTTCAAGCTCGACCCTCTAAAGGGAGAGTACAACAAAGTGGTCGATGCACGATCGTGTAGGGCAAACTATCTGGGCGGGCTAGTGACCGAGTTTGGAATTTTTGACGATGTAACTCGGTCTATGGTGGAAGCCTATCGAGAGGGCGAGGTCATGTCTGAGATCATTCGGAAACTGGAAGCTAAAGACAAGCCTACTTCCGATGAGTTTGTGTTGGTTGAAAGCTTGCTCTTCCTTGAGAAGGCTGGGAGTAAATGTTTGTTTATTCCAAATAGAGAGTCTTTGCATAGTTTATTTTTAGGTGAGCGTCACAATGAAACAGGACATTTCGGCTATAAAAAGACAGCTGCAAACTTAGTGCAGAAATTTTGGTGGCCCACAATGACGGACGATGCGAAAATGTATGTAGAGACGTGTCAAGTTTGTAAACGTGACAAGTTGCGAACGCAGGGAACGATTGGGCTTATTAAGTCCTTGCATATACCTGCTGGTCGAAAAGAGGTTAATACAGTCCTAAATTTTCAGCATTTTTCAGGGTCATTATAGCAAACGTCTCATACCTTATACGCCAGACTTGTCACCAGTTCATAGAGTGGACACCAAATAAAACAACAGCAAAAAAAAAAAAAAAAAAAAAAAAAAAACAAAAGCAGATGAACAGAATAATAAAATCATTCTGAATTGCCGAACCGGTCAGTTTCAATGATTATATCGTCATTGAAACAACAGCACAAAAAAAAAAAAAAAAAAAAAAAAAAAAAGATCAAAAGGGCCTTAAACCCCAAGGCAAAAGTGTGTTTTCATGCAAAATTCACTAATTTCAGTTTTCAGGATATACAAACCGGAATTCACATCCGTGCAGCACATACCAGAGGGTAAAGCCCCACATGTACTTCAACAAGCCAGATTGGCCAGATTTGCTATGATGGGACTGCAGCCTCTCTTAGCCGCTCGGTATGTAGAGGGAACCGGTGAATGGCAAGCAGCCACGGAGGTGTCGTTCGCAATCCCTCTATTTCAACAGGGTCAAAATCTGATGCCGGTAATCCAGGAAAAAATTACTGACACTCTTCCGTTGGGCGTGTACGTGACCGAAGGCTCAATGGAATTTTGTGGGGGGCAAGAGGAGGGTGCACGTCATGAGGATCAGCGAGAGTCCCTTACTGACATAGGAGACTCCAGACAGAGCTCATTCACCCCCCTGATCGCCAAGATGCTAGAGGAAACAAGGCTGAAGAGAGGCATGATGTGGAGATCATGGAACACGGTGACTGCAATTCCCTACAGTGTGTTGTCAGGACTGGGAATCCCGACAGAGCTATCGGCAGCCTCACTGGCGGACATCCTCAGAGCTGGCACATTGAACAACGACGCAGACCTGGAAGCCAGAGCGCATGCCATGAACCTGGATTGCTTCTACAGGGACGACTTCCAGGAGGACAACATGGAGGACTGGGTTGGCGACGAGTGCACAGACCAGGACCCCGTGGGTTCCCCTGGACATCAGGCCAGCGGCAGCATAGGAGAATATAAGATCGATGACCTCGGGACGGGAACCAAAGTGGACCCACCCAAGATAGACCTGATGCCTCAATCTCCCTGGACCCGGGAACCTCCTGAATGGATTAAGCTGCTCACCCAGATACCATAGGGCCTCAACATGGAGGGGTTTAGGAATAAAGCAAATCAACAGGCCCCCAAACCCAACTGGAGGACTCAAGGTATCACCATACGCAGTTGGAATGTCAATGGGTTAGGAAACATCCTAAGTAAGGAAAACAAACTAAATGACATAATTAGAGGCCTCAAACAAGAAAACAACAAGATGGCAGACATCATAATGCTCACCACAATGATCACAAAAAGTTACAGAACTTTTTTCATGAGAAAGGTGGAAGGGATCAAGGATGTGGTGTGGTCCTCAGACAACAATTCAAGCAGGAAAGGAACTGCAATCTTAATTCCGAAGATCTCCAAGTTCTACAGTGCAAGAACAGTAATTAACACAGGATCTGACGAAATCGAGGGTAGGTGATGCTTCATGGCCTTAAGATGGAAAGATGAACAACTCTGAGTGATCAGTGTCTACGCTCCCCATGACCGTAATGACAGATCGGCCTTTATTGAGTTTATAGGTCGCCTAATTCCTCCCTTACAAGCCTGCTAAATCGGGGGAGACTAAAATGCTACCCTGGACCCGGTCAATGACCGTATATCCAGAACAGCCCCACCACAGTTGTCTCAAGAAGCAGCCCCCTTCCAAAAACTCATCTTAGACCACAGCTTGGTAGACCCCTTTCGCACTTTACACCCTACTACCAAAGCATTCTCACTTGTCAAGAAAAATCACGCCCACCATACGACATTTCCTCGCATAGATTAATTCCTTATTTCCAACCACCTTATGGGGACAGTTAAGGAAGCGGACGTGTTGGCGTTAGTGCCGTACCCAGGCCTTTACCATAAACCAATTGAGCTAATCATCAGCTTCGACCAATACATTCAAAAGGGACACAGTTTTCACAAACTGAATAACTCGCTCCTACTAAGTCAAGAATTCCAAGAGGGGATGTCGACTAGTTGGCAAAATCTCAGAGGAAGCCTTATCACAGGTCAGGACAGATGGGAATGGTTCCAAAAAAGCTACCTCAAGCTGCTATAATATCAAAGAAAATGGCCAACGACAGGACACGTAGGACAGTGATGCTCGAAACGGACCTCGGAGTAGCAGAAAACAAGTTGGCCACCAACCCTTCTTCTCCAATGTACACAAAAGTATTAGAAAGGACACGAGAAGAACTGGTTGTTTGGCGTCAATGGGAACTGAGAGAACTCTAGACCAGAAGCAGAATGACTGACCTCGAATTGAACCAACAGATGTCAAAGCATTTCTTCTTAAGAATAAATGCAAACAACAGATCCAGTTCAATAGAAGGTCTCAAGATGTTATCAGGGCAACAGGCAACCTGCACAGACAGTGAAGGGATGCTAGAGATCGCAAAGAATTTATATGAACTATACCGATCTAGAACACCAAGAACCACCTCCCCCAACACTCCAGCGGCCAGATCCAAAATGATACAATACCTAGACAGAACGATATCTGACGAGCAAGCAAGCAAATTGGATAAACCATTATCCATAGAAGAGCTTCAATTAGCAGTCCAGAACATGAACAATAACAAGACCCCAGGCATCGATGGACTGACAAAGGAATTTTGGGAGAAATTTTGGCCCCTGCTGGGATCGAACCTTACAAATTTCCATAACGACAGTTGGGAAAAAGGGGGTATGGGCGAACTTCTCAGTACCAGTGTGATTACACTTCTTTATAAGAATGGCGACCGAGAAAACATAAAAAACTACAGACCTATATCCTTACTTACACTTCCCTACAAAATACTTGCCAAGGCCCTAGCCTTCTGCATATTGGACGTGACCGACAAATGCTTCCACATAGACCAGTCGGGTTTTATACCAAGTAGGTACATCCTGGATAATGTAATGACCCTCAACGAGGTCTTCCAAGAAAGTGATGGGGAAAAAAATCGGCATAGCAATCCTTTTTTTTTATTTTGAAAAAGCCTACGACCAGGTAAATTGGGATTTCCTCGAGGCAAGTACAGAAAGAATGGGGGTAGGTCCCAACTTAAGGAAGTGGGTGCGAGTCTTATACAACAATGCCTCCGATTGCGTCCAGATCAACGGTCTGCTATCTGAAGGTTACCCAATATCCAGGTCGGTAAGACAAGGCGATTCACTAGCACCACCTATTTTCTTATTCCTTATGGAAGCCATAGCTTCTTTCCTCCGTAAAGACCCTTCTATCCAAAGACTGCCTGAAATGAATGTGGGCTTTTCACACCATGTCATATTTCCTACAGTAATCATGTTCACGGATGACTTAACGGTGTTGATACGAGCCTGCAATTCGTCCATGGACCTAACCAAGACCATCAAAGACCTAAACAAGAAAGCCAGAGCCTACTTATGGTCAGGGAACCCTAACAAAGAGAACTACATTCCAAAGATAGCCTGGCACTATAGGGAAGAAAACCTGCAAAAGATTATACAGAGCATCCCTGGGGGCTGGGTTGAGCTACTAAAGGAGGAATTCACGTGGAAAGCGGGTGACTGGGGAGTCTTAATCCAAGACACCTCCCATGAGAGGGCTTACCAATTTTCCCATCAAATCTCAGGTTCAGGTCCAAGAGATGTCTTCACATCCTTCCCAATCCTGAAGACCAAGCCTGATGATCTGTACATCCAGAATATCAACCCAGAAAGAGTAGTGCTGAATGCGTTTATGCTCCGTAAAATAAGAGCAGTAGGACTCTGGCCAAAACAGATTTTCAAATAAGGACCGCAAGTCAAGACCTCGAGTTTGAGCCCTCGGAATGGGCTTGGCCCTCCGACCGAAACAGAACTACTAAACCACCAATCCCAATTTCTGATTACACAGTTAAGCTAGGTTATAAAATGCTGTTAAAAACAAAGGACCCAGACCCAATCATCAAAGGAAGATGGCGCAAGTCAATTGGTTTTGAGGCAGACCTGATAGCAAAAATTTCATGGAAATCAGGGCAATCAATGCTGGCAGGGGGTGCAGGAAAGACGTTGGACTTGGTTCCCAGCAGTAGAAGCTTCTCTCCTCCTGGATTCACTTATGTACTTCTTAAAGGACGCTGAGCCTGCTTCTCAGCAAGATTGTCAAATGGGACGCTGGACCCGGTTCCCAGCAGGTGCTGCTCCCCACCAATAGATGGAGCCTCCCGGAGAGTGCTAGGGGTGTCTACTCTTATCAGCACCCCTAGCAACCTTCTCGGGCTGTAAAAAAAAATAAAAAAAAATGATAAGTCCCATAAAAATCAGAAGCATGCAGTGGCTCAAAACGTACGTTGCTCTACCGGTTAACCAGTGGTTACATGTTAGAAGAACGAACCAACCAGCACGGATGTCTGCTCAGTTTGCGCAGACCAAGAACAGGAAGATTTGATACACTGCCTGATTAACTGCAAGCAAGCTACAGATTATCGGGCAAGAGCAGCAGCCCTATGGGACAGTCTATTCTCGTCTCCCCTCCCAGAACACCCCCTTCAACTGCTCCTCTGGACTAACTTACCCTGTAACCTTGACAAGTTGGAGAAAATCTGGTTCGGTATGATACGCAAGGTCACACTCTGGGCAATATGAAAAGAGAGATGCAGCAGACCTCTGGACGGCACGAAGAATCCACGAGAGAAAGTGTGGGCAGCAACCAAAGAGATGATTGAAGCGGAAATCCTGTGTCATTGGAGGAAGGTCAAACTGTGGATGCAAAACAGTCCGGAGACAGAACAGGTGAGACTTGCCAAATTCATACGGGTCTGGTTGGTAGGGGGCAAAGTGGCATGGCTGAATGGGCAGGTTTTAAGATGGAAAGAGTGGCATAATTCGGTCAAGCCTGTTTCTCAGCTGAATACCCAGGTGCACGAGGAACCAACTCCAATCTGGGCCTAGAAGAACGTCCACAGTGGTAGTCCTGAAATAGAGCCTTCATAATTAGGAAAAGATACACAAGATCACCTAGGTTCTAGGGTTTATTAATTAGGAGTCTTGTCAAAACTATAGCTTAGGGTTTAGGGTTTTAGACAATCAAGGCAAATAGGGTTCAGACTGGTAGGGATCTCATGAGGCACATGGGCGGGGATCAGAGTTTAGACAGAATTGGCAGCCTTTGTAGCGTCCAGGCCCTTTCTTGCCATTTATGTTCTGTCTAACAGGCCATTATAGTGGACCTGAAAGGAAAGGGGAAAGCACGGCAAGCGGACAGTCAATCCTCCACGATGCTGGAGTAATCAATGCTGGTCAGGGTTCCTTCAGCCAGATGGAACGAAGCGTATGTGGGTTCATGATGTAATATTTATTCTGACTTGTCGGTGGAACAGGAACCGGACTGATGCTCCCCAGAATGGAAATGGAGCCAGGACCATAAGGACTGTTTTTTGTATTAAAAAAAAAAGGATTTTTCAGGGCTGGCAAAACAGTGAACTCCAAGACCCCAACAAACACCAAAATTTGCACACACAGACCTTGACAAAAAATAAAACAGGTTTAACAGGGCAAAAAAAAAAAAAAAAAAAAAAAACTGGAAAAAATGATCTCCAATGCACCTTTCGGGGTTGGGGTTGTTACCTTGGGGCTGAATAGTGGGGGTCCCTGTTAACCTTTGGTGTGCTGGTCCTGGTCATAGTGTAGCCATGGATTTCATGGACAATCTTCTGACCAGCAGAAGCGGTAAACGTCACATCTTCGTCATTGTGGACAAGTTCACTAAGTATGCTCGACAGACCGCTATGACTGAGATAGCTAGAACTGACTACATCATGAAGCTATTCATGGACAACTGGGTACATGACTTCGGTCTCCCTAAGTCTATTGTGAGCGACAAGGATGTCAGATTCACTAGCGAACTGTGGCAAAGTACAGCCCAACAGATGGGCACCCGACTGCATATGACATCAGGGAACCACCCTGAGTCAAATGGGCAGGTCGAGCAGATGAACTGTGTAGTGCAGCAGTTGCTTCGGCATTAAATTAAGCCAAGTCAACATGACTGGGATGAAAAGTTACCTCTCATCGCCAGCCTGTACAACAATGCTGTGCACAACACTGCCGGTAAGACTCCCAACAAGCTGCATCTTGGTTGGAAGCCCATATCTGCTCTTGACTTCCTGTTGCCTGAAAACCAACCAATCGCAGCACCTGGTAGCATAGAGTTTGCCATCAAGTACAAACAGATGCTGCAGCAGGCTGTATAGCATATCAAGAAAGCTCTAGATGCCATGGTTGCATCTGAGAACAAACACAGACGACTGTCTACAGTTCAAGTAGGTGAACGAGTCAGGTAAAGTCATCTGAGTTGGGACAAGAGCTGGGAATATCACGCAAACTGATGCCGAAGTACTTTGGACCTTGGGAAATTCTAGACATAGTAGGAGATCAACCCGATGGTCCACCATATGTTATTCGCATTCCTGGTCACCTCCATACACACCTTGTTCTCCATGCATTTAAGTTGGCACCCTTCGTTGAAACAAAACAGTTTCCCTTAAGAAGATCGATGTTGGCCCCAACCATGGACAGACATGTGGACATTGACGATATATGAGCACAAGTTGATGCCTGTGCCTAAGCCTCCAGGCAGGTTGTCCCCCTGAAACCACAGATGCAGTCTCGAGTGCGGTTCAGACATCATACTGATCCGAAAGAAGATCAATGGTTTACAAGAGAAGAACTAATGAAGACTGCTCCCGAGACTATCTCCAGTTACGAACGAAATTCGAAAGGGAAGCAGTCTGCTACATAACACTTCTCAAAGGACAATCGATGTAAAGGAGGAGGGAGTGTGAGGGTTTGATCCCTCGACATACCCACGTAAGGGCCTGCATCAGACACGTGCCCGCCCTAATTGAAGGCGGCCCCCCTGACTCTCAATGTGCCCTGAATTTCATCAATTTTTACAAATCTTGGTGGACGCCAGAAAGTTACCACGCGCCAGTTGATTACATCTACTTCGCTCCTGAGAATCGGAAATACTCGTAAGCCTTCCAGGCTCTTCCAGCAATGTGGTCGAAGCAGGGAAACACCTCACGTTTGTGCCTAGGTGGTTTTGCATGCCCAACCAATTCGGTCCCAGGCCATTGTCTGAACGGGCCAAGGCGCAAACACTTTGGCCGAAACTGAAGTTAGTGCGAACTCGGTCCCGAGTGGAAAGAGAAGGCCAAGCGCCCAACACTTTCCATATAGGAAAGTGTCGGGTGCTAGGGGTAGGAGTCAGGCACTCGCTTGTAGATCCAGCAACGCTGCTGGAATAAGCGCTCGCGGGCTGCTGCGTTAGCACAACTCTGCAGGCGCGCGCGGGCGTCGAGAGTAAGAGGGCGCTGTTATGAGCAACGCCATAACTAGCCCTTGGAGTCGGGCTCGGCTTGGACATAGCCAATGGAGGTGGTGGTGGTCTTCGTGTATGGGAAGGCACAAGCGGTTAACGGATAGCTGAACATTCGGGAATGAAAATTCTGAAATGAGAGTTTTGGGCAGTCTGAAAATCCCGAATGGTCCTGAAGTGGTGAAAGGTCTGAAGACCCTGAAAACCACCTGTTTAGGCAGGCTGCATCCTGAAGTGGTGAAGTGAGAGTTTTGGGCAGTCTAAAAATCCTGAATGGTCCTGAAGTGGTGAAAGGTTCGAAAACCCTGAAAACCACTTGTTTAGGCAGGCTGCATCCTAAAGTGGTGAAGGGTGTCCTGAAGTGGTGAAAGGTCCGAAGACCCTGAAAACCACCTGTTTAGGCAGGCTGCATCCTGAAGTGGTGAAGGGTGTCTTGAAGTGGTGATGAAAAATACGATTGTTGTTAACCTTCTCTCTGGGAAGGAAGACGTGGGTGTAGAAATCGAGGGTGAGAGAGAGAGGGAGAGATGAGGATATGATGTGAGGGCACATGCCTGGTCTTTGCGATGGTCTACAAGACTAAAAGGGTTGACATCTTCATGTACTTCGGTTCTACTACTAACGTCAACAGGTTGCATTGTCAATACGTAGGCTGGTAGTAGCTACGTGATTGTAGCCTGGGCGCTGAGCGCCAAGTAGGAGGAAGGGCTCTGGATACATGTGTTGGCGAAGGCAAGAGTATGCTCTCATTGACATTTAGATTCACTGCTTTGGTTCTCTGCTGGTGGAATATCAGTGCGTTTCTTCTTTCTGGTTAGTGTTTGACTTTCTGGCTTTCAATGTGATTTTGCATTCTGGAATTCTATAATTTTGCTATCGCTAATTTTCCTTGCAATAGGCTTAGAGTTTGGGGGTACCAACCCACTAGTCCTAGTCTAGGGCCTGCAGCGAGCGATATCAGACTAGAATGATGTTTCCCTCCGAAACAAGGAAAGTATTGGTAGCTTGGGAGGTCGTGCGGCCTGGAAAGTCACTGCCCAAAGAGGCAGAAGGCTGAGCTCTCCCTCATATTGCAGTGTAGAAGTTTGGCAACCCACTTCCTGGGCGAGCACTAGTTAGAGCAGCGCCGAGGAAGGAGTAGGCGGACATGGCCTCAGCTATGGCGCAGAGGACCAAGAGGGAGCTCCGTGGGAGGTAGGAGGACAAGGAGCAAGACATCAGGCAAGGAGGAGGACCATGGGTGAGCTTACCTGGTTATGGTGGTCTGCATCTTCATCTTCTTGGTTGACGCTGCACCTGGAAGGCCCCAACTGGGGTTGGCATCTTCAAGAAGACTTCGGGGCAATGGAGGCATGGCGGCATAGTAGAAGCGACATAGTAGCTTTGCATTGTCCTCTGAAACATCAGAGCTTCTCCCCGACCGTTCGCCATGGCCACCTGCTCAAGATAGTAGGACGAAGGTGTAGGAGATGGCTATGGTGGACCCCTTGCGTGGCTGGCAGTAAGGAGAGGATTCAGACATTGGTTCTGGTTCATTCTTTCATAGTTATTATTATTATCATTGTAAAGAAGAAGTTGGGGGAGTAGAAGGAAGTTGGAGATGCTGGCGAGATGAAGGGGGGTTGACATTGGTCTTTGTTGGTGTTCATCATCTTCTTCTTCTTCTTCCATTCTTATGAAAGGGTTTCACCCAGTTCATGCAACAATTGCAGATACCAAGGCTTAATCCCCAAACTTTCCCCAACCCAGTGTACAGTGACCCCGTTTGCCTTGAACCCACGGCCTGCCCCCAAACCCCTGTATAAATGCCTTGTGGGTGAAGCCCGGGTCATGTGGATTTGATCCGTGGGCCTGTTGCGTAGAAGTTTTAGGGTCGTCTGTATGTGTCCCGAAAAGGCAAGTTAACAGTGGACCTTTCGAAAGGTCAACTGGCCATATGTCCTCTAAAAGGTCACTAGGTCGTGGCTAGGTTAGATCTCAAAGAGTCAACTTGACCTCTCGAAGTCAGTAGAGTCAACTTGACCTCTCGAAGTCAGTAGAGGCAGCCCGTCAAATATCTGAAAGGTCAAGAGTCCCAAGTCAACACCGGAGTGGCACATGAAAAGGCAGTCCCAGTCCAGTCCGTTTTGCAGCAAGTACCAGAGTTGGACTGCACATCTTGAGGGCCTAGGATATCGGGCAGGCCCAGACCACCAAACGAAACAGTATAAATATAGAGGCAGCGATCAATCATTCACTCATTCTGAGACAAACTACACGGAAGCACTGCTTGAGTGTCTTGTGCGTGGAGTCACAGGTGGTCAGCGGGACAGGCCGGGTTGAAGAGGGCAAGTGGCCATAGTCGCTGGGAGGAGGAAGACAACGGCGGCCATAGCCGCCCGTGTGTAGAAGATAGAAGATAGAAGATAGAAGATAGTGTGTGTGAGTGCCGACATTCAGGTAGATCCAAGTGTTGTGTGCATATGTGTGTGTGAGTGTGTCTGATGGTGGATACAGTGTTCAGGTGGGAATTTCAAACTGACGCTCAGACGCCACAGCCGCAAGATGTGACAAGTTGTCTTCAGCCGAGTTCCTGGCAGAAGGCCATATCCCTGAGTTTTTGTGCGGGCGCACTGTGCCATCTCAAGCTTGTTGCTGATTCTGCTTTGAGGAAGTTGTTTTGCCATCGGCATCTGCATCTATGCATGTTGGACGTGAAAGTCTGAATGCAGTGGTACCAGAGTTGGTTCCCGTTGTTTGCACAACCATAGCGAAGGAAGGGAGAGAAGACTAGTGACGAAGAAGAAGGTGAGAGAAGAAGGAGGTGACAAAGAAGAAGGTGACAACAGCCATAGCCGACGAACAAGAAGAAGAAGTCGGCCATAGCCGAGCTTGAGGACGAAGAAGAAGCGGGCGAAGTGGACGAAGATGATGAAGAGAGAGGAAGCCACCATAGCCGGGTGGTCAAAGGATTGATTGGAGTGTTGACCTGGCTAAGGTCGAAGAGAGAAACTCTGTAGTCCCATAGTGCGGCAAGTGTCTAAGTTGTTAAGGGTTAGACTAACTGTTGAGGAGCGGAATCACCTTTGATTGTGCCCCAGTCTGACATGGACGAGTACCCAATGTCCGCCTTCATCATGGGCTTCTCCCTTTGGGGGGCCCTTGATCCATTTCCTCTTCCAATTGGGGTTCTGGAGGACTGTTCGGTGTGCTGTCACTACCCAGCCTGGACTCCAAACCCGTCCGTATAGTAAAGAATAGGAGGAGAAGGCTGCCGCAATTCTCCGGGAGCAGAAGGAGAGAAAGGAAAAGAAAGCTCTGGAGAAACAGGCCAAGAAGCTGGCCTTGCTGGAAGAAGAAGCGACCAAGAAGAAAAAGATGGAGGAGATGAGGCGTGGAAGAAGGAAGAGGCGGCGAAGTTGGCCAAAGAATTGGCTGAAGAAGAAGAAGAAGAGGAGGAAGAAAGCGAAAAAGAGGGGACCCCGCTGCAGAGAGGAAAAGAGAAGCAAGCAGCGAGGGACCTAGAAGAAAGGAAGGAGGAAAGAGGAGAAACGAGTCCAGGCCTAGCCTCACCAGAAGAGGTGGAGAAGGATGTGAATTAATGGATAGCAGGACTATCCCTGGGGGAAGATAGGGAAGCAGAGCTGGTTGTCCCCCACACATAAAGAGAAGCACTAGAAAGAGAGCCGGAAAGAGAGAGGAGCCCCCTGCGCCGTCAGGCGAGAAAGCAGGAGAGGCAGGAATGGAAATTGCGCCTCGCGAAGGAGAAGACGAGGCGATTGGAAATGGCAAACAAGATGGAGGAGGAATTGAAGACGGCAAAAGTGCAGTTGGGTCTTATGGGAGAAGAAAGAGAAATTGGGAAAAAGATTGACACCCTCTCCCATGGTTTGGCCTCTGTTCTGGCAGCTCAGCGAGAACAGATAAGACACCTTCGCGGGCATGATATAGCACTTGAATCCGTACGAGCCGAATTCCACGACTTTGCCCAAAAGATGATGATTCATCTCATCAACGAGATGCCGATTGCAATCGGTAAGATTGAGAAGTTTTGTACCGACGCGATCGAGGGTGTCAAAATGGCAGTCCCCAAGGAAGAAAAACCACAACCCCGCTGAGAGAGAGTCAAAGTTCGCTTCCTTGAGCCCTACAGTGGGAAAAGGGGTGAGGACTTCGACAATTGGGAGGCTAGCATTAAATCATATCTATATGTACAAAATGTGCCTCCCAACGACCATGTCCTAATAGCCTTTCAGCCTTTGAGTGGCGAAGCGACCAGTTTCGCCAGGTCTTTCGCACGAGCCGTCCGTTGCAAAAATGACATGGTCACCTATTCTGCCATTACTAACCGTAGCGATTTTCTAGCTGCAGTGCGAGAATGCTTTGCGGATGTCACTAGAGGGTTAAAGGCCTCTGAAAAATTCCATATGATCCATACGCGGCCTTGGAAGAGTGTTCACACATTAGAAGCCGCTATGGACGAACTCATTGTTGTGTGTGCCTGGCCATGGAGTTACAAAAGCACAACTAGTTCATATTTTCTACTGCGCATTGCCCGAGCAATTGCAAGGGCATTTCTTCAACAAGAGGCAACAGTCTGGGATGACCTACGATCTCCTTAGTAGGGAAGTTGTTACCTTCGCCGCCCATTCCATGCCAGTTACCACTTTCTGGCATAAGGACTTAGCTAAAGGTAAAAACCGAAAGGGTTGCACCATCTCTGGCCAAGTCAAGGCCAAAGACAGTCTAATACTAACCATGGAGGAAGGTCGCGCATAGGAAGTCCCCTATACAGATATAGAATGGGGACTTGAGGAGGATCACAGCAGTGCAGAGAGGGGAGTTCATACGTTGTTGTCGCGGGCGGAGGGAGGCCGCAAGGACAAGGACGAGGTCGTGGCAGAAGTGGCCAGGCCTCAGGTGGCTGAGGGCAAGGCGGCAACAAAGATCACCAAGTGGGAGGAAGGGGTCAAGGTCCCCCGCTTAACCGCCCTAGCTCAAGTCGGTCACCTCCCAGAAGGGGTGAATGGCACCTAGGACGACCTGAAGGCAGGCCCTGGGAACCCCTAGGCCTAGAGCGTAAAGTTTGGCAAGATCGCATGGACAAGTTTTAGTGTGTATAATGTGGAGACCCTGGGCACATTCTCAAATGTTGCCCGAAATACAAAAGGCCTAATCGTGCTGCACCTGGGGCAGCAAAAGGCAGCCGCTGGTAGAGGTGGCGATTGCCCCTACCCCAGGAGGACGTGGAGATGAGCGCATGCGCGAAGTAAAAACTCCCACTCCACGTATATCCATGGCAGAGGTTGCTGGCCAGCACGTAGCTAGCTGCCCAGAGACTATTTGCTTCAGAGTCTCTCTAGGTGCTTCCCTCAAAGGCTTGGCCGAAGAGCTCAAAGAGAGATGGCCAGCCTGGGCCAAAATAAAGAAGAATGAGAAGGGGCAGTTATTGTTAGTTGATGTAGAGATCTTCAGATCTAGAGTAGGGGTCCTTATAGATAGTGGGGCCCCTAGAAGTTACATCAGTAGAAAGGTGTTGAAGAAGTTGAGGCTAAGCCTCACAATCCAAAAGTTGGAAGAGTTTGTAGTCAGCATCCTCGCAGATAAACGCACAATGCGGATCGAGGAGTACATCGACGTGATCAAAGCGTATTTTCGCCAAAAAGGGGAGGGAAAGGTAGAAAAGGTTATGTATTCCCTGACTCTCCCCGTAGAAGATAACCTCCCTTTTGATATAGTACTTGGGTACAGATTGGGGAGAGGCAGTTGGAGCCACTTTGCACTTTCGAAAGCATGAGTGCAGGCTCCCTAGCGCCTCAGGTGGGATTAAGAAAGCCCACCTATTTCACGAGTCAGGAGTTGAAAACTCCTTAGCACAGTGTTGCCTTAGTGCTCCTGCCTTCGTTAGATTCATAAAGAAGGAACAACTCGAAGAACAGGTCTTTGTAGCTTATGTAAAGCTAGCATGTGACCAGCCAAAGAGGAAGATGAGATCCATCCCACTATTGCCAGTTTACTCAAGGAGTATACAGACATAGTCGAAGCACCCAAGGGCTATTCAGCACCACATAGAGATAGAGCCTGGTAGTAAGACGCATAAGGGAGCAATCTCCAGAATGTCTTCCAAGGAATTAGAGGAGCTATGCAAACAGTTAGACGAGCTCCTAGAGAAACGATGGATTAGACCCCGCTCATCTCCTTTCGGTGCACTTGTTTTGTTTGTCCCCAAGAAAGAGGGAGAACTTAGAATTTGTATAGACTACAGGAGTCTAGATGCAATAACCGTCAAGAATGTAGAACCATTGCCCCGCATAGACGATTTGTTAGATCGGGTGCAAGGCTGCAGGTATTCTACTAAGACTTGAATTCAGGGTACCATCAGATAGAGGTCTACCCTAATGACATGTATCAGATGGCATTCCGGACTAGATATGGGCACTCTGAGTTTATAGTGATGCCCTTTGGAGTAACTAATGCACCAGCCACATTTCAGCGCCATATGAATGGTTTGTTTGAGGACAGGATATTCTACCAAGGCCTTTTTTAATTTCTTCAAGGTCGAGGTGCAGTCTTTGTCCCGCTTCCAGATCGATGCCTTCTTTAGGAGTCTACGAATGGGAGCAACGACAGTAGAGCAGTTTCTTACAAACTGTATGTAGTAGTTAGCCAGTCATAAAAAACATCGCAACTCGGTCAGAGTATGAGGAATTGGACAGTCTCTAATCGTGGCCATCTTGCCTTCCTCTGGCCTATGCCATCTCCATCCAACACGTGGCCCAAGTACAAAACTTATGTCTTGGCCCACTCACACTTTTTTGCATTGATCTTGAAGTTGGCTTCTCTCAACTTCTCCAAGATCTGCCTTAGATGGCCCTCATGTTCTTGGAGGGACTTGCTAAAAACTAGGATATCATCTAAATACACTACGACGAACATATCTAGCCACACAACAGAGACAAGCCAATATGGCATAGGCGTTGTGTTACAGCAAAATGACGGCGATGGCTATAGACACGTAGAGTTCATGTCAGCTAGGCTGCCTTCTGATAAAGTAGCAGCTTCGACACATGAGACAGAACTCTACGCTCTCAATCAGGCATTAGATCATTGGAGACATTACCTGCTTGGGAGGCACTTCAAAGTCTACTCAGATCATGAAACTCTAAGATGGCTTAAAGCACAAGTACAAGGGCCCCAACCTTGCAAAAACATGAACTCGTCCACACAAGGAAAATTTGGGGCTTGGGGACGGCCAGGTAGAGCTACGGGGTAGAAAGCACATGGGCCCAGCAAAGGACGGGAACGGACTGGAAAATGTCCTTTTGGTTTAGGCCGTGCAGTTTCCACATGTCATTGGATGGATGAGAGGTGAAAGGAAGAAAAAAAGAAAAAAGAAAAAAAAGAAACGAAGCAAACTGACAAATGGCAGAAAAGGCACCAGTTGAAACAGGCGCCTTGCTCGTTTTTGGAGACAGAAGGGGCCTGCTTCAACGGGCGCCAGCTCACAGGTGTAGTAAATGACACAAGATGTGGGGCGAACAAACAAAGCAAAAAAAAAAAAAAAAAGGAGTTGTTGCAGTGGGCGTCGCTCCACTACTCTCCACATGCACAAAAGACAAAAATCATGGCGGTGTATCTTTCCATGTTCTACTGGAAGATTCAGTCTCCAGTGACACAGCTGCTACACAATTTCGAGAATGAGGGCCTCATTCCACTACTCACCAAATGTGCAAAATATATCATGAATCTTTCCCTAGAACATGGGAACATACATCACCACGTGTTTTGTCTTTTGTGCATCTCATGAGAACCGGAGCGTGATTGACTGCAGGTACACCAAAGTGCCTCACTGCACCACTCTCCAAATGTGCAAAATGAGACTGAATCCACCAGTAGAACATGGAAAGATGCATTGCCATCTTTTCTGTAATAGAAGAGGTCTATGGTGAGTATGCATTTTTTTTCATTTTTTTTTTGTGAGTATGTGTTGCATACTGCGAATCCACACGGGCCTGCAAGGCCCGACCAAACAAGGAAAGTAAGGGCCCTACAGGCCCTGTGTCATTTTCAGCCTGAAAGCCTGAAAATAAGGGCTTACAGGCCCTGTGTCGTTTCAGCCTGAAAGCCTGAAAATGAGGGCCTGCAGGCCCTATGTCGTTTCAACCTAAAACAGGGCCGTCCAGGCCCTGAGTCTTTTCAGCCTGAAACGGAGGGCCACTTTCGGGCCCTCATAAGATTGACCTGCCCTGACACTCAGGCACCAAACCAGGGTTTTAGGAACAGGCTATTTTTGGCCTGTTCCCACGACAGCCTCAGCAGGAGCTGCAGCGCCACGCCCTGGCTCGTTTTGGCAGTGGCAAGAGCAGCCTCCTGGACTGTCCCGCCCTGCAACTGCAGGCAGCCGGAGGCAGTCAGGAGGCAGGCCGAGGTAATACATAGGAAGTTCCCATGCACTTCGCGGGCAGGCAGAAGGGAGAAAAGGTTAACGGACCCCCCATTTTTCACCTCAATTTATCAGAAAACCATAAGGCCATCCCAAGCAAACTTCACACCAATCTATAGAGTGCACTTCTTGATTCACTCGTTCTGAGACAAACTACACGGAAGCACTGCTAGAGTGTCTTGTGCATGGAGTCATGGGTGGTCAGCAGGAGAGCCCGGGTTGAAGAGGGCAAGCGGCCATAGCGGCTAGGAGGAGGAAGGCGACGGCAGCCATAGCCGCCCATGTGTAGAAGATAGAAGATAGAAGATAGTGTGTGTGCGTGCAGACATTCAGGGTAGATCCAACTGTTGTGTGTGTACGTGTGTGTGAGTGTGTCGGGTGGTGGATACAGTTTTCGTGTTCCTGGCGCTCAGACGCCACAGCCGAAAGATGTGACAAGTTGTCTTGAGCCGTGTTCCTGGCCGAAGGCCATATCCCTGAGCTTTCTGTGTGGGTGCACTGCGCCATCTCAAGCTTGTTGCTGATTCTGCTTTGAGGAAGTTGTTTTGCCATCGGCATCTGCATGTATGCATGTTGGACGTGAAATCGAGTCGAGTCTGAATGCACTTATTTCTTCTTTTTCCTTTGTCCTTTTCTCTTTCCAAGTTCTTTCATTTCAATTGCAATTGAACGGCATTGTCTTTCCTTGAGCTGTTGCACTGCAATATAGCCAGGATCATAACACTTCTCTAATAGAGAGGAGTTAACCCCTAATCAGTCCCTGTTAAACATTCAGCCCTTGCTCCTCTTCAGCCCTTCACTGATACTTCTCCCTTGCTCCTCTTCAGCTCCCACAGGTAATGGAATCGCCTGAGGGATCCTGACACAGTGCTTAGACCAGCTTCTTTTTCCACTGAGCTAAGACACGGCGCTTGAAATACTCTCCTCCTTCGTACGACGCTTCACTAACAGGTCCTAAGTTCCGGAGTACTTACATGATTCGTCATAAAACACTTTCTTTTATCTTGCTTCATAGATCAGCTCAACGGTGCACTCTAGCTGACACTTTCTTTTCTCGTACTTCATAGATTAGCTCAACGGTGCACTCTTGCTAAGTCTGCCTGAGTTAACGATCAGCACACTGTCCGTAGAAAAGACAGCAAACTTTGCTCTGCGTGCACCTAGTTTGTTCTACATCAGCCTATTCTCAACCTTTTTTTTGCTTTCTTTTAAACGGCCAACTGGACCACGGTTCAACTATCAACTGATCAGAACAGATACTACTCTTGATCTTAGCCCGTGTATGTCAATCTTTTGACATGCAATGATGCGTTCTACCTCTGCAGAGCAATCTTAACAACAGGAGGCTCTTTTGGGGAAGGGAAACGGATACTAAAACTTGGCGGTAACAGGTTAGTTTGATGCATAGAAGGCTACAAACTACATGGACTCGACATGAGAGGAGATATCAATCAGAAAAAGAGAACTGTCAGGCTAATGTCCACCTTTCAAGGAGACATGGAAGTGTTATCAAATGTTCAGCTGCTTTGCTGGATGACTTACCGATGGAGGGGCATACGTCGAGTGGTGCACATGTTGGTTAATTGCTCCAAAGTGGCACCCGTATGTTAAGTGCTAAGCTCCTACTGATGTGAGAAAACGATGCCTAGTTTTGATAGTAAAGGATCGACCATGATAGTCCGTACCAATGCTGAACACCTGACGACCCAGGTCGCTCAGTGTGTCACGTCGCTCAGTGTGTCACCCTCTGGACTCTGAACCGGCGTGGGTGACAAAGTGAGTGGCATTGTTCTTTTTACTTTTCCTAATTGGTCTGATGAACCTCCCTTGACAACCATTGTTCTTCTTACTTTTCCTAATTGGTCTGATGAACCAGGATCGGATATAAAACTGATCAGACCAGACACTACACTTGATCTTAGCCAAAGGCTGAGACCATAGTTAACCATTCACGAGAACCTTAGTTCCTTTGGCAGGTTTCTGCACCAACAAAGCATGTCTGATTTAGGCTTCACTGAGAGAAATAAACCATCAACGGACCTCCATCTCACCTAGCAAGGCTTGGATTGCCTAAATGTAATGGACACTTGGAAGACTTCTTGATTTCGAGGTAAATATCACGAGTCTGATTTGTGCATGACTATGTCCATATAAAGGCCGCCCAGAAAAAAAGTTCTCATTCATTTGCACTGAACCACATCCCGAAGCAACATGATCAAAAGAAAAAAGTTGAGGCAGCTGAGAGAAGCACATTGAAGGTACTCGTCAAAACTGCATGTTAATTTCTCTGGGTAACAGTACCTGCAAGCCATGTGAATCACTTACTTTCTGAGCTTTGCATACTGTTCTGCCTTCTCCAAAGGAAACCCATGGGAATAGAATGCAATCAAGCAGTCACAAAGTGGCCACCTGCACATGAGCATCAGATGCGCACGCAGCCATACGATCATTGAGATCAGAGCAATCACATAGCATGATGAAAATTTTGTGAAGATAGAAACACAAACTGCCATCCGGTTAAATATCATACGTATTACATTATAACAAGTGGGCCCGCCGCGAGAGGCGGTGAAGAGAAATAAAGTGAAAAAAAAAAAAAAAAACATCAATTCCCTCCGTTAGAGCAATCCATCAACGAAAATAATCAGAGGAACTTTTGTGTTGGGGTCATACCGAAATTCTTTTAGCAAAAAAAAATAAAAAATAAAAAAATAATTTATTACTCTCTCTCTCTCTCTCTCTCTCTCTCTCTCTCTCTCTCTCTCTCTCTCTCTCTCTCTCTCTCTTTGTGACCGGATCGATTTTGCTCATCTTTGCTATGGAAGTTGTGGGGGCCCAGTCGTGGCGGTTTGCGCGAGGTCACCTAGAACCGAAGTGTTCTCTCGCTCTCTCTCTCTCTCTCTTTCTCTCTCTCTCACACACACACACACATTGCACGAGCCCAGCAGGGATAGAAGTGATCTCTCTCTCTCTCTCTCTCTCTCTCTCTCTCTCTCTCTCTCTCTCTCTCTCTC